>CM042851.1:41949726-42354726 GCA_023653725.1 Bungarus multicinctus | reverse complement strand
AACAGCCACAGGAGAAGAAATAATTTTAAAAAACAATAGACTCTGCAGAAATCGATAGACTAACACTGAAGATAAAAGAAAAGAAAGTCACAGAATATTTTTGAACTTGGGACTTGTTTTACCAATGGTTGGATAATAGAGGTAGAAACTAAGAGTTTAATATCGTTATGTAAACAAACTGACTCAGATAATATACTGTTCACTAAGCACATTATATATAAAGAGAAAATACATAAATATATTTTTTTAGAAGTGTACAACCAAACCTTTAAAAAACAACCATGGACCACTTCATGAGAGGCTGTGAAGAAGGGGCCTAGGATAGAGGTGGGCTTCTGGGGGTTTGCAGGGGTTCAGGAGAGCCCCTAGCTAAGATTCTGTGCAGTTCGGAGAACCCCCAAATCCCACTCCTAGTTGGCCCCGCCCACCCCACCCCACCCCTCCCAGGAGTCCCCATTTGGCCAGTTTTGATTCAGGTAAGTGCAGGGTGTGTGCGGAGGCTCGGGGAGGGTGAAAAATGGGCCTACCTGAAGTTTGGGAAGGCCGAAAATGGGCCTGTTTCCAGCCTCCAGAGAGTCTCTGGAGCCCAGGGAGGCTATTTTCACCCTCCTGGAAGCTCAAGAAAAGCCTCCGCAGCCCAGGGAGAGCAAAAACACCCTCCCCACCATGGTGTAGGAGGCCAACTGGGCCACTCCCACTATGGCCACGCCCACCCAGCAACCAGGCAGAAAACCCCTTGCTAAAATTTTTGAAGCCCATCCCTGGTCTAGGACAAATCATCACGGCCAACTTGCCATGGTCAATTTGCCACGGACAACTCCCCATGGGGCAACAGTTACATTAATATCCAAGAGATGGTAGAATAGAATCATTAAACAAAAGGAGGGACAAAATGAAATATGAATGACAAAAATTAAAATATACATATTTAGAATAGAATTCTTTATTGGCCAAGTGTGATTGGACACACAAGGAATTTGTGTTGGTTCATATGCACTCAGTGTACATGAAAGAAAAGACACATTCATCAGGAGTCGAGAATCATAAGGTACGACACTTAATGATAGTCAGAGGGCACCATAAACAATCAAATCATACTAGGAAATGATCAATAAAAATCATTAGGATACAAGCAACAAGGTTACAATCATACTGTCAGGGCTCCGGCAGTTACCCCCCCATTTAAATCATGAGTCTCTAGCCAAAATTCCAAAACTTAAAAAAGATTTATTAGGAGTAAATATTCATTCATTTCACCCTTGACCCGGGTTTCCCCCCACCCCCTGGGTGTATCATAATTCATATTCTCCAATGGGACACATCCATAGCCAAGAGTCATCAATCATACTCTCCAGTTAGAATTTTGTGTGACAGAAACTTCAGTCACCTAGTTACTATCTTTGCAAACATTTATGGAATGCAAGCTACTCACTGCTCACCCCTCCCTTGCTGTTGGCAATTCTAAAAAGACTATAGAAATATTTTGAGTTGACATATACAGTCATAAGTGGGAGGAGATGGGTGAAAGAAAGGATGGGAGGATGAATAATAGTAGTGCAGACGTAGTAAATAGTTGGGCAGTGTTGAGGGAATTATTTGTTTAGCAAAGTGATGGTGTTCAGGAAAAAAAACTATTCTTGTGTCTAGTTGTTCTGGTGTGCAGTGCTCTATAGCAGGGGTTACAACCTTTCGGACCTCAGGGACCACCAAACTCATAATTTTAAATCCCACAGACCAGAGATCCTGGGAAAAATCCCCCAAAACAGTGTGCAGGAAAATTCCCCATCCCGTTTTCCTACCTATCGATTATTCTTTATTTGGGATTCCAGGATACCATCTCCAGCTCTGTTCTCAGGGAGAGAGAGAGAGAGAAAGAGAGAGAGGGAAAGAGAGAGAGAGACTTTTGGCTTCGTGCAAGGAAAGCAGCAGAAGCAGCAGAAGTCTTTCTTTCTCTCCCCCAAACTCCGCTAGAAATGAGTCTTTGTAAGACTTGTCACATCGGCGCAGCCTCTTAGAGCAGGATGCCTTGCAGGGTCCCAAAGACTCATTTCTGGTGGAGTTTGGGGGAGAGAATGGAAGACTTTTGCTGCTTTCCTTGCGTGTAGCCAAAAGCAGAAGAAAGAAGTGGAAAGAAACAGCCCAGTGGCCAGGCCAGGCGCGTGAGGCGGGTGGGGCAAATTTCCCCCCTCTGCCCTTTCCCCCCTCCCCTCACTACCTCATGTTGTTCACAATGCAAGCGGTGCAGCCTCGTGTTCCCATGCAGCCTGGATTAATTGCTTTGGGAGTGACATTTCTCTGCAGACCACCAAAATTTTCTCGCAGATCACCAGTGGTTCCCGGCCCACTGGTTGGCGACCACTGCTCTATAGCATCGCTTTGAGGGTAGGAGTTGAAACAGTTTATGTTCAGGATGTGAGCGGTCTGTAAATATTTTCACAGCCCTCCTGTTGACTTGTGCAGCATTTTAATTAATTTATCCTATTTTAATTCATTTAAATCCAATTGTCCCATGGCCAGCTGTCCCCTGGTGAATTGGCTGTGGCGAGTTGATTATGGCAAGTTGATCACAGTGAGTTGGTGGTGACAAGTTGTTTCCAGTGAAGAAGACCTCCCTAGGACAGCCATATTATGACTTCTTTCTTTGGACAAATAAACCCATTGCCCCCAAAAAAGATTAAAGGGGCTATCAAGTGCACATAGAAAAGTCAAAAAAAATCCTGTGCTGGAATTGTGCAGCCAAAAGGATGCCTTGTGGGAATGCAATAGATTAATTTAGTTACGTTTGGGGGAAATTTTGAAAATGCATATCTTGATGCCTAGTAGGCTGCTGAAATTTCAGCGATATGATATCAAAAAGAAGAAATTGAAGTCTACCTGACTTACACCATTGTCATTCACTGATTGCCACATGTGGGTGTCGGTTGTTTTCCACAACTTTGTTTTGTTGAGCTCTTTTTTGTGCATGTTGCTTTGTGCTGTTCCTTGATTATGCAGCCATTATTTTCACTCTGAGATTCTGCACTTACATTTCCATCTTCAAAGACGCTGGCTCTGTGCAGGGCTAGTCTTCACAGCACCGAAAAAGATTTTTAAAAATCCATTTTTTTTTTAAACCAATAAGGAAACTTTATTTCTTTGATGTGCAAAGTTATTTAAAAGGGCTTCAAAGCCCTTTTAAATACTTCAAAGGTGGGAGCTTCAGGCAAACATCTGTCACTGAGATCTGGGCATCTAAGCAGTGGCATGAAGTGGGGTGGCTGGTTGAGCTTGATCAAAGCATCAAGAGGGCTGCTGAAACTTCCCTGGCCTGCTTGTCTGCGTGTGGGAATGCTTTTGAATGGGGGAGGAGGTCTGTTTCTGTCCATAGTTCAGTCTATAACATCATAAGTGTACAATCCAATTGTTTTAAGTTTTCCTTTTTTTGGTCTGGTGAGATCTTTCTGGAGAAAGAGTTGCTCTTGCTTTTAGCTTTAAAATGTGGTGGTCAGTTGATACAGATATCCAGATTAACAGAGTTGGAAGGGACCTTGTAGATCATCTACGGGACCGCCTGCTGCCATCAACAACCTCCCGCCGCCCAGTACGCTCCCACAGGGTGGCCCTACTTGGGGTGCCGCCGCCTGACTGTTGTCGGCTGGTGGCCCCGAGAGTTCGGGCTTTCTCTGTGGGAGCTCCCTCCCTATGGAATGATCTCCCCCCGGAGATACGGGCTATGACGGATATTCTGACCTTCCGGCGTGCAGTAAAAACCCTGCTTTTCGAACAGGCCGGCCTGGCCCAGTAACTATGTTTTTTTTTGGTTTTAATTAATTAAATTGGGGTTTTATTAGTTTTAATTTTTAACTTAAATTTTAATAGACAGCCGATTTGATTATTTAATTTATTTTTAATCATATTTATTGTGTATTTATTGTATGCTTTTAGTGGGCTGTACACCGCCCCGAGTCCCTTTTTGGGAGAGGGAGCGGTATAAAAGTGCGATTAATAAATAATAAATAAATAATAATAAATAAATCTAGTCCAACCCCTATTTCTTCTTGAAAGCCTCCAGTGATGGAGCTCCCATAACTTCTGAAATCAACTTCTGTTCCATGGGTTGATTGCTCTCCCTGTCAGAAACTTTCTCCTTATTTCCAGGTTGAATCTCTCCTTGATCTGTTTTCTACCCATTATTCCTTGTCTGTGTTCTGACCAAGACTTTCTGAGACAGGAATAATCACACACTATTCTCAAAAACCTTGTTTTTTATTTCAATGACTGTGAATTATATACATTCACAGCCTGTAATGAGTCCCAAGCAGTTTATGAATAGTCCCACAGAAATCTGCCAGAGTCTTTCGAGATAAGGCTGATAAGCACCCACCTTTATCTCCCTCGAAATGCTGCCAACAACTAAATTACCAATTAGCTGTATAAGGCCAAATGGAGCACAAAGTCAACACAGAGCTTCAGAATTTAAACCGACCAGAACCAACAAAGTTGCTTCCTGCAAAGGCTCATGTCCCTTTGCTCCTCCTTTATGTCTTATGGGAGGGGCCAATCATCTCCAAGCCTTACTCTCAAGTCGCCCCTTTTGTCTTAACTTTTCTTTCCTTCTGGCAACTCTGCGCAAGCACGCACTGGGAACAGGCTCCCACTATTCCTCTGCCTCGCTGATGTCAGATTCTGGAAGCTCTGGAGTACCACATAACTCTCAGATGGCTCTGGCCCCATCTCTGTGTTGGACTCAGATCCATTGTCTGAGCCC
This sequence comes from Bungarus multicinctus, assembly GCA_023653725.1. Taxonomy (NCBI): domain Eukaryota; kingdom Metazoa; phylum Chordata; class Lepidosauria; order Squamata; family Elapidae; genus Bungarus; species Bungarus multicinctus. Next base: position 42,349,979 of record CM042851.1, on the reverse strand, counting down.
TCCCCAAACTCCAGGACTGGCCCATGTTCCACCCCACTGTCCTACTCTGCTGCCAACTCTGCAGGCTACTGGCAGACTACAACCACCTGGCCTTTGTGTGCCTTGGAAAATAGCTTGACCCCCTCCTCTCTGTGGCAGCCCCTCAAATACTGGAACAGTGCTATCATGTCTCCCCTACTTACCACATTTAAGTTTAAGGACTGTTGAAAGTTACAACAGCACTGAAAAAAGTGACATGACCGTTCTTCACTCTTACAACCATTGCAGCATGGTCACCTGATCAAAACTCAGAAGCTTGGCCACTGACTCCTATTTATGACCGTTGCAGTGTCCCGGGGGCCATAGGATCAACTTTTGTGAACTTCTGGCGAGCAGAGTCAATGGGGAAGGCAGATTCACTTAGCAACCATGTTCCTAACTTAACAATTGCAGTGATTCACTTAGCAACGAGGGCAAGAAAGATTTTGCAAAATGAGGCAAAAGTTGCTCGATCAGTGTCTCGCTTAGCAACAGAAAAATTGGGCTCAGTTGTGGTCGCAAGTCAAGGACTACCTTAGCTTAAAATATTCCCAGAGATTAACACTTGGTGAGATTGAATCTACTAGTTGACAAATAAGGTCTAATAAAATGAATTAGAATGTAAGGCAGGAAGAATATGCAAAAAATATAAAATTGGCATGAACCATTTATATATATAAATAATATGCTTGATTGTAAAATTTGTATTTGTTACTATGTTGCTGATCACCTGGGCTTGTACATACAATTAATGTGATCACTTTCATCTTAAAAGCAGAGCTATATATATATATATATAACAAAAAATATCCACATCACAAGCAAAACAAAGACCTGGACACAAACAGACCCCCCCCTGATATCTCCAGCCCAAACACACCCCAGCTAGCAACCCAGGTGAAACCTAGCTTCCTAATAAATGATAGCTGGCCATTCATCCGAAGCCAAGCCATGCTGATAGCCCCCAATACACAAAACACAATGTTGCTAGCCAATCAAGATTAAAAAAAAAAGCTACAAAACAGACAGAAGACATTAGAAACACCAATCAAGCAGAACACAACGAACTCCAAGACCAATAAACACAGACCAAGACTCCCAACCAATCAGGATGAAGAAAAAACCATTCTAACAAAGCACTAAATTGAAAACAGAAACAGCTGCGAAAGGCTTACACACACAACTAAGACGAACTCAATACACAAGCCTGATGATGACAGATGAGATTCTGCCGAAACGTTGCTATAACTTTAAAAGCACAATTATAAAGACGTGGGAAAATACCCAAAGAAAGCTAAATGGACTGTGGGTTGTATACCAACTATTGCATGCACATGCAAAGCTGTTTTGACTGAAAGAAGCAAAACATGTATAACGTTATTGCTACTTGAATGCCACTGTGACTGATTACTTTTTCATTTTAAGTATAACTTTTTTGTGGTATGTATGCTTAAATGTTCATTATTTTATCTCCTTCCCTCAGGCTCCTTTGTAAATACATTACGTTCTGTGTGACTTGGTTCAAAATAGTTAACTGGTAGTGCAATTTGCATTAAATAAAATGTAGGTTAGCCTGGTCATGAAAAAAAATAATTAATTAGAATGTTGGAATAAGAGATGAAGTTGCTGTGCAGAAACCAGTTGGACTGGATTTTCAGGCCCTAAAACACTCTAATCTGGGAGAAGAAACCAAGGAGAAAAAAACCATCGTTTCATATTGCGATGCTAAATTTGTCTTCCATATTCTTTCATTCTTTCTCATATACTAAGATTTCATTAATCTGCCTGAGGGAGCTTATTGCAGATGGTTCATATTCTCGCCTTAATGGGTTACTGGAGCGATCTTGCTATCCACACACAGAGAGCAACAGAAATTGTTTTAGCATAAGCAAAACGTACCTTCTGCTGTTAGAATCTCAAATGATTATGATTCAAGAGAGGGAAGGTGAGGTCTCCTGAGCTTCACAGGAGAATTTTGCTGCCCTCTCTTTGCGAAATGACGCAGAGACTTTAAGTGGCTGTCAACAAGCCAAGCTGGGTTATCTGTCATCCCTCTGATAAACCCAGGATCAGATAGTGCTGGAAACGCCAAACCTTTCTCAGAGATGCTGTCAGTGTTCCGGCAATCCTCTTTTCCAGCCAATAACTCCGAGACAGACATCTCTCAAAGATTGCTTTATTTAGATAGTAACTGGCACATCTGTGGAATCCCGAATCTGAAAGTTTCTGTCATGCCCCTGGTGGAGAATGACTCTGAGGGAGAAGAGGAACAGCCAACAGGGAGTGGTCTAGTCGGGAGGAGAGGGCCATGATCCTCTTCATGGGTTGCAAGTGTGAGATCTGCATAAGAGTCTGGACCTGCATGCTAACAAACGCTGGAGACAAATTAGTGTTTTATTCCTAGAGAAGGTTTAACTTGGTTGGTGTTCCTCCAATGGACTGTACCTGGTTATCTTCCTGAAGTTGGTAATTATTTATCCTGGTCCGTTGTGGAACTTTATTCGGTGTGGTTTGCTTTTGGTTTTTGCTTCGTTATCTGCTCTTTGAATTTGACCTGTGTTTCTTTTTTTGTCTGGAATGTTATTTTGAAAATAGTTTAATCTTCAACTGTGAACAATTAAACCACGAAGCCAAGCTGAAGGCATTAAAGGACCTTTATTTACATTTTGTTTTTGTTATATTTCTGATACACTCTGGGTCATCACAGTTTCGGGCTTCCTTGCAATATTCAAAACTACAAATCCATCTCCCCCCTTGGCCGTCACATCACATGGTCCAATCACGATCTGTCCTAAAGTAAGATTCTTATTTCATTCTGCGCCATACTCAATGACCTTGAACTAACCAAAAAAAATTATTTTGTCTACTTAGAGGCAATCAGTTGAATTCACCCCCTCCCACTTTCTCAGGCTTGTGGCAGCGTGGGAGTATTGCATCTCAATATGGCTTCCAAAGCTGACAGATGCTAGCTGTTCCAAACATGTTTGTGATGTTGTCTTTAACTGTTCCTCATTGAAATTGGGATGAAAAAAAAGGGGGGGGCACATTCTTTTTAATGGCTGTACCTCTATAACTGTCTGGTTTGGCCCTGCAATCAAACAAGACAGACACGGACTTCAACGGATAATTAGAACTGCAGAAAAAATAATGAATAGAATAGAATACTTTATTGGCCAAGTGTGATTGGACACACAAGGAATTTGTCTTGGTGTAAATAATCTCAGTATACATAAAAGAAAAGATACATTCATTAAGAATCAAGAATCATAACGTACAACACTTAATGATAGTATAGGGTACAATCAAATCATACTAGGAAACAGTCAATATAAATCGTAAGGATACAAGCGACAAAGTTACAGTCCTTACAATCACAAGTAGGAGAGGATGGGTGATAAGGAGTGATGAGAAGGTTAACAGGAATAGTAGTGCAGACTTTGTAATAGTTGAACAGTGTTGAGGGAATTATTTGTTTAGCAGAGTGATGGCTTTCGGGAAAAAACTGTTTTGTGTCTAGCTTTTCTGGTGTACTGTGCTTCCATTGAGGACCTGTAGTCAAAAAGAGGGCTGTGAAAATATTTAGAGACCCCTCACACCCTGGACACAAACTGTTTCAACCCCTACCCTCAAAATGCACTGAACACCAGAACAACTAGACACAAGGACAGTTAAACAACTAATTCCCACAACACTGTCAAACTATTTACCAAGACTGTGTTACTATTCTTCTTCTGATCCTTCCTAATACCTATCTCCCCCCACTTATGACTATAACCTTGTTGCTTGTATCTTTACAATTTATATTGCTTTATTTACCTCCTGGTATGATTTGATTGCTTATTTAGTATCCTATGACTATCACTAAGTGTTGTATCTTATGATTTTTGGTGAATGTATTTTCTATGTACACTGTGAGCATATGCACTGAAGACAAATTCCTTTTGAGTCCAATCACACTTGACCAATAAAGAATTCTATTCTATTCTATTCTATTCTATTCTATTCTATTCTATTCTTTCAACCACTGGTGTCTTTCAGATGTCCTTGTGATATGCGAACCAAAGAAATTTACTCTTCTGATTTTAAGGAATGGATTCAGGATGTATGCTTGTCATCCATTTGTGAAAAGTCCCTTTGTTCTAAAAATGAGAAGATGTTGCTATGCAGATTAGATCCAATGATCAGCTTCAGGATTTAATTAATTCTATATCGCTATCCATGGCTATTATGCACAGCTTTTTTCAGATAAGTAGTTTCCATTTTTGTCAGTTTATTTTAATCATTGTACAATAGTGTAGAATAACTTCTTTCTTTACCCTATAATCACTACCAATCTCTTTATTTCCATTAGTATCGTGGGTTTATTTTAATTTCACCATTTATATTTAAAAAAAACCCTTCTGTTATTTTAAGATATTTATCCTTTTCTGTTAAAGTTGTTCAAGGCAATATTTGGAAAGTACAGAAAAACATGAACACTGGGCCATATTTAACAAAATGAAATTCAATGCAGAGAAAAGTAAAGTCCTACATTTAGGCAAGAAAAACCAAAAGTACCCATATAGACTGGGTGAAACCAAGCTCAATAGCAGTAACTGTGAGAGGGATCTTGGAGTCTTAGTGGACAACCAGCTAAATATGAGCCAGCAGCAGCACCCAAAAAAGCTAATGCAACCCTAAGTTACATTAACAGAGGGATACAATCAAGATCAAGTGAGGTACTAATACCACTCTATAAAGCCTTAATAAGACCACATCTAGAGTAATGCATCCAGTTTTGGTCACCACACTAAAAAAAAGATGTTGAGACTCTAGAAAAAGTGCAGAGAAGAGCAACCAGGATGATTAGGGGATTGAAGACTAAAACATATGAAGAAAGGTTACAGGAACTGGGCATGGCTAGTCTAGGGAAGAGAAGGACCAGGGAGACATGATAGCAGTCTTCCAATATTTGTGGGGCTGGCACAGAGAGGAAGGGCTCAAGCTATTTTCTAAGGCACCCAAAGGCCAGACAAGGAATAATGGATGGAAACTGATCAAGGAGAGATTCAATCAAGAAATAAGGAGAAATTGTCTGACAGAGAGAACAATCAACCCATAGAACAGAAGTTGCCTTCGAAAGTTATGGGAGCATCATCACTTGAGACTTTCAAGAAGAGATTGGACTGCCATTTGTCAGAAATGGTGTAGGGTTTCCTGCTTGGGCAAGGGGTTGGACTAGATGACCTACAAGGTCCCTTCCAACTCTGATTATCTGTTATCTGTTATGATCGTGCAAATATTCCCTAAGTCACATTGAAATAAGAGGTTTTTCAGAAGCAGGGATCTAGAAACTGACCCATTGAAATGAGTATATCTATTCATATTTTATAACGATCTGAATAATTCATTTTTTCCCCGAGGATGAATTTTTATTATTTTTACTTCAGAAAAATAATTGAATTCACAGCCTCAGACTTTACCAGGCAATGTTTTTTTATGGGCATTAAATAATTCATAATTCAATTTATAAACTTGCAAGAGGAGGAATGAAATGTGTGCTTGAAACTGGCAAACCCGATCAAAGTTCACTTCCATCAACCCATCCAAGAGAACAGGATTACTTTCCTCAGACCTCTGACGATGAGCAGCATCTGCCCACACAGAAGTTCATGTTTAATTTCTTCTCTTTCTTAAAAAACAGAGATTTATTTGGGGGTTCGGTTCCACTTTAGCCTGGCACAACTTTGTTTGGCAAATTGACAACCAACGGATGCTGCAATGGTGGAGGAAGAGAAATGGCAGGGGGCTATGACAATTGACCATGGCCAACTTGTTGTGACCCACTCGCCACAGCCAACTTGCCACAGGCAACTTACTCATGGCCAACTCACCACAAGACAATTTGCTGCAGGACAAGAATTGAATTGCACTAATATCAAAGAAACGTTGGGGATAGAACCATTAAAGAAAAGATGCAGAAGGAGGAACAGAATGGAAAGTGAATGACAAAAATTAAAATATTTTTAATTTATTTTGAATAATTAAATGGAATTGTTAAATTGTCCTGTGATGAGTTGGCTGTGGTGAGTTGCCCATGATGACTTGGTTGCAGAGAGTTGGTTGTAGCAAGTTGTCTCACTCTGAAATAAGAGAGAAACCTTAAGGGTGGGCAGCAATGTTGTTTCTTCTTTCTTTCTTCTTTCCTCCTTCCACCTTCTTCCTTTCTCCTTCTCTTTCTCTTTGTTTCTCTTTCTCTTTGTTTCTCCTTCTCTTTCTCTTTCTCCTTTTAGAGTAGTTCTACACTCCTCTACTCATTGCAAAATACCTTATGCCACCAGACTTGAAATTTTAGACCTAGAAAACCTAGAACTACGCCACCTTCGGTCCGATCTAAGTATAGTATATAAAATCATACATTGCAATGTCCTACCTGTCAATGAATACTTAAGCTTCAACCATAACAACACCAGAGCACACAATAGATACAAACTCAAAGTTAACCGCTCCAAATTTGATTGCAGGAAATACGACTTCAGCAACAGAGTGGTCAATGTCTGGAATACTCTAACTGACTCTGTGGTTTCTTCCTCAAACCCGAAAAGCTTTAACCTTAGACTGTAACGTGCCTATCGTCCCTGTCCTTTTGTTTCTTTTCTTTTTTTCTTTTTCTTATATGTATCCATTTATTCATAACTACGTTTTTACTTATACCTATTATCTTGTAAGCAATTGACAAAAATAAATAAATAAAATAAATGAAAAAGATATCCAGTTCCAGCTACACACTCACGCAGCCCAATTCCAAATAGGCCATGGTCCAGTAATGGACCACAGACTGTGGATTGGGGATCCTGGCCTACACAGTTTATTTGGGCCCCTTAATGCTGAGACTACCTCAGAAATACTCCAGCATTTCTCCAACAGCAGAAAAATATGGAGCTTTCTGTTTTCTTGATGGTGGAGAAGTCCATGAAGAAAATATTGACATTCTAACTGGGAGATGCCAACAATCCAGGATAGTAGGAGGGAAATCTAGCCTCTCTCATCTGGGTGAGATAGTTGGATGGACCTCTTTGAGGTTTGGGACAGAGACAGCTGAGGGAGGAAAGAGAGTCTATCATGGAAACACAAAAAACAAAGGGAACTGCACATGTCTTTGGCTGTTTTGTTATAAAATCAATTTTTTACTCTTACTGGAACCAGTTACTGATTTCATATAATGTAAAAGAAGATTAGATACTGGAAACTGAGCAGAAGAGGTGATTTTGATGAACAGTCAACCCAAGTTCCTTGAAGAAAGTGTGCTGAGTGTTCTTAAAACACAACAGGTAGATTACTCTTTAAGAGGTCAAAATATAGAAGAGGATGAAGAGAAAGATCTTCTAGAAGTGATGAAAGAATTACTGATGAGTGCTCTAGAGAGTCAACCGCAAGAGATAGATGTTGAAGCAGATGAAATACTTAGATTAAATATGAGGGATGTATAGAGATACCAGATCCCAAGGGAGGAGTATAGGAGATTTATCAAAAAGTCAATAAGAGTTGAAATATTAAAAAGAACAAGAGATGATGGATGGATATAGAATACTTCTTAATATGGCAATTACTTCATTAAGAAAATAGAGGTAGAAAATAGAAATTGGGAAAATAGTTTTATGTATACTGATACATAATAGAATACATTACAATTACTATGTATAGGTAAATGTTAGAAGTTGAAAGATTACTATTATGTATATCTAAACAATATTATTGTTATTAGTATTGCAAATAAAGTGCATTGACTCAGACAATACACTGTTCTCTAAGCACTTATGGATATTAAAGAAAAAATTATAAATAAAATAATTTAAAAAAAGAAAGAAAGTGAGCTTAAGCAGTGCAAAATCCATCTGCAAAGCAGCTTCTCTTTAAAGCAGCTTGTTAATGTCAAACTCATTAAAGCAGCCCTTGATTGAAATGGAACCCAACTGCATAGGGTTCTGTATATCAAAAGTAGCATGGATTACTATCAGCACCTGGAATTTTAACAATTTCAGAGCTGTGGTGGCGCAGTGGTTAGAGTGCAGTGCTGCAGGGTATTTGTGCTAACTCCTGACTGCCTGCAATTTGGCAGTTCAAATTTCACTAGGCTCTGAGGTGGGTAAAACAAGGACCCAGATTGTTGGGGGCAATATGCTGACTCTGTAAACCACTTAGAGAGGGCTGTAAAAGCACTGTAAAGCAATATATAAGTCTAAATGCTATTGCTACACTGTGCCCAATAGGATTTGTATTATAGATCAATACTTGGACTTTGTTGTGCATAGGGGATACATTCTTTATCGATCTTGTGATATCAACTCTTAGCTAGATTTTTCTCCAGGATGATCTGACACCAACCTGATGCTTCAGGTCTTCCAACAATTGCAGCCATCACTACTGTAACTGGATTCATCCATCTTACATTTTGTTATTGTTAACCACCAAATACATCAATGGCTTCTTGGGGCAAGTAATTTAATAAAAGAGATAACACACACAGGCACACATACATAACCTTGACTGCATCAGAATTTTGTAGAAGCTGGTTTCTTTTCACCACTGAAAGAAGTAGATTGAGTCTTTAAAGTTAATAGATATACATTCGGTACAGCACGCTCTGAAAGGAGAAATTCATCATATTCATGCTTAGCGTGTCTTGTCTTTCTGGCTCTAATTTCAAGAAAAATTAGTGCCTGCCTGTGTCTGGGAGTTTGATTTTGACTTGAATCAATCAAATGCACTGCAGGTCAAGAAACATTAATAGGGGGTGTTATGAAAAAAGTTGGAGCAGCAAAGTTAAAAACCGATTCTAGAACAACAGACAAGGAGACAGGCAAATTTCAGCGGGCGACACCCTCTTGCACAATGTAGATAATTTAGGGGAAAGACAACAGATCTCTGAGGAGTTCAACATTTAAAATAAGAAAATGAACCAATCTTTTCTTTATCTCATTCAAGGCAATGAAACCAATCCATTTAAAGATTATCCTAATAGATATTTCAAAGTTTTGCAAGTCTCCAACGTGCTTCCCTTTGCTGAAACCTCATTGGACACAACATAGAGAAAAATTTATATTGACACCATATAATTAACAGGAGAAGAAAAGGGGGTGGACTTTAGCAAGCAATTCCCTAATCTTGCACCTGCCAATCAAGAAAGTGGAATTGATTCTGCTTTGTCCTGCACCTTCTGGCTACTTCCTAAGCCTTCATTTGGATTCAGAGGTGGAGATCCAGGGAGGAGTTGTCTGAATTTTTATTTATTTATTTTTAATTTATTTATTTTGTCAAACAATTATTAGATAACAGGTATAAGTATAAACATGGTTATAGATACATGAAATGGATACGAACAAGAAAAAAAAGAAACAACTGGACAGGGACGGTAAGCACGTTTTGGTGCGCTTATGCACGCCAATGTTGAAAGCCCCATTGGCCCAAGAGGAACATAAGCTGAGTGATGGAGTTGGCGGTACTTTCTTTGTTTTCATTGCCATTTCCCCCAGCATCACACACTTATCTGGCCTCAGGACATCAACATCCCCCCTCCCACTACTTGTATCTGCCAAGATGATCAGTCAAGAGGAAAGTAGAGTCCAGAAACATCTCATGCCACAAACCTCATTCTTCAGAGAATGTACTATCTTTTGTAAGATATCTGGCCTCTGATTTGTTTCACACTATGCTCGAGACCTAACATATATTGGGTATTCATTATAAACAGTAAAACAGAGATAAATTCACCATGCATTCATCTTCTCCACTCCTCTACTCATTGTAGAATACTTTATGCCACCAGACTTGAAATTCTAGACCTAGAAAACCTTTAATTACGCCATCTTCGGTCTGATCTAAGTATGATATATAAAATCATACATTGCAATGACTTACCTGTCAATGAATACTTCAGTTTCAACCATAACAACACAAGAGCATATAATAGATACAAACTTAAGGTTAATCTCACCAAACTTGATTGCAGGAAATACGACTTCAGCAACAGAGTAGTCAATGTCTGGAAAACTCTACCTGACTCTGTGGTTTCTTCCCCAAACCCCAAAAACTTTAACCTTAGACAGTCTACTATTGACTTCATTCCCTTCTTAAGCAGTCTGTAGGGGGCGTGTATAAGCGCACCAACGTGCTTACCATCCCTGTCTCATTGTTTATTTTTTATTTTTCTTATATGTATCCATTTCATGTATTCATAACTATGTATAAACTTATACCTATTATCTTGTAAGCAATTGACAAATCAGATAAATTCTAAATTCTAAAATTCCTTTATATTAAATGGTCTATATTTTATTTCAATGACATTGTAGAAAGGCATCATCACTTTCCCACTGGGGATGTGGGACATGCACTGTTCTGAAGTTCTGTGTTTACATTTCCATGGATGGATGGATGGATGGATGGATGGATGGATGGATGGATGGATGGATGGATAATACAATTAACACCTTCTTTAGTTGAAAAGCCTCCCAGATTAGTTTACCAAACAAAGAGAATCCTTGAGCTTGGATTTCTAGTCTGAGAGTCTTTGACACAAAAGGCAAAAAAAATAAGAAGGTGAGAAGACCAGTTCCACCAAGTCTTCTTTCAAACCTTTGAGAAGGACCAGCCTTTGTCTCTAGTGCAGCCTGATAGAAAAGTGGTAGTAGGGAAGGAAGAGCTAACAGGCATTCCTCTAGTTCTGTGATAGTGAACGTATAGCACGTGTGCCAGAAGTGGTATGCAGAGTCATCTCTCCAGGCATGCCAGCCTATCGCCTGTTGCTCTTCTGGGTTCTGGCATGTGCATGCCCACCGGCCAGCTGGTCTTCATGCATGCGGAGCACCAGAAACTGGAAGAGCAGCTCCCTGGCATGCATCAAGTACGACCAGGTGACCAGTGCACATGCACGTGCCAGAAGCCAGAAACTCAGCTTCCCAGCGCATACACGCACATCAGGGAGCTGCTCGTCTGGTTTCTGGGGCTCTCCCACTCGTGCACACTCCCATTTTGGCACTCGGTGCCGAAAAGTTTTGCGGACACTGCTCTACTGCAGTGAATTTATCTCCCTCTGCCTCCAGTGGGGATGGAGGCTGCTAAGCATCTCTGTCCTTCTGTCGGTCTGCATGATCTCATGCCCCTCTGCCCTCGTTTCCCCTGCTGTTCCGATCCTGCAGCCCAGCACAACACATGCAGCCATTTCAGAAACATTTCGAGTCTTTCCTGCTGCGGAAATCAATCATGCATCCTGCAGATTAATTTTTCATCCGTCGTGCCTGTTACTAATCAACTCTGCTTAATTTTCAGCAGCTTATACCCCTAATTGCAGAAAACGGGGAAAAGGAAAGGGGGGAAAAAGTGTATTAAAAATAATCTTTCTCCTTGATTTCCATAGTAATTAAGTTCTGTGATTCTTACGTGTTTCTTTCCCAAGGTATTTTTTTTCCTTGAGGGATCTTTCCACTCATTTCCCCCTCCCCTCCCCAAGAAGAATTAAGCTAACTGTATTCTGATCACGTTTGATCTAAAGCCCTTCCTTTGGTCATTGTGAGGATTTCAGGCCCAGGGCTGTTGTGTTATTCCTCTTCATAACAAAGGGGCTGGATGGAGCAAGGCATCCTGTTGGGATGGAAGTCAAATGGGGCCTCCACAAATGAATTAGTTCCCCTTCCCTCCCCTTCCCTTCCTTTCCCTTCTCTTCCCCTCCTTTCCCCTCTTTTCCTTCTCCTCCTTCCCTTCCCTTTCTCTCCCCTTCCCCTCCTCTCCCTTCCCCTCCTCTCCCTTCCCTTCCTTTCCCTTCCCTTCCCTTCTCCTCCTCTCCCTTCCCTTCCTTTCCTTCCCTTCCCTTCTCCTCCTCTCCCTTCCCTTCCTTACCCTTCCCTTTCCTTCCCCTTCCTTCTCTCCCTTCCTTCTCCTTTCCTTTCCTTCCCCTCCCTTCCCCTCCCTTCCTCTCCCTTCCCTTCCTTTCCCTTCCCTTCCCCTCCTTTCCCCTCTTTTCCTTCTCCTCCTTTCCTTCCCTTCCCCTCCTTTCCCTTCCCTTCCTTCCCTTTCTCTCCCCTTCCCCTCCTCTCCCTTCCCCTCCCTTCCTCTCCCTTCCCTTCCTTTCCCTTCCCTTTCCTTCCCCTTTCTTCTCTCCCTTCCTTCTCCTCCTTTCCGTCCCTTCCCCTCCCTTCCTCTCCCTTCCCTTCCTCTCCCTTCCCTTCCTTTCCCTTCCCTTCCCCTCCTTTCCCCTCTTTTCCTTCTCCTCCTTTCCTTCTCTTCCCCTCCTTTCCCTTCCCTCCCCTGCTTTCCTTCCCTTTCTCTCCCCTTCCCCTCCTCTCCCTTCCCCTACCTTCCCCTCCCTTCCTTTCCCTTCCCTTCCCCTCCTCTCCCTTCCCTTCCTTTCCCTTCCCTTTCCCTCCCCTTCCCCTCCCCTTCCGTGCCTCCCCTTCCCCTTCCCCTCCTCTCCCTTCCCCTCCATGCCTCTCCCTTCCCTTCCCTTCCCTTCCCTTCCCTTCCACTCCTCTCCCTTCTTCCCTTCCCTTTCCTTTCTCTCCCTTTCTTTCTCTTCCCGCCCATCTCTTCCCTTCCCTTCCCTTCCCTCCCTTCCCCTTCCTCCATCTCCCTTCTCTTTCTTTCTCTTCCCTTCCTTCCCTCCCTTCCTCTCCCTTCCCTTCCTTTCCCTTCCCCTCCCCTGTCTTCTCCTCCCTCCTCTCCTCTCCCCTCCCCTTCTCCTCCCCTCCCCTTCTCCTCCCCTTTCCTGAAACACACCTGCAGAACCAGTGAATTCAATCTGTCTCAGTTTCCCTTCCCTCTCTGGCATCTTTAAGCAGGACCCCACCCAGCTCTTCTTGAGGATGCTAAGAACTGAAAGGCAATCTTTGGTATGCAAGGAACGTGTTTCTCCTAGAACTATACATCGCAGAGATTTCAGTACTGAAATGTCACTGACAGATAAATCCAGACTTTTCTGGTTCCCGCTGGGGTCAGATCTGAGTCATCCAGAGCTTTGTGCTATTTTCTAACAAAGGAATTGTCCCACACAGGTTTTCTTTTTATTTGCGGGGTGAGGCAATGACTGCAAGAAGAAAGCTAATACGAGGATTGTGCTTTGCAGTTTAATGGGGCTCAATGAGAAAGGAGAAAAACTGTGATTTTCAGGACAGCTGCCCATTTTTTATTCTTTTCAAACACCATGGACTTAAGAAGCATCTTCTTCTGAAAGAGAGTAAAACCATGGTTGGTCTACTCTAGTGTGTAGACCTCTCAGCAGGTTTCAGAGAGGGTGCCGCAAAACTACAAAGGCACAATTTGGAGCATCGGGATATATTCAGTCAGCTGCAGGAAGATGGCAGCTCAAATATTTCTGGATCAAAATGCTTTATGGAGAAGGCTAGAATCAGGCCCACATTCGTCTTTCTCCTTATTGTGCTGGGGGAGAATAATTTCAAGAATGTTCCTGTTTTCATGAGAACCATGGGATTTGGAAATTTATAGCTACTGCAGACTAGTGGTAAAATATATGAAAAGCTGCTCTTTAGGAGGGAAAGAAATCTATAAAAAGCATCTCCATCACTTATTCAGTTTTATTTTTGTTATTCTTTTATGGACACTTACATCTTCTCAGAGATTTCAAAAGGAGCCGAAAACACCCTTTAGGAATAAAGTTATTAAAGTAAAATTTAGAATATTAGGATGGTGAGGAACACAGTCAACCGGCAGCATTTTTTAAGGCCAGAAGGACTAAGAATCAAGCTGGAATAAAGAGTAATTTAATTCATTCATCCCTGATGTTAGTAGAATCCAGACTGCCATCAGTTTCTGCATTGAGCCCTTCCAGATAGAATGTTTCCTAACAAATCTGAGAAAATCGATAGTCAATAGGCAGAATGGGGCAACTCCCCATTGACGAGTTGGCTATGGTGAGTTGGCCATGGCAAGTTGGCTATGGTGAGTTGACTACGGCAAGTTGGCTATGGTGAGTTGGCCATGGCGAGTTGACTATGGCGAGTTGGCTATGGTGAGTTAACTAAGGTGAGTTGGCTATGGCGAGTTGACTATGGCAAGTTGGCTATGGTGAGTTGGCTATGGCAAGTTCACTATGGCGAGTTGGCTATGGTGAGTTGACTATGGTCAGTTGGCTATGGTCAGTTGGCTATGGTGAGTTAACTATGGTGAGTTGGCTATGGTGAGTTGACTATGGCAAGTTGGCTATGGTGAGTTGGCTATGGCGAGTTCACTATGGCGAGTTGGCTATGGTCAGTTGGCTGCAGTGAGTTGTCCTAGACCCATTAACAAGGAATACAGGTGGAGAAAATCCAGGGGCAGGTATGTACCTATTTCTCCTGCATACCTACAGCCCTAAATCTTTAAGGTTGGGCTGGTGGAAAGCAGACCTTTTCAGAAAGCTCAACCACTGGACTTCCCATGACTGAGAACCCAGCACAATCAATTCTTCTTTGCAGGGAAGCCTTTCATGCTCACATTGGCATGAGAAGGCTTCAGGCCCATAGAGGGTTCACGCTCTATGGACAGATTTAGGAAAGCTACATCACACTCCACCCCACAAGGGATTATGGGGTCATTAAATGAAGGTGATTACAGGTAGTCCTCAACTTATAACAGTTATTTAGTGACTGTTCAAAGTTACAATGACACTGGGTAAAAAATGACATGACTATTTTTCACACTTATGCTCTTTGCAGCATCCCTATGGTCACATGATCAAAATTAGGACACTTGGCAACTGGCTTGTATTTATGACAGTTGCCATGTCCAAAGTCATAGTGATCTCTTTTTGAGACCTTCTGACAAGCAAAGTCAAAAGGGAAACCAAACACGTTTAACAACTGTGTTAGCAATTTAACAACTGCAGCAATTCTTTTAACAACGATGGCAAGAAAGGTTGTAAAATGAGGCAAAAACTCATTTAACAACTGTCTCGCAACATAAATTTTGGGCTCAGTTGTGGTCCTAAGTTAAGGGCCACCTGTATTGGTTTTTGAATTTCATGTTTGAATCAACAACATGATTTCAATGATTTCAAGCTTTCAAACATTTTTGCGTGAGTGGTGGTGTATCCTTGGCCATCCTTGCATTCCTAGAAAACATGGCCAGGTCTCAGGGATGCTCAGAATTGTTTTCCAACAACATTCGATCAATGTACTTATGTAACACATGATAGAAATCCAATGTTTTGGGCAAAGGCACACATGACATGAGTAATCTTTGCATGCCGTAGAGCAGCTACGCCATGTGTGGAATATTACAGCTGGTAGTGGGTGTTTGGGAGGAAGAGCAGAAGGATGAGAATGTTCTAGTAACATTCAGTGGACTTTTTCCAGGAGATAGTTCTTCAATTTGAAGCCAGCCAGGCTGATCCAAGAAGGGGGAGAAAAGGTTGAAGATGTGACTGAACAGATACGGCAATTCCTCATGTTTGCCACCAATATTTCAGAAAATATCGAAGACATGTGTTCATTCTGTAATGACTCCAAAGCCTTAGGAGGTACAGTAGGAGGGCGAGTGACTGAGTGTGCATGAGTGTAAATATATGTGAGCATGAGCCATCTGAGCTTTCCTACAACATCACTTCTGCTGTTTTCCACTAGGGCCATGGACATGGGGAGAAATCATAAGTGAAATCATCAAGAGTGAACTGAAACCATGGTTCTCCTCCATTCCTATTACAAAAGTTCTCTCCCCGGTCTCTTAATCCTATCTCCATAAAGCAGGTGTGATTCACCACTTCAAGATGTTCCAGACAGAGAGGACACAATCGTTCTTCTATACACTCTCAAGGAGCTTCTGAAATTCAAACCTGAGGCAATGCATTGCCCAAAAATCCATAAGGGTTTGAGGCTGAAGGCCCATGACATCCTAGATGGCAGCTGGCAGCTGTGCTTGGTGGAATGGTCTTCATATATCTAGTGCTCTATCTTGGAAGATAGAAGTGTAGAAAGTTAGCACCCACTCCTCTCTTAAAAAAATGAAACGTTTTGAGAAATCTTAAAAAGGCAGAATATTCTATTTCCCTGGATGAGAAATAGAGAGATATGCTCTTGGAAAGCAGCCCCCATCTTCCTTAATAGCCCATAGCAGATGCCAGCATTTAAGAGATAAAGAGATAGCTAGCTCTATTTATAAGCAAATACCCTCACCCAAAATCCAACAAAGGTAGGATTAGACCTCAACCACAATAGGAATTGCCCAAAGCCCCTTCATTGCATCCTTCTCAGTTGCACCACCCCAACCAGTTCAAACTTCAACCAAACTTAGCTCAGGCAAACTTCTAGGATTTTTACACGGGAGTTTCACAACAGCCAATTTAATACACGTCCTTGCACAGGAATGGAAGTTCAAGGTCAAAGCCCAAGACTAGTTATAAATACACCCCACTCTCAACTCCATGTGGTCAGCTGCACCAGAACTACAAACATGTGGTTCTGCTTCATCAATAAATGGACCCGCTTTCCAATTAGCCTCCAGTCTCCATTTTGTCTGCAGTGCCTTTCTGAATCAGATGGATTTTCCCTCCAACAGAAAGTTGATCCAGGTATCTGCAGGTAACAAGGGAAACAAAAATGCTCCAGGTAGGAGAGATCACCAGATCCCCTTCAGTCTAGAAGCCACAGCTCTGCTATCCCAACCAACTGATCAATTTTGAGGGGTCAGTGAAATTTTCCCTCCTGCAGGAAAGGTTGCTGCAAAGGACCTCACTCAGCAGCAGGGAAACTGACATCTAATTGTTTGCCAAAGCATAAGCAACATTCCTTGTTTAATGTCCAAATCCTGAGTGTGCTCTTTGGTTGGACTTGAGTGGCATTTATTTTATTTTCAGGAAACAATTCAATGATACACAACCATTTCTACAAGAAAGTTAACTTCCCCCAAAGACCCTCAAGGGTAGTTGCATTTCATTTAGTATTTCCAATCCAGCACTAAAATGTGGGCGCACAAATATGTGATTAGCACAGATGTGCAGCAATCTAAGCGCTGGCTTCATTTACTAGATTTCCATGCATATAACTCATGTTTTTCATATCAACGATAATTGGCCCCTTATTCTCGTTCTCACTGGAAAAACAACTGGTTGGCATTTGCACAGTTTATTACTTTTTATTATTTCGTATTCCGCTGTGTATCTTTCAAAAGTGAGTTGGAAGAAGTGCTTGGGACCTACATGGAAGTCTGAACAAAATGAGAGGTTGCTTTAAATAATAATTAAGGAGTGCTGTGTGACTTCCTCCATGCCCAGCCCTGATCTTGATCAACAGGAATACAAGGGGAACATATTTACACATAAGAGGCAAGAGAGGGAGACCAGTTCCTTCTTTAAGCAGAGGAAGATGTTCCAGGAGCATCCTTTTCATGTTTTTCCCATCCTTCAGGTCTCTTTTCCTTTTCAAAATGCAACTGGACTTCGTTTTTTCCTTAAAAATGTTTTATTTTTCATCCAAGAAGCTTCTTCAGTTCTGTTCTGTTTGGGACAATCATGACCT
Source organism: Bungarus multicinctus (assembly GCA_023653725.1). NCBI lineage: Eukaryota > Metazoa > Chordata > Lepidosauria > Squamata > Elapidae > Bungarus > Bungarus multicinctus. The sequence goes on along the minus strand of CM042851.1, from coordinate 42,332,481 downwards.
GAATGGTTGAGAATCTCCATATCTATCCACCCTCCAAGTGTAAAGGTGAAAGTTTGCAATGCACAGCTTCTTCTTTCCATGGAGACTTTCCATGTTGGGGTTGTCATGCCCCAGCAAATATCTTTTATATACTGTTGTTGCTCTCTAGCCCCTCTAGTGGTCAGAGGGACAAATATGCCCTAACATAGGATCTTTATATACTAACCACATCTAGTGGCCGGAGAGACAAATACCAACTATATTGTTTGAAATTGACCCCGCTCCATTACCCCTCAGCCCACAGTCTCAAAACAAATACACTCTGGGAAACCAAACTCCATTTCCTTTAGCATTTGGAAAAGGCAGAAGCCCAAAGAAGCACCTATCTTAATCTGTGGCACATGGTCATCCAAGGACAAACCCACATCCCCCACACAGAGCATCACTGGTGAGATTTAAATTGCTTGTATTTATTAATTGTTATGTTCAGCAGTAACTTAATACTGTCTATCTTGTATTTGGTTCTCATTGTATGTATCCTTATTTTCCCCAGTTTCCCCATATCCTGTTCTTTCAATAAAGCAGATCTATGCACATGGTCTGTTTTATTAGAGGATAGGTGGGTTTAGCTGCATGTCGAGCTGCAAGCAGAGCAACATGTAGTGAGGATGGAACACAGGTTGTGGAAATCAAGATCATCAACAGGTGTAGACTTACTTACATAAAGAGATGGTCCACTACAGATGTGTCAATGAAGTCTCAAACATCTGAGCCAAACGTGCCTAAATGTCTACTATAGATACTCCATGCAGATGGAGAGAAATGAAAGGAGGCTGAGATCAACATTTGGCAAAAGTTGCTGAATTTGTGCTGCTTCCTATCCAGGAGGCATTCATAGATCTCTAGCATCTCCTTCCTTTTTGCAAATTGAAGGAAAAGCAGTTCAGGATCTGAGAGTCTGATCCTCAGCTTCTGCTCCAGGTGCAGGAGTCAGCTGAGCTAACGGATCCATCCTTCACATAGTGTTAGCTGGCATTCTTTCATAAAAGCTTTGGTAGCTTTTCTGAAATGAATGGATGGATGGATCTACTTATCAGAAATTCTTTGATCCTTCAGTGCCTGTTTCTCTCTTTTAAGTCCATCTTGAGAAGAAAAGCCCACTTACCAGTCAGAAAGGGTTGAGTTGAAGGCAAGAGAAAATATGTTTCCTGGCCACGTTTGTGCCATTAGTAGGTGCAAATGGGAAAAGGCCCCTAGACAGTGGTGGGATTCAAATTTTTTTACTACCATTTCTGTGGGTGTGGCGTGGTTTGATGGGTGTGGCTTGGTGGGCATGGCAGGGGAAGGATACTGCAAAATCCCCATTCCCTACTTACTCCTGGGGGAAGTTTACTGCAAAATCCTATTCCCTCCCCATCCCACTAACCTGCTTTCCAGCTCTGTTCTCCTGTGCAGGGCAACAAAAGAAGACCCAGCCAATCAGCTGGGACTTGGGAGGCAGAGAACAGATGGAGGCGGGGACAGTCAGAGGTGGTAATTGCCCGTTCTCCGAACTACTCAAAATTTCCATTACCGTTTTCCAGATCTGGTCAGAACCTGCTGAATGCCACCTCTGTCCCTGGAGTTGTGGATTACTCCTTCTGGTAGGAAAGCAAGCAAGCAGGAGTTCAACCTCCAGGGTTGGGAGCCATCTAGAGCCCATGTCCTACCTCTAAGTTGCTCCATTTCTCCTATCCCTGGGAAATGAATAATTGGTGCCCTGGGGGAGAGCCAGTAGACCAGGGTTTTGAAATGTGTTTTTCACTGTGAACAGCAACGAGTTCCTAATTAAACCCTCCCTCAATTCATCTGTTTGCTTACCAGAGAGTTATTCTTGCTCTTTTGAGTTATAATTAATTCAGAATGCTATTAATTTTCCAACAGATCCTACTTTAATCCATATGAAGTGAACATTTTTCTGAAAGAACAACGTCGGCTGAAATAAAGCCATCACAAGATTTGTCAATGTGTGTCAAGCAAACAAATTAGAGACATTTTTTTAATTTGTGACATCTTAAATTTAGATAATTTGGAGCATATCCCACATTATCATCTTCATAGCTGTAAGCCAAATATCCCTCAGGTCAAACTGGCCCCTGATGGCTCCACCTCCATGTAGTCAACAATATGAATGTGGTTTGTCATTGCTGTCTTCTTCTGGGACTTCTTTTCCATCTTTGCAGTTAACTTACAATCTTGAGATCTATTTTTTGTGGTCTCCAACACAAATACTAACCAGGCCCAACTTTGCTTATCTATGGCTGGAAGAAAAAACTATCCGGTATAGTTCCAAGATGGGAGAAAGATGCTGGAAACAACATGGAGGCTGATTGGAAAGAAAGTTTAATGATGAACAGAATCAGCAGTGATGGGTCAGCTGAACAAATGGTGGAATGAGTGGATGGGTCTTTATACCGTGTTTCCCTGAAAATAAGACCAGGTCTTACATTAATTTTTGCTCCAAAAGATACATTAGGTCTTATTTTCTAGTTAGGTCTTATTTTTTGGGAAAATGTGGTTCTAAATGTGTCCATCTGGCTGACAATCTTAACTGGGGCTTATTTTCAGGGTAGGGTTTATATTACAAGCATTCTGAAAAATCATGCTAGGGCTTATTTTTAAGTTGGGTCTTATTTTCAGGGAAACGGTAGGTTTCTGTGACTTTGAAGTCTAATATTCTATTGGCTGTTGTCAGATTCCTATGGGGTCATGCAAGGGTCATGTAGGGGTCAAAACTGGCTCTATAGGCAAGAGAGGAAATGCAGATATTAGGTGCTTGTCTGAATTAATCTGGTCAACCTCTAGCTTATTGTTTATCTGAGCTCCCAGGTTTCTGTGACTTTGAAGTTTGAATTGTTCTGGGGGTGGTGCAATGAAGGGGCTTGTGTTCTAAAAGGGTGTTGGGCAATTCCTTTTGTGGCTAATGGCTTTTGTCCTGTGTTAGATCTTGGGTGATGAGGGGGCTGCTTGTTCTAATCCTACCATTCTGCCAAGGAGTTTCAAAATATCCTGTCTTGAATGGATTACCAAATCTGCGTTTCTAAAAGCTGGCCTCCTCAGTTTCTGCTTGGGGGCAAGGAGACTGCTGCTGGTTTCTGCTTCCCTTCAGATTCCCCCCCCCCATTTTTTCTTTAGAGGAAATATTCGATCCTGCCTTTTAAAAAAATATTTCCCAAAATATTTAATTCTTGGGGGGGGGGGGGCTTCCCACACAACGTACCCCATCCGAAATTATGAACAGGATTCTGCTTCTTTTTCTTCAACATTCATTCTGTTTTCTCTTCATCCATATTGATTGAGAAGTTGCCACAAGATTAAAGTTTTGGATATCTATGGGGTGTCATGGTTGCCTATTTTCCCACATGAAGTAGGCTGGCTTTGCAGACAGTGGACTTCTTAGGCCACAAAAGCAGTCACACAATTTGGTATGGGATGAGTGGGAGAGCCTGAGAGGGAAGCAAAATTGGTTAGTGAAGAACTGAACTACAAACATTATTTTTTCCCCTGAGGGAAAAGAAACAGAAACTTACCGAAAATGCAAGGAAATTCTGACCATGGTCCTCCCAAGGAGACAGAATTGTTCTCCTTTGCTGCAATTATTTTAAAATTATGCCTGGTTTTAAATTGAGTTAGCTTTTGCAAAATGCTTTTATTTCACAGGCTGTTTTTATCAAAAGATGAAAAAAGTGATGTACATTTTTGCAAACAAGCTAACTGTGATGTCTTTTGGTGCTCTCTGAGCTTCCTTGAATCAACTTTGGTTGAACCAAGTTCAGAGAGTCTCAAGGACTCCACAGTTCAGTTTTGAGCTACATATATTCTCCTCTTTTAACAAGCTAGCTAACTAGCTGGTAAGGATAGCACCAGAAGGCAGAAATTTCAGAGTGATTCAGGACTTATTCTATGATGCGTGAACTGGCTGAAGTCCTTCGTAAAAATGGAGATCAAGCTTTGCTTAGCTCCACTGATTTCCATTTGCTTAAATGGATTGGCTGCCATCAAAGGTAATGCATTGTAGGGCTGGAACTGGGAGAGAAAGCTACATTAATTCCCACAAAAACCACAGGGGCTAAAGTTAAACATAATGAATACCACAGAATCAGAAAAGTAATAAGCTTAAATCTGAATGTTTTATCTTGATGGGATTAGAGACTGGGCTCCCAGTCTATCAGTGTTACGAAAGTAAGCAGTTCCGAATTAACGATCAACATGAATTAATCCAGCCATTGGAACCTACGGTATTGTGCAGATCTAATTATTCAACATCTAGTCTGCTGCCTCAATTTGCATTTGGGATTGCATCTTTCACTCCAACTGCCGATAACAATTATCACCAGGGAGGGGTAGCTGCTTACTTTTCTTTAAGTTTTTCTTTGCTGTCCAAGGGAGAACAGAAAACTTCAGCCCAGCTACTACCAAATATAAGAACAAAAGCAGAGAGATAATCTTATAAGGTACATTTTATTTTGCAACCTTTAATTGAGAATTCAGTTTAGAAGATGAACATTGCCATGGCAAACTGCATTGTCAGAAGGACAAAAAAACTGTGTCCCAGGGCTGGATCTGTTCTATTTTAGCCATGAATGTTAGAAAATGTAAAGATCCACAAGGTCCTTTCAATAGATATGTACAGTTAGTCCTTGTCCCAAAGGTGCTTTTTTTTCAGGAGAAAACTGGACTTTCTTGTTTTTTCTTTTGAAGACATTTCGCTTCTCATCTAAGAAGCTTCTTCAATTATGACAGGATAGTGGGGAATGGAAGGATTTATACTCCCATCTGTACAGAGGACAAATCTACCACTGTACATAATACAGAACAGCCAATGAGTACTTCAGCTTCAACCATAACAACACAAGAGCAAACAATAGATACAAACTCAAGGTTAATCACACCAAACTTGATTGCAGGAAATATGACTTCAGCAACAGAGTGATCAATATCTGGAATATTCTACCTGACTCTGTGGTTTCTTCCCCAAACCCCAAAAACTTTAACCTTAGACTGTCTACTATTGACCTCACCTCTTTCCTAAGAGGTCTATAGAGGGGGGCGTGCCTACCGTCCCTGCCTATTGTTTCTTTTTTTTCTTATATGTATCCATGTATTCATAATTATGTTTTTATTTATACCTATTATCTTGTAAGCAATTGACATAAATAAATAAATAAATAAATAAATAAATAAATAAATAAATAAATAAATGTGTAGAGTGTCCTGCTTGGGCAGGGGGTTGGACTAGACAACCTACAAGGTCCCTTCCAACTCTATTTATTAAAAGAACTGTTTTTTATTTCCTTATTCACATCCCTGTAGACACGCATGGACATAATATCAGCAATCCTCCCATCATCTGCTGGAATTTAAAACACCATTCCCCAGCAACACTACCCAGCCTTCTGCCTTCCAAAATGGGAGGCAGAACGATTCTCCAGAGGATGGGTTGGCATCTGCATAGCCCTGATGGAAACATTCAGTTCTTAACATCGGATCAAAAGAGCAAATTGTTCTAACCTTTCTTCCCAACCAAGAATATGGCTGCTTCAGCTGTGTGCTTTCGTGTAATTGGTCCAGGAAAATGCCCATTGTTTTATTTCCTATGTACATGAGGCCCTTTTGCAATCACAAACCCTCTGGATTACTAAACTAAATTGACAAATTATATAAAGAGCTGTGGTCTCCCTGCTCCCTGTGTAACAGGAGAACAACTCCCCCCCCCCCCCAAAAAAAAAGAGTTGCTCAAAGAATCATGGATATAGAAGCTCAAAATGACATAGCCACACTTAGTAAGCAGTGGTGGTATGCTACCAGTTCAGTCCAGTTCAGCTGAGCTGGTAGTGGCAATGAGCAGTGGAGACCAAACTGGTTCTCTCTCTGCCACTCTGCTGTTGCCTCTGCGCCTACACAAAGTGTGTGCATGCATGCAAAGCGAGCCCATCAAGCCACTCCCAACCAAATCGGTGGTAAAACTTTTTGGATCCCACCTCCTCTGGTAGGATGACCACTCCTAGCTTTTCGTTTCTTCATTCTCTCAGATGATTGGCTTGTTAAGTGCATGCGCGTTAGGTTCACGCGCGTGCACGATCACCCACCGAACCGTAGCGACTAAGGTAGGATCTCACTCCTCTTAGTAAGGCTGGTAGCCTGAAATGGCTGAGCAAATATAAATACACCTTCCAAGTAGACAACTATTTAAAATCACAACTGCCAAAACATCTCAGGGAGACATTTACTCAAGCAAGATTCGAACAGCTTGATGCAATGGTTAGATTTGGGACATTCCATTCTATCCCATTCAATCTTATCTGTGGAGTTGAAGAGGTAGAAGATCTGACTCTTATATTATTTGATTGCTGTCTGTATAAGGGGGTGAGAGATAAGTACCTCGATCCACATATTAAATGTACGGCCCAGGGGGAGGCCCATATTAAAACAACATACCTCATGTGTGGCCAGAATCTGAAAATGACATTTGATACAGCACAATTTCTGACTACAATGATCTGACTGAGATCGGCATATGTGGGCCTGATTAGGGGAGATTGCAGGCGTGATACAGAAATATAATTTTGTGTCATTTTATTCCATTTTACATATTTATATATTAAAAAAAATTATCGTATAACTATGGTATTTTACCCTACTCTCATTTTAAATCATTTGTTTAGAATCTTATTGATAATATGTGTTTGAACCCCTACGTTGATATGGCCTATAAGCTAATCAATCAATCAATCAATGTATGTATGTATGTATCTATCTATGTATGTGAGGCTCTTTTTGGATTTTTTTTGTATTTCTAAGGAAGGAACTAGAAATTGCTTTAGGAGATCTGAGATTCCGCCCCTCCCCCCTCCCAAATTGGAAAGGGTTCCTCTGTTATACTGAGCACTGCACAAGCCAAATTCAAAATCCAACCCAATACAGGAAAGTTAAGTCCATTTTTACAAAGCTTGGGAAAGGGTTTGGAATGAACTGAAGGGGTTAAATGAAGCCAGAGTGAGCAGAAAGTGTGTAACAATTGTTTCTGGAACTGTAATTATGCAATAAATAGATGTTGTGACCTGCCAGATTTGGACAGTGAGGAGGTTGGGAGGCAGAGATGGGGCCATGGCTGTATGACAGTTATCGGCTGCCTTTCCCTGTTGGACATCAGTGAGGCAGAAGAACAGCTGGAGCCTGTTCCCAGTGTGTGCATGTACAGAGCTGCCAGGAGAAGGGAACAGTTAAGGAACAAGGGTCGACTTGGGAGTAAAAGCACAGGTGGGTGGTGAATGGCCCCTTCCCTAGGGAATAAAGAGGAGGGAAAGGGGAGTGGTGTTTGGCAGGAGACAATTAGTCCATTTAATTAGGGTGAAGATTTGTTCCTGACTCCATGCTAAGTATTTTCTGCTACAGCATTGCACTTAGAAGCTATCGGTCTGGCAACTCTTCAAGCTTGACAAGGTCTGTGTTTGTAAGTCACTCTTGAAAGACTGTTTGCCAGGATATTGCTGGATGTGAAAGAGAGGAATTCATATTAGCCTAAATAAAAGGGGTTTTGTCAGGACGAGGAGTCTGCTTCATGATTTCGTGAAGCCTAGATCAGAACAATAGAGTCAGGATCAAGGACTAAGAAGCATGTAGTGTTGCCACTGTTAAAAGGCAGAAGAAAAGTGGCAGGATAACTGAAAGGCAGCAATGGGAAGGATGACAGCTTTATACAAGTAAGTGAGAAGCCATAACTTTTCCCTCAAGATCTCTAGAAAGGACGACTCTTAAGGAAATTCTCCAAGCACTGCCCAGATCTCTCTGCTAAATACAGGTTACAACGATTTGGTTAGTGACTGTTCAAAGTTACAATGGCAGTGGTTAGAATGCAGTATTGCAGGCTAACTCACTGTCACTGCCAGCAGTTCGATTCTGACCAGCTCAAAGTTGACTCAGCCTTCCATCCTTCCAAGATCGGTAAAATGAGGACCCAGATTACAACACGTAATGAGCCGTCAAGCACGTTTTTGATAACAGATATAACTAAGAACATGATTATGAGTACATGAAATGGGTATGGACAAAAGGAAACATTAGGACAGGGATGGTAGGCACATTGGTGCTCTTATGCATGCCCCTTGGACTTAGCCTTCCATCCTTCCGACGTGGGTAAAATGAGGACCCAGATTGTTGGGGGGCAGTGTGCTGACTCTGTAAACTGCTTAGCAGGGGCTTAAGGCACGATGAAGTGGTATATAAGTCTAAGGGCTATTGCTATGCACACCTCTGCTCACCACCTGGCTCTCTGTGGCTGCCCAGAGAGGGAGGAGAAGAGATAAAAGAGCATGACCCAGCAAAATTTCTGGGTTTTGGAGGTTGGCTGTTCTTTTTACCCAGGAGAGAAATCATATGGAGAAATATCTCAAAGACCTTTGCAATTGTGTTTAGAAGTATATCTTTTAAAGTTGAAAAAGGGCAGGATGTGAAAGAAATGCCTGCAGGCGTTTTATTTGTTTTCGTGACATTTTGTCTCTCACACTCAATTTATCTATCTGGTTGCAGGGCACCCCTATTAAGGAATTTTGGCAGAGTGTCGAGCAGAGATGAGACAAAAGAACCAAAATGTAATCTACTCAAGCTTTTGGGAGAGTAGAACAAGATCCAGAAGTGCAAATCGGATGGGTTTTCAGGCAGATATTGTGGTTCGCTGGTAGCCTGTGCAGACAGCAGTGGAATCGGACAGTGGGAAGAACGGGGACCAGTTTGGGAGTCTAGAGAGAACTCAGACGAGGGTCTTGCATCCAATGCAGAGATGGGGCCAGCACCTTCTGGGAGTTATGTGCTGACTCCAGAGCCTCCAGAGTCTGGCAACAGCAAGGCCGAGGAACAAGGGGAGCCTGTTCCCAGTGTGCATGTGCGCAGAGCTGCTAGAAGGCAAGAGCAGCTGAGACAAAAGAGGCAACTCAGGAGTAAGGCTTGGAGGTGATTGTCCTTCCCATAAGGGATAAAGGACATGCAAAGGTAAAGAAACCTTTACAGGAAGCAAGGTCGTTCATTCTGTTTGGATTAATCCTTGAAGCTCTGTGTGGACTTTGTACTTTGGTTCGTTTTTTATAATTCGTTTGGCACTTTAGTTGTTGGCAACAATTCAAAGGAGAGAAAGGTGGGTGCTTATCTCGAGGGACTGTTTGGGACTCATTACAGGCTGGGAATGAATATAATTCCCAGTGTTGAAATAAAACAAGAGTTGTTTTAACTAAGCGTGTGCTTAATTATGGTCTCAGAAAGCCTTGGTCAGAACAGCAGAATTGGACAGCTTGGCCTTTCTCCCTGCCCACTAGTCATACTGGCCATAACTGATATGGGTTGGAATATTTTAACAGCTGCAATCTAAAACCTTAGATTGCAGAAGCTAGAAAAGATCCCTCAGATCCACGGTAGGTGACGACGTGTCTCTAAGGATTGCCATGATTTTGTGCATATAAACTGTATTTGCAGGAGTGCATTTTGGCTAAAGGTGTTCCAAATAATAAATCCATTGCAAGCACGACTCTGAGGCAATTGAATTTCTCAAAGATTACTTTTATTAGAAATATCATATTGGCACATATCTGGTAAAAACAGACTCTGAAAACTTCCATGGTTTTCACCATATTAAAAGTAAAAGATTTTCCACTTTTTCAAAACAAACAGTCACATGGTCCCAATTACCGTGCAGTCCCACAACTGGGTGGCATCCCTCCGCTTTCTTCTGACCAGGTGTGAGAATGTCCTTGGTTCTCAAGAGAAAGTATTTTGTTTTGGCTACAAAAATCTCTCTATTTCAAATTCCTTCCTCCCTGATTTTCAGCTCCAGTGTGACAACACTGAAGCGGACAGAATGGCTTCAGTCAAGATAGCTTCAGGGTTGACAAAAGGCTATGTTGATCAACCTTTTTTCTTATTTTGTAGCAAATCATTAAAATATATAAAGGGCTCAAACGCCTTCTGTATGAAAAGGGAAACCTTGGGGGAAAAAAGCCTCCCACCCGCCCCCCCCAAAAAAGGCAGCTGATGTGTGAGATGTATAAAACCATGCACAGCCTGGAGAAAATGGACAGGGAGAAATTGTTCTCCAAAGACGAAGACTATTTAATGAAGCTAATGGGAAGGACATTGAGCATGCACGGTGGTTCTTCACGGAGCACACAATTACTCTGTGGAATTCATAATCACCGTACATATCGAGGGCCATTAATTTGGACAGCTTTAGAAAGGATTGCATAAACACACGGAGGAGGACTCAGTCCCTCAGTTATGAGTTGCAGAGCAAAAAGAGAGGCAGAGGGAGATTGTGTCCTGCTGAATAACAGAATAACAGCCTCGGAAAGGCTCTTGGAGGTCTTTTAGTCCAACTCCCTGCTGAAGCAGAAGACCCTATACCATTTCATATAGGTGGCTCTCCAACCTCTTCTCAAAAGCCTCCAGTGATGGAACATCCACAACTTCTGAAAGCAAGCTATTCGACTGATTAGTTGTTCTTACTGTCAGGAAATTCCTCCTTAGTTCTAGGCTGCTTCTCTCCTTGATTAGTTTCCATCCATTATTTCTTTTTTTTAAAAAAAAAAAATTTATTAAGTTTCCAAATTTTAAAAACATAAAACAAAACTTTATACATTGTTATCAACATCAAGACATCTTTTGCATTTCCTCACATTTTTCAGTATATGTGTTTACTTATTCCTTTACCATCGCATCTTACTCTTACTATAAATCAATATCTTTTATTCTTACATCTCAATCTTCTCCATGATATATTTACATATTTACATATTCCCTCATTCTTTTCCTAATTGCCATTTTATTTTCTTTTTATTTCTAAACCACTCATCCCAGCCATCCCAGGCCCTATAATAAATTGAACCTTCTCTGTCTTTTATTTTCATCGTTAGCCTGTCCATCTCTATACAATCTATTATTTTTTTAATAACCATGCCTTCTGGTGGAACCCTTTTTTCTTCCAGAGTTGTGCATACAAAATCCTTGCAGCTGTTAATATATGTAACATAATATATCTACCTGTTTTATTGCATTTTTGTGTTATTATGCCTAATAAAAAAGTTTCTGGATTAAATTCAATTTTCTAATTCGTGATTTCTTCTATCCATTGTCTAATTGTGTTCCAATATTTTTTCACTTCCTGGCATGTCCACCAGGTATGAAAATAAGTGCCTTTTTCTTTTCCACATTTCCAACAATTTGGGTCTGAGTTAAACATTTTTGCCAATCTAGCGGGAGGAAGGTGCCATCTGTAGAACATTTTGTACTGATTTTCCTTAGTTCTAGGCTGCTTCTCTCCTTGATTAGTTTCCATCCATTGTTTCTTGTCCTGCCTTCTGGTGCTCTGAAAAATAGGCTGAATCCCTAGTCTAAATTAGAATCTAGGAGTTCCTCAGAAACATGTTTTGTCACAGCCAAACTGAGGAGCTGTTTAATGTGCAATGCACAGTGTGGCTTGGTAAATATGCCACAGAACACATTCTTGAGAGAGAATGGAGAGTTGTCAGTAATAAATGAGACCCGGTGGGCATGTTTATTGCTCAACATCCTGACTGTGAAAAGGCTTCAAGCAATAAAACACACTGTCATTAACAATTAGAAGGATATTCAAAAGTTGGGGGTGCATCATCAAGCTAGAACTGCATAACAGACTAATTCCTTGAATTCTTAGCATTATTCTAAGCCTAGGATTGATTTAATGTAGTCATTTCAAAGCCACAATCTTCATTCTGCCAAAGCTAGGAATCCCACATAGGACCATATCCAGAGCCTATAACCTGTCTTGTATAAAATATGCTCGCTGCAGGTCCCTCGTCAAGCAAAATCAGCCAGTCAGAGCCATCCTGCTCCCAGGGCAGGAGGACAACCTGATTAAACTGAAGCCCTGAGCATTTTTCTTCAGGAGGAGAATGTGCTGGCTGACGATGATTTTTACGAAAATGCCAGGCTTAATAGGGACAGCGGTCGGAGACAGAGCCCAGCTGCAGAGTTATCGGTTGCAGACGTCAAGGCTACTGCAGTGTCCGGCTTTGAAACATAGAGGCTGAGATGGGAGTCTTGTCCATGGTTTCTCCCAAGAGGCTGCCAGCCATGCTCTCCCTCCTTTTGACCGAATCGTTGTGGATAGGAAAGGCAATAGAGGAGGAGAAGATCTAGATAGATGGATGGATAGATAGATAGATAGATAGATAGATAGATAGATAGATAGATAGATAGATAGATAGATAAGATAGATAGATAGATAGATAGAGTAGAGAAAGAGATGGGGAGAGATACAGTAGAGAGAGATGATAGAGAGATGATATTGAGATAGAGATATGGTGATGATGATGATGATAAAGATAGACAGAGAGACAGAGTGATGGAGAGAGATAAAGTAGAGAGATGATAGACAGAGAGAGAGACAGGGAGAGGGAGAGAAGAGAGAGAGATGATAGATAAAGAGATGATAGACAGAGAGATGATGAGAGAGAGCAAGAGAGAGAGAGAGAGATGGACAGAGAGAGATAAAGGAGAGAGATGATATAAAGAGATGATGATGATGATGATGATGATGATGATGATGATAGAGGCATAGAGAGACCGAGACAGACAAAGAGATGGACAGAGAGAGAGAGATAAAGAAGACAGAGGGATAATAGAGATAGAGAGATGATGATGATGATGATAATGATGATGATAGAGACAGAAAGAGACGGAGACAGACAGAGAGATGGACAGAGAGAGAAAGATAAAGAAGAGACAGAGAATGATAGAGATAGAAAGATGATAGAGATAGAGATGATGATGAGAGACAGAGACAGAGAGATGGAGACAGGGAGAGAGAGTGAGATAGGCAGATATAAAGGTAGGCAGAATAACTTGCCAAACTTCACAGTATGTGGGGGTTATATTATTATTATTATGGTGTGTTTATAGTTGCTCTGTTAGATACTAATTGGTGGGAGTATTCCGCTCTCAGCATTAGAGGTGTGGGCAAATAAGAGCCCCCAAGTGGAAAGCATCCTGGGCCCATCTCACTCCCCTAGAGTCATCCTGGAGATCCCTTTTGCTCCCGTAATGGAAAGCTCCATTCCCATATGCATAATTTTTTCCATTAGCAGCAGGAAAGTTTTTTTTTTCCCATTAGCAGCATTTGAATGCCTGTGTTTTGCCATTTCTTCATCTTCTCAGCTGTGAAATCTTAGAAAGTAAGACTAAGCCCAGGAATGACAAAGATGGCTAACAATCACACCGCATGTTTTGCGAAGTAATTATTACTTAGTTAAAATCTGGAGGCTTGTAATTCAGGGCAGCAGCATGTGATGGATTAAAGCCATCTCTTGGGAGAGCTGATGGGTGCTGTTAGTTTCCCGAGACATTACATAATCTTCCCATTAATGTTCTAGAAGTTTTCTACAGAGGGCAAAGCATAATATGTTTCATCAGGTGTCAATTAGTTTCATGTTTCCATGAGTCTCATTTAAGAGTGTTTGGACTGGATTTGGGAAGAGCAGAATGGTGCTTTGGGTTGCGTGGGTAGCTTTTCTTAGTGTGTCCACAGCTTTGACCTCGGGATTATCTGCCCTTTGGTTATGACAGTGACGTAGACCCAGATCTCATGAAATTGAGAGGCAAGACACTCTTTCTTCTTATGGGTTCCTGGAGAAAGCAATTATGTTCGAGAGAGTTAGCAGTAATAGGAAACCAGTATGACACAGAACATGGTGGATGCAGAGGTGGCATTCAGCAGGTTCTGACCAGTTCTGGAGAACTGGTAGTGGAAATTTTGAATAGTTCAGAGAACTGGCAAATCCTACCTCTGACTGGCCCTGCCTCCATCTATTCTCTGTCTCCCGAGTCCCAGCTGATCGGCTCGGTCTTCTTTGGTTGAAGAAAAACGGAAGAACAGAACTGGAAAGCATGTTAGTGGGGTGGGGAGGGAATGGGGATTTTACAGTATCCTTCCCCTGCCACACCCACCAAGCCACGCCCACAGTAGTAAAAAAAAATTGAATTCCATCACTGGGTGGATGGACACCATCAAAGCTGACACCAGCCAGAGCATAGAAAAACCCAAAGGAGTAGGTCAAGATGGGAAGATGGGAATAGACCCAGTCCCAGTGGTGGGATTCAAATCATTTAACAACCAGTTCTCTGCCCTAATGATTTCTTCCAACAACCAATTCACCAAACTGCTCAGAAAGTTAACAACCGGTTCTCCCGAACTTGTGCGAATTGGCTGAATCCCACCAGTGTCTGGCCCATAGAAGTGACCTCAACTGAATGGATAACATCATCATCACTCATGGCTGCATTGAGGCCAGTTACCAATGCAAGGCATTGAAAGCAAAAAGATCCGAAAAGTAACCCCATCCCTGTGACTTTAATACCATGGTGGTATTACCAAAGTAACACAGAACTTCAGTAAGGAAATAAAAGGGTGCAAGGGGCTAATATTTCCCTTCTTCATCCCTTTCTGCCCCAAAGTGTGTGGCTGCACTATAAGTCATACTTTCCAGATTGGATTTCATTGTTTTGTTTTTTTAAAAAAATTATGCTGCGAAATGCAAAACCACAGCGATTCTGCGAAAGATCCTAATCTCGTCCTTGTTTCAGACACTTCAGCTCCTTCCAACCATTTCTGTTTCAGCTCAAAACAGGCATTTATTCATTTAAGCAGGCCTCTCCAAGTGTATGATTAGCAGGGTTTTTATAAGAGCAGGATTCATCGCTTTGGAATTTGAAAGGATTCTCCTAACCGGGGAATTTAGGAGAATGGAATGGTTTGGGGAAAATGATATTGGGCGAAATAAAAGATGCTGCTGCTTGTTGTGTGCTGAGTGTTTCATTGTGCAAGAAAAAAAGGAAGGAAGGAAGGAAGGAAGGAAGGAAAGAAAGAAAGAAAGAAAGAAAGAAAGAAAGAAAGAAAGAAAGAAAGAAAGAAAGAAAGAAAGAAAGAAAGAAAGAAAAGAGGGAGGGAGGGAGGGAAGGAAGGAAGGAAGGAAGGAAGGAAGGAAGAAAGAAAGAAAGAAAGAAAGAAAGAAAGAAAGAAAGAAAGAAAGAAAGAAAGAAAGAAAGAAAGGGAGAGGAAGAAAGGAAAGAAAGGAAGGAAAGAAAGAGAAAGAGAGAAAGAAAAGAAAGAAAGGGGGCAGAGGGAGAGGGAGAAAGGAAGGGAGGAAAGGAAGGAAAAAAGGAAGGAAGGAAGGAAAGAGAGAGAGAGAGAAAAGAAAGAAAAGAAAGAAAAAAGGGGGAGAAGGAGATAAAAAGGAAGGAAAGGAAGAAAGGAAAGAAAGAAAGAAAGAAAGAAAGAAAGAAAGAAAGAAAGAAAGAAAGAAAGAAAGAAAGAAAGAAAGAAAGAAAGAAAGGGGGAGAGGGAGAGAGAGACAGAAAGAAAGAAAGACAGAAAAAGACAGAGACAGACAGACAGACAGACCACAAATGTTCCGGAGCTCTGGTGCATATTGCTCCAAAATGAGGTTCTTGAACTTACAACTTATCAAACTGGGAGGCCACCAGCACCTGGTGTTGCTGTCTGGCAGCCTCCCCTCCACTCCCACCAGCCAAGATTTCTCTCCCACCTGGGTCACTGCCAGAGCCACTGTGGGCGGAGAGCAATGCAAGTCTCCCTGAGTCATCAGGTTAGCAAGTCTGGTGAAGTTAATGAACCTCAGGGAGGAGAGACAGGAAGCCTCAGAATGGATCCTGTTAACCCATTCGGTGATACTACAGGAGGAGTTCGGGGTTGGGTTGGGTTGTATCAGAGGTGGGATTCAGCAGGTTCTGACCAGTCCTGGAGAACCGATAGCGGAAATTTTGAGTAGTTCAGGGAACCAGCAAGTACCACTTCTGACTGGCCCCGCCCCCCATCTCTTCTCTGCCTCCCGAAGTCCCAGCTGATTGGCTGGGTCTTCTTTTGTTGCCCTGCACAGGAGAACGGAGCTGAAAAGCAGGTTAGTAGGGTGGGGAGGGAATGGAGATTTTGCAGTATCCTTCCCCTGCCACGCACAACCAGCCATGCCCACAGAACGGGTAGTAAAAATTTTGAATCCTACCACTGGGTTGTATGGACACACAGAACCTTACAATGGTGGAGGCCCAGTACTGCTCAGGTAGCTCTTGAGATACAGGTCATTTAGGGACCATTCGAAGTTACAGCGGAACTGAAAAAAAGCGACCAATGACCGTTTTTCATGCTTACGACAATCCCAGCACAGCCCATGGTTCACGTGCTCAACAGTTGAATGCTTGGCAGCTGACTCCTATTTATGACCATTGCAGTGTCTCCGGGATCATGTGATCAGCTTTTGCGACCTTCTGACAATTAAAGTCAATGGATTAACAACCGTGTTACTATCTTAACAACTGCAGTGATTCACTCAACACGTGTCTCACTTAATAACAGAAATGTTGGGCTCAGTTGTGGTTGTATGTTGAGGGCTGCCTGTATTCATGTTCTTTTCTGCATCAGTCATAGTGCCATGACTGGGGGAAGATTGGGGAGCTGAGATGGCATTCAGCAGGTTCTGACCAGTTCTGGAGAACCGGTAGCGGAAAATTTTGAGTTGTTCAGAGAATCAGCAAATACCACCTCTGACTGGCCCCGCCCCCATCTATTCTCCGCCTCCCAAGTCCCAGCTGATTGGTTGGGTCTTTTTTTGTTGCCCTGCACAGGAGAACAGAGCTGGAAAGCAGGTTAGTGGGGTGGGGAGGGAATGGGGATTTTGCAGTATTCTTCCTCTGGAGTGGGGCAGGATTGGAGAATTTTACAGTATCTTTCCTCTGCCATGCCCACCAAGCCACACCCACCAAGCCATGCCACGCCCATCAAGCCATGCCCACAGAACCAGTAGTAAAAAAAATTTTAATCCCACCACTGATGAGGAGATACAGTAAATCAGACTTGGAAGATTCTGTTATTCTGTTTATATATCAATAGAAGTAATTTCAACTTTGGTTCCGTTTGATTGCTCAGTGACGAATAGACTAGAGAGGCTGGCAGCCAGCCATTGTATATGTATTTTTAAATAGGTTTGGAGTTAAGATGGAATGCAATGGGATGGAAGCAGGAAGCCAAGGAAAATTTAAAAGTTTAACCGGCTTTTCATTTCTAACTGCACTGCTGCTACCTTTACATCTCCCAAACCACCATTCCCTGCAAGGAGGAGATGGCTCCTTTTTCCTAACCCTGCTCGTACCCACGCGAGATCTGAACCCACAATGCAGATCCTTCGTTTTGTGGGAAGCTCCCCACACCCTAGAAGAATGAAATATTTTGAGAAATATTTTTTAAAAGGCAGGATAAAACATTTCCCCTGAAAGAGGAATAAAAATCTTAAGTGAGACAGAAACTCAGAGCCCCAGCTTGCTCCTCCCACAGCAGATACTTTGTGGGTCAAGTCCATCAACAAAACAAAAGACCTTTAGCTCCAGGGTGAAGGGATTAAGACATGATCTTCCAGGACAGAGGGGGGTATTCAACAGGTTCTGATCAGTTCTGGAGAACCGGTAGTGAAAATTTTGAGTAGTTCGGAGAACCAGCAAATACCACCTCTGACTGGGGATTTTATAGTATCCTTCCCCTGCCATGCCCACCAAGCTACACCCACAGAACCGCTAGTAAAAAAAAAAATTGAATCCCACCACTGGAGGGAAGAACTGGTGGGATGCAGGCTGCCCACCATCTGATCTTCCTTTGACAGGAGCATCACCTATAACTCTTCAGCAGGAGTGTCAAACTCAAGACCCGTGGGCCGAATCTGCCCATGGGGTGCTTAGATCTGGCCTGCAAGGCCATCTTGGAAACAGCAAAGGACCAGCTCGTGCTCCATTTTTGCTGGCTGATGAAGGTTGAAAATGGAGCTCAGGAGCCCGTTTTCACTGGCAGATCACTCTAGCCACCACAGGCTCCCCCGACACGAGTGATGTCAAGCTGACCACATCCACCCTGGTCACGTCCACCCTGGCCTCCAGACACAATACAGATGAGGCCCTCAATGAAATCGGATTTGACACCCCTGAAGTTCAGGTCTCCACCTGTTCCTCAACTGTGGGCTGATAGACAAGAGCAGAATTCTGTCCATCTTCATGAGAGGCCAAGGTGACAGTTCGATCAGGCAAAATTAAGCACTGATCAGAAGAATTGTACATGTGTTGCTGTGTGTGAGGGGAAGTAGAGCTACACTGACTACCTGTACCCATGATGGTGAACCTATGGCATGCGTGCCACCTGTGGCATGCAGAGCCATTTGTGCCGGCATGCGAGCTACAAGGAAACTTATCTCACTGCGCATGCGTGCACCTCATAGCTGATTTTCGGCCAGTTTGAGGCCTTTTTCGGCCTCCCAGAGGCTTTAGGAAGGCTTCTGCAGGCTTTTCAGGATGAAGACTGGGCCCATTTCGTCACTTCCTGTTTTTCCGGAAATACTGGAAATGATGAAATGGGCCTAGTTTTCACCTTGCAAAGCCTGCAGAAGCCTTCCTCAAGTCTCTGGGAGGCTGAAAACGGCCACAAACCGGCCGAAAATCAGCTGTGAGGCACAGTGCAGGTAAGGGGGTGGCAGGAGTGGGGATTGCATGTGCATGCATAGGGGGCGTGGGGGTGCATGCATTGCCTTCTGAGTGCTGGCATAAGCATGCAAGCGCACACACAGTTTTAGGCACAGGAGCCCAAAAAGGTTAGCCACCACTCACCTAAACCAATGAGAGTGGAATTGTAGCCCTGTGGTTCCTCCAAAATCCAACCCAGGTGACCCTGTTCTAGAAATGCAGCTCTGCAACAGCCTTTTCGGCTAACAAAGACACCAAAACGTATCTTCACCCCTCTTAACACAAAATGAAAAGAAAGATGAAGACCTCCATTGGAAAGTCAAACATCTTGTGCAGTCCACCCAGTCTCCTGCCCTCTCCCTCCA
The DNA here is from genome assembly GCA_023653725.1 of Bungarus multicinctus. Taxonomy (NCBI): domain Eukaryota; kingdom Metazoa; phylum Chordata; class Lepidosauria; order Squamata; family Elapidae; genus Bungarus; species Bungarus multicinctus. The sequence continues at coordinate 42,313,564 of CM042851.1, read as the reverse complement.
ATCTTCCCTGCCAGACACAGCCCCATAGAGTCTCTGGCCCATAGAGATGCCTCACTCAACCCAAGCATCTGCAGAAGGCAGCATCAAGAGCATGAGTGACAAGCCAGAGTGTCCTTCCTGGACATGGAAATGAAGCCTCACCATGTGCGCAAGGAAAAGATGGGATATGGCTTCCACTGGGTATGAGTAAGATTTGGGAAGAGAAGGATTGCGCTGAAGGGAGACTTGGTCACCAGGAATCCATCTGCCTGATCCTTTCACTCAACCAGACATGTCTCAATTGATCTGGTTCCACATCTAAAGATCGAGGGAGCTTAATCTATAATTCAACCCAGCCAATTTTATTCTTTTCCACTAATGAATGGCTTGTTGAATGGCTAAAGGGGTGAGCGCCCATTAATCATGGGCATTGGTGCCACTTTCAGAAAGACTCAAGACTGGAAAAGACGAGGGAAGAAAAGCTTGAGAAAATTAGGAAGGTGGTGCAGAAGTAGAAGATAAGCATCCAGAGCACATCTCTTTATTGCAAGGGCTGCAATTTTATGCATGTGGCAGATGGCCCCAAAATAAATTTGAGTTTTGAGGAGTGCTTGGAATAAAAGATGAGACTCTTAAAAGAGAAATGGCTTTCTTTTGTCTCTTCATTTTCTCTAGTTCAGAATAGCAAACTCATTCCTCCTATTCCTACAAAAAACAATGCCTATATCTTGAAAATGATCCAGCACAGAGAACTGTGTGTGCATCTGAGTGTCTAAGCATATTCTCAACCATCCAGGTTATGGCTGTCTCATGTCCAACAAGCAACTGGATTTTCTTGGGGTTTTTTTCCCCTTTGAAAACATTTTGCTTCTCATCCAGGAAGCAGAAATAAAGACGCCTCTTGGATGAAAAGCAAAATATTTTCAAAAGAAAAACAAGAAAGTCCAGTTGCCTTTTGAAAAGAAATTTTGGGACATGGGCACCTGAAGTTTACAAGCACTAAATGTGGAATGTTAAGGTGATATCCAAATATTGCTGAGCAGGTGTCATGCTCCTGTCAGAGTCTGAATCTGAGGAGGAAGCTGAACAGCTGATAGGGGGTGGGAGTGTGGCTCCATTGGCTGTGGAGGAAGCTGGGGAAGGGCAAAGTCTGGCTAGGCAGAGGCGGGGAGAGGTAGAACAAGGGAGAAGGAGTTCAGAGGAAGAACCAGGCCCACCCCCCCTCTTCATCCTAGGGCATGCAGGGAGGAATGGAGAAGGGAGCAACATGGGTTGCATGGCTTACAAGGGAGGAGAGGGCCCTGATTCCCTTCATTAGCCACAGCTGGGAAGACAGTTGATAAAGAAAGGCAGGTTGCGTGCGGCAGGCTGTTGGGAGCAAACATGACTTTATCTTGTGTTGTCGTGGCTTATCTGTGTTCCTGGCGTCTTTCTAACCGTGTGAATTTTACCGTGCCTTCAAGTCTGAAATTCTTGCTCCTGCCCTGCCAAAACTAATTACTTCAGTTTGGCTTGTTTGGACTTTAAGTTACAGTTTGTGTTGCTCATGTTTTGGACTTAATTTTCTGCAGTCAAAGGCAGTTCTCCACCCAGAAGGCAACCTGGATATTGGGGGCAAAGTTGGAGGTAGCAAAGGGATTCTTATTGCTTATCTGATTGTGTTGCCTTTGCGCCACACCCCGGGTCATCACAGCGGGCCTACAGGAGACCATGATGGACTTTGTATCGTACCTATTTGATGCATCCATGTAACTGTGGCAAAATTGCAGCATAGATCTTTCAGGGGAAAAGGTATTTTAAGACCAAGTTTCAGGAAGAGCCTCATTGATGTGAGAAGACTGCAGGACATTGGAACCTTGTCATACATGAACATGATATACACAGGGGTGGGATTCCACAGGTATAACAACCAGTTTGGTGATCGTGCGCTTCCTCGTTGCAGAGAACAGGTTCGGAGTGAGCTGAACATCGGAACAAGGGGTTCACCCAAACCAGTCCAAACCAGGAGAATCCCACCCTTGGATATACATGAACCAGATGCTTCTTTTTAACAAGGTGAAACTGATAAATGGATTGCTGGTATTAATTGAATGTAAGCCACTGCCATGATTTTGGCAGTATATAAAGAACACAGAAAAACCAAAAAGGGCTTGTGGCTATCTAAATCTTCCTGTGTGGCAAGATTCTTCCTTCCTTCTCATCAAAATGCTACCTTCTTTGCCAATGGGAGAAAAATCTCCCATTGGATCTGCCCACCTTGTCATCAACAGATACGCTGCCTTGTTGATGTCTTTCCTTTCTGTGTTTCTCTCTCTCTGAGCAGGAGGGAGGCTGTTGAACAGAAAGGCTTACCTCCTCCACTGTGATTTTGCAGTTGGCAAGTCATTTTGCAGGTTGACAAGTGATGGGGGAAAACTCATGACTGTTGTGGTTATCCGGCAGCCTGTGCAGCCGGCAGCAGAATCGCATAGTGGGGAAGAATGGGGAGTCAGAGAGTCTGGAGAGGACTTGGACGAAGGTCCTGTATCCAATGCAGAGATGGGGCCAGGACCATCTGGGAGTGGGGTGCTGCCTTTGGAGTCTCTGGAGTCTGGCAGCAGCGAGGCAGAGGAACAAGGGGAGCCTGTTCCCAGTGCCCATGTACACAGAGCTGCTAGAAGGGAAGAGCAGTTGAAACAAAAGGGGCAAATCAGGAGTAAGGCTGGGAGGTGATTGCTCCTTCCATAAGGTATAAAGGACAGGCCAAGATGATGAAACCTTTGCAGGAAGCAAAGTCATTCATTCAGTTCAGATTCATTCATTTTTGTATTTCAGTTGGGGTTTTTTTCTAGTTTTTCTGACACTTCTGTTATTGGCAGCACTTCCCAGGAACGAAAGGTGGGTGCTTATCTCGAGGGGCTGTTTGAGATTCATTAACAGCTGGGAATGAAAATAATCCCCAGCATTGCAATAAAACAAGGCTTGTTTTTAAAATAAGCATGTGCATAATTACGGTCTCGGAAGCCTTGGTCAGAACAATGACTAAAACTCCTTAAAAAGTTTTCTCCCCTATTAAATTTTGATGGATGATACATGCCAACACACTTCTAACCTCCATCAGAAAGATAACAATCCCCAGGTAGATCATAATATTTCGCCTCCTCTGTACTCCCAATTCCTGCACTGGCATAAGGTAGCTTCAGTTCCAGTACCTGCTTGCAGAGAGGCTGTTTGAAGGCCCTGGTTGCAAAATCAAATATGGCTTTACTCATTATTCCTAAGAAGGTAGATGGTAAAAGGCATCAACTGGGAACCACCTTTGTTTTAAACATAATGTTTCCTGGCCCTTCTTGCTACGGTAGTGTGGGAAGCCCTGCCTCCTAGAAGAGTGAAATATTTTGGGAAATATTTAAAAGGCAGAATATTATATTTCCCTAAAGGAGAAATGGAGAAACATGCTCTTAAAGACAGAAAGCAGCCCCCAAGTCTTTCTTAATAGCCCAGAGCAGATGCCAGCCCTTAAGGAAATAAAGGAGCTTATTGAAAGAGGAAGACAAGTATTTAGATAGCTCTCTTCATAAGCAAAGCAAATACTGCAGGCAGAAATCTTTTCAAGACAGGATATTTCGAAACTCCTTGCAGCAAAGTTTGACAGCTAACAAAGACAGAATGGTAGGATTAGAACAAGCAGCCACCTCATTACCCAAGATCCAACACAGGATGAAAGCCATTAGCCACAATAGGAATTGCCCAACACTTTTTCAAAACACACGCCCCTTCATTGCATCACCCCCAGAACAGTCCAAACTTCAAAGTCACAGAAACCTGGGAGCTCAGATAAACAATAAGCCAGAGGTTGACCAGATTAGCTCAGACAAGCACCTAGAATTTGCATTTCCTCTTTTGCCTATAGAGCCAGCTTCGACCTCTACATAACCCCTGCATGACCTCCTTGGAATCTGACAACAGCCAATAGAATATTAGAGGACATGTTCTTGCACAGAAACAGGAAGCTCAAATACAAAGCCCAAAGAAGTATAAAACCCACCCGCTCTCAATTCCATTTTGTCAGCTGCCCAGAATCACATGAGGTTCTGCTTTATCAATAAACCATCTTTTCAATCAGCCTCCATGTTTCCAGTGCCTTTCTCCCAGCTTGAAACTGAACAAGATGGATTTTCCTTCCAACGGTAGTTTGATGTTAAAGTCAGTCAACCAGAAAGCCCAGCTAATCTCCAGGCATGGCATGTTTCTCTGTAACACTTCCTTATGTTCTTTACTCTTTCTACGAGTCAAATTCCAGGCCTGAATGAAAGATGAAGTGACTTTATGGAATGCAAATATGGCAGAAAAAGGAGAGGACAAGACCAAATGTTTACATACCTCATTCTGATTCATTTTCCAGTTTTTCCTTCTAGCACAATAACTTGAAATTGAGCAGATTGGTTCTCAAAAGAGACCCTCCCTAAATTCTCAGGCTGTAAAGGAGGGGACGGGAGATTTTGACTTTTAGAGCTTTTCTCTTAGTCAAATTTTCCCTAGGCAGCATCTTTTTGCTCCTTTCCGAAGGTCTTTCCCACATAGCATTGCAAGCTCTAAGTCTTCAAATTGCGGCAGCCAGAAAATCCAACCAACCAACCAGCTATACTGTTGTTTTATTCTTAGACAACAGCATATAGAAGAATCTCCTCAAAGCCATTTCTGGTCCAAGCAATCAAGGCTGGGCTTGGACTGGGATTTTTGTCAAATATTTCAACTTTTCTGCATAACGAGTAGAAAAGAGACCCTCCCTAAATTCTCAGGCTGTAATAGGGGAACTTTGCAACTTTTAGACTTCTAAGATTATGTAGAATATAGAATAACAGAGTTGGAAGGGACCTTGGAGGTCTTCTAGTCCAACCCCCTGCTTAGGCAGGAAACCCTAACCCTACACCTGTCCAGCCAAATGGTTATCTAATCTCTTCTTTACAACTTCCAGTGTTGGAGCATTTACAACTTCTGAGGCAAATTGTTCCACTGATTAATTGTTCTTACTGTCAGGAAATTTCTCTTTCATTCTCTCCTTGATTAGTTTCCACCCACTGCTTCTTGTCCTACTTTCAGGTGCTTTGGAGAGTAACTTGACTCCTTCTTCTTTGGGGCAGCCCCTGAGATATTGGAACACTGCTATAATATCACTCCTAGTCCTTCTTTTCATAAGACTAGACATATCCAGTTCCAACAACCATTATTGAAATGTTTTAGCCTCCAGTCCCTAATCATCTTTGTTGCTCTTCTCTGCATTCTTTCTGGAGTCTCAACAAGCTACATGTTATGTAGCCTTGCAAAAAAAAGTAGAATTAGCATATCTGGTTGTGTTTTCTGTATGGTTGATCTGATAAGGTTGACAAGAGTTTACAAAAATTAAAAAATCCCACAGTGCCTCAATAAACAGATAAAATAACCAAGCCATAAAATCATTGTGATTAATTTAAAAATGAACAGAAATTTTACTCAGGTTTGAATTGTCCTAATTTTGACTCATTCTACAAAAATTAATTCTTCTATCTGGAGAAGGCTCTAATGTTGGGAAAAACTATTCAAAATTTCCACTACTGGTTCTCCAGAACAGGTCAGAACCTCCTGAATACCACTTCTGTGATGGGTGCATCACTGGAAGACCAGGCTGGGAACAGATAATCTGGGAGAAATTCCATCTATATGATTGCTAGCAGTCAACTTTGCCTTGATATGTAATCAATCAACCAAACAGAGTTCTAAAAACAACTGGTAACAATTGGTAACATTATGTTAATTCATTAAAATCCCACTATGGAAGTGATTTGCAGTTGTCCTTTTGGTATTTTTTTAAAACTTCCCTGTCCAGCCATGATCTTTAGAAGGCTCCTATATCTGTACTAACCAAGTCTAATGTTACCTAGCATTCCCAGCCCACATAATGTCAACTATGTGTTTCTATCTGATTAGTCAACTTGATCCTTATTCAACCAGAGGTACCGCAAACAGATTCTGCAGGAAAACATTTGTTCTACCCTCTGGTCTATACTCAAATCTAGTTCAGAACAACTAATCACAGGATCATCATAAGTCAGCATTAATCTGACAGCAGTGCTTCTGGTTCAGACCAGTTCTAGTGAACCAGTAGTTCCAACCATCAGCTGCCCCCCGCCACCCCCACCATATCCTGTCCTATATTTTCTTCTTTCTGGGTCAGCTGATTCGCCTGGCACACCTGATTTCCATGCCTCAGCTGTTCGACTTACTGGAGCTGCCCTAGAAGTTAAGTTGCTGAGCTTCAAATTGCTATATTTTCAATGCTGTGCATGTGCGTCAAAATGCATGCTCACAGAACTGTTGTTAAATCAGTTGCAGCCCACCACAGTAACTAACCACAACTATTGGCACTTAATTACAAAATGCATAGATATCTATACAAATCAGTCAGTCTTTCAGAATAAAACCAATAGATCAGATAAACCAGGACATCTTATGGCTAGGTGCATGGATGTGAAGGCAGTAAGCCTACATAGGCACATATTACGCTGTTACTAACTATTCACAAAGTCTTCTTTAAGCTTGTTTAAGCTTCAATTTGGATATATTTTTTATTGTAGAAAGAGTCTAATTGGAAAGTTCCTCCCACTCTTTTTTAAGCTGATTTTAAAATATTGCTTCTCAAGGAAATGAAGTTAGTACAAGAAAGAAAGATAAAAGTCTTATCAGACAAAAAGCAATTTCTTTCTCTTTTTAATTCTTTGGGTCTTGCTGTTTATTTTATTTTTAAATGGGAAGATCTTTATAATACATGACTTCACCACAGTTCTTTAGGAAATCGTTTGAGCTGCACTTAGAGGCTATTAATATTGAAATATTCAAAGAACGCTCCTTAAGATAACTGCTCATACAAATATACAAAATGTAAAAGAAAAGAAGTATTTCCTAGTAATCTTTGATCAGTGTTTATAAACCCTTTTGAACTCTGTTGCCCATCCATAAAATAAGAATTACAGTGATTAGGTTTGCAAGGAATGAGATAAGGATTCAGAAGCTAAAGACATTAAGGCAAGGCAATAAATGGATTTTTTTTAGTTTCTTTCTTTCTTTTTAATTTATAATATAAAATACAAAAAACACAAAGAAAATAGGTAGGAAAATAAAGGAGGGGAAGGGGAAGGGAAAAGTATAGGGCAAAGGAAAGAAAGAAAGAAAAGACATTGACTTCTGACTCCCTTGGTGCAGTAGAATAAGATAACAGCATCAAACTTCAACTTTTTACTTCTACATAATAATATAAACTAGCCATTTCTATAACAACAAATGTATCTAATTGGTAAAACTCAAAATCAAAGCTTCAGTTTTTTCCACCTCATGCACAGAGTCCAGAAGTGGTTTCCAAGTAGAAAAAAAATAATTGTATTTTTTTTCTTTGAGCAAAGCAGTCAATTTGGCCACCTCTGTTAACTCCATCAACTTTTGCAGCCATTCATCCATGGTAAGAATCAAAGTGTCCTTCCAAAAACCTCTTTCTTCATTTTAATAAGTTTACAAATACAGGCAGAGAGAAGGCTCCTTTCAATTGAGCTTCAGCTATCCAGGTCTGCCTTTCTATAGCTTCTGAGTTCAGTATCTTAATTCTTATTAGCCCCACCTGGCTAACCAGAGCAGGAAAGAGATTTATTGCAAATAGTTTTCCCTTGTCCTGGGACACCATGACTTCCAGAAGGATAACTTTGGCATAAAATAAGGAAAAATTTATGCAAGATAGATGAGGAGGAGAGGAGGAGGAGGAAGAGAGGAAGAAGAAGAGGAGAAAGAGGAGGAAAAGGAGGAGGAGAAAGAGGAGGAGGAGGAGGAGGAAAGAGATGGAGGAGGAGGAGGAGAAGGAGAAGAAGGAGGAAGAGGAGGAGGAGGGAAGAAGGAGGAAGGAGGAGGAGGAGAAGGAGGAGGAAGGAGGAGGAGGAAGAAGAAGAAGAGGAGGAGGAAAGGAAGAAGAAGAGGAGGAGGAAAGGAAGAAGAAGAAGAAGAGAAAGAAGAGGAGGAGGAGGAGGAGAAAGAGGAGAAGAAGGAGAAGGAGGAGGAGAAGGAGGAGGAGGAGGAGAGAGGAAGATAAGGAGAAGGAAGAAGAAGAAAGAAGAAGAGGAGGAGGAGGAGAAAGAGGAGGAGAAGGAGGAGGAGAAGGAGGAGGAGGGGGAGGAGGAGGAAGAGGAAGAAGAAGAGGAAGAAGAAGGAGAAGAAGAAGAAATCATGTAGCCTACAGTTATTTAGTTCAAGCTCTCCTGAACCAGTTAGATTTTTAACAGCAAGAGTTCAAGTCTTTTATGAATATTGACCATTGTAAGCAGAGACCAAGCCATCTATTCTGTTGGTTTTATCTAGTCAAAGGGGCTGACAGTACATTGTCTGCCAATGCCTTCCTTCATGTCAACACCACCAATAAGCATGACTCAAGAAATGGGCTGCCCAAAGCAGAGGACAAAAGGGTTTTCTAGCATTCTCCTTCCTTTCTCTTGGAGTGCAGTCAGATGGCAGATGAATCTTAATGCCATCCTGGCAAGGCAGTCCTTCTTCCATTGCTCTTCCAGGACACAAATTGGTTTAAGGACACAGGTGGGTTGTTCCTCAAAAATTTTGAGCACTTTGTAGAGACCCATAGAAAATGAAGAGGGATGCTGTTTTTGTCTTTCCCCTCATTGCAATTTATGCAAGAGAGAGACAGAAACAGAGAAAGAGACAGAGAGTCAGAGAGAGAGAAACAGAGAGAGAAACAGAGAAAAAAAGACAGAGACACAGCAGTGTGTGTGTGTGTGAGAGAGAGAGAAAGAGAGAGAGACAGAGAGACAGATAGGGAGAAAGACAGAGAGAGACAGCAACACACACAGAGAGAGAGAGAGAATCAGAGAGAGAGAGACAGAGAGAAAGATACAGAGAGAGAGACAGAGACAGAGAGACAGAGAGAGACAGAGACAGACAGACAGACAGACAAACAGACAGACAGAGAGAGAGAGAGAAAGAAAGAGAGAGAGCAACTGCCCATCAAGGGACCTAAAAAGATGAAATCCCAGTCCCACAGAATAAACTAGTGCATAAGATTTTATGCTTCAGGTTTTCCTTCTTTCTTCTCTGTTTTCAAGTGGCAGCATCTCTTCAATTATAAGAAAGTCAGCCTCCCCATTCCCCAGCATCAAAGAGAGATGCACTTGTAATGAGATTTGCTTTGCTTTCTTATTCTGGATGCATCTTTCTTTTGTGAAGGAAAGCATAAAAGATGTCTTGAAACATAAAAGAGCAACTTTGGGATGCCTTCAAAGGAGAAAGAAGATAAAATAAAATTATCTGCTTAAGTTGTTCGCTGTATTTGCAGAGAAGTTTCCTTCCAAAAGGTTAAATCTTGACAGGCCAGCCCTTCACTGCAGAGAATAAATATCCTCCGAGAGGGACAATCCCTTGCAATGAAAACTGTTAACACTGAGGAAATTTTGTAACTTCATTTCATTTTGGTCTGCACAGAAGGAAGATGACAGGTTTCTGTCAGAAGGCTTTTGTGAGCTTCCTTATTCCTGACAATCTCCTCGAGTAAAGACATATAATAGTAATGAATTTCAGCACAAAAGAAATGCCTGGTGTAATGATAAAAGCACAACCATGTGTGTCTGACTGCGATGTGCAATAGCTACAATTGCAAGTGGGTTGATGCCCTCTCTTCTTCCTGCTGTAGAAGAGAATCTCAGTCAACACAACCTCGGGGGGATGGAAGGAGATCCAGGGTTGGGCTGCTGGGGGTTCAGGGGTTCTGGAGAGCCCCTAGCTAACATTCTGTGCAGTTCGGAGAACCCCCAAATCCCACTCTTGGCTGGCTCCGCCCACTCTGCCCCTCCCCTCCCAGGAGTCCCCACGCAGTCTGTTTTGGATGCAAGTTGACCTCACCCCTTTCCTAAGAGGTCTGTAGGGGGCCTGCATAAGCGCACCAACGTGCCTACCGTCCCTGTCCTATTGTTTCTTTTATTTTTCTTATATGTATCCATGTATTCATAACTATGTTTTTACTTATACCTATTATCTTGTAAGCAATTGACAAACCAATTAAAATAAAAATAAAATTACATTTAAAAAAAATATGTACAGAATAACCCTTGAGTAACAAGGATACGCACATGGAAACGTTTATGAGAGTAGTTATGAATAATTATTCAGCCACACACAGATACACTAAATTGAGTTAAAGTTTACTTTAAGAAACAGCACAGTCTAATAAACAGTCCAGGTCATATACGTTTAACAGTCCAAAGAATATCCAATTACAAAGTCTTCTTACCGGTTGCCTTCGTCATTTACAGTAAACAAAGATATTAAAGTATAAGCACAGCATAAATACAACAGAGAACCTTAGATAGCAACAGGATGTCAGAGAGACAGAATGTCAGAGAAAATGATCTCTAGCTCCCTCTTATGGTAACCTGCAACACAATCAACCAATCAGAACATAGCACAAATCAACACAGTGATTTTGTTTTAAAACTACAAACATACATTGTTGGTTTATATATTGCCAACCCAACTAATTGATGGATAGATTCCTAACAGAAGTAAGTGCAGGACATGCGCAGAGGGTCAGGGAGGGTGAAAAACAGGCATCCCGGACGTTCGGGAAGGCTGAAAATGGGCCTGTTTCTGGCTTCCAGAATGCCTCCGGAGTCAAGGGAGGCTGTTTTTGCCCTCCCAGAAGCTCAAGGAAAGCCTCTGGAGCCCGGGAAGGCAAAAACACCCCCTCTCTGTTGGTGCAGGAGGCCGACTAGGCCATGCCCACCATGGCCATGCCCACCCAACAACCGGGCAGAGAACCCGTTGCTAAAATTTGTGAAGCCCACCCCTGAGGAGACCCACAAAAAAGCCTGAGGATCCAACTGGGCAGTCTTTAAGCTTCCCATCCCTTTAAACCATTAGTGCAATTGGTTTGGATGAGGCATGTGACACCCTGATGCTAGTTAGGATGGCCATGAAGAACTGAAAAGCCTGGAAAGGGTCTGAAGGTGATCAAATTATGGATTCGTCCCATCGTCAGCCAGAAGTGCAAACTGGATCTGGCCTTTTTATCCATCTGTCAAGTTCTTTCCAAAAGCCTTGGGATAGGCAGATGTGGATGTACTGTAAGCCAGGGGTGGGATTCAAATTTTTAACAACCGGTTCTGTGGGTGTGGCTTGATGGTCATGTTATTGGCTGGGCGTGGCCAACTCAATATCACTCACATCAAGGCATGCATCTCCTCGCCTGGCCTCTCAAGACTGTGAGGATGCTTGCAACAGTCGTAAGTGTGAAAAATGGTCATCAGTCACTTTTTTCAGTGCCATTGTAACTTTGAATGGTCACTCCACACAAGCAAAGCACCAGCAAAGGAGGAGAAAAAAAACTCCAGAGAAGTTCCTGAGACAAGAAGTCTAGGCCCGCCAAGAATGTAATAAGGGTTAACGGAGAGGCAGTTTCTGTAAGCAACACCAGAATGTTTCCTTCCTGCCTTCCTTACAGGATTAGGCCAGTAATTTCTTCTAACAACTGGTTCTAGGGAATAGGTGCGAACTAGTAGAATCCCACCCCTGATGTAAGCTGCTCTGAGTGAAGCTTCCTTTTGCAATTGGTGATTATTTTGTCAGTGCCGATGGTGTTCAAGTGGTGCTCCAGTTGCTTTGAACCCAATGGGCCTATTATTATTGGTACCACTTTTGCTTTTGTTGGAAGTTATAACCCACCCCTCTCCTAGAAAAATGAAACATTTTAGGATATATTAAAAAAGACAGGATATTTCCCCTAAAAGGAAAGTTAGAAACTCAGAGAGGCAGAAACTCAGCATCCCCTCCCCTTTGTCAATGGGCCATTAAGGCCTGAGCCAGTCTATTCTACATAACTAAAGATCTATCCACTCCAAGGTAGAGCCATAATAGGAATTGCCCAAAGCCCTTTCATTACATCATCATCCAGCAAGGCTCAACTGAGCCTGGGACTCAGGACAGCCTATAGAGTTGCCCCTGCATGGCCCCATGGGAGTCTGACAACCAATCAGAATACAAGCTCAAATTCAAATCTCAACAGAGGGCATAAAACCAAGGGACTCTCAGAATTTCTACCTTTTTCTCCCAGGAGCTCTCAGGCATGTGATCCTGTCCACCATTAAACCATCTTTCCAAGCAGTCACTGTGTTTCCAGTGTCTTTTTCCCCCCTTGGAACTGAACCCACATGGACATTTCTTCCAACACTTTCTTTTGCCAGTAGTAATAAGTGCCTTGGGTGCAATCGCAAAGCTATTATTATTTTTTATGGTTCATCGCACAGTCAGACAGATGTCCAGAATGAATTTGGCATTTCTGTCTACCGATCGAGTCCTTCTCGCAGGACTGAAATAGGCAGATGTGGATATTTATGATAGGGCTCCTCAAACCCCAGGCCGCACCTGCAAATTAGCTACCAGGGTACGCAAATAGGTAACTTGCTTCTTAATTGACATAAGGAATTAGGAATCAGAAGGCATTCGAATGAGAAAGGTGCCGTGTTAAGCTGTACAGTCCAAACCAGGGGTAGCCTGTTCAGCATTAGGCAGCATGAGTGGCTGGATGGAACAGTTGTGTGTGTGCACACAGCTCAACTTGTACAATTGGCAGGCTGGCAGGCACTTGCATGTGTGCGCACTGGCCTAACGCGCATTCAAAGCAAGTTGAGTTTTGAATGCGCCGGCCCACCGCTTACACAAGGGTGGTGTGCAGAGGTGGGAATCAAATTTTTTTAACAACCAGTTCTGTGGGCCTGGCTTAGTTGATGGGCATGGCTTGGTGGTCATGTGACTGGGTGGATGTGGCTTGTTTTGGTGGTCATGTTATTGGCTGGGCGTGGCCAACTCAATATCACTCACATTGAGGTACGCATCTCCTCGCCTGGCCTCTCATGACTGTGGGGATGCTGCAACAGTCGTAAGTGTGAAAAATGGTCATAAGTGACATTTTTTCAGTGCCATTGTAACTTTGAATGGTCACTTCACACAAGCAAAGTATCAGCAAAAGAGGGGAAAAAAACTCCAGAGAAGTTCCTGAGACAGGAAGTCTAGTCCTGCCAAACATGTAATAAGGGTTAACGGAGAGGCAGTTTCTGTAAGCAACAGCAGAATGTTTCCTTCCTGCCTTCCTTACAGGATTAGGCCAGTAATTTCTTCTAACAACCGGTTCTCCGAACTGCTTAAAATGTTAACAACCAGTTCTAGCGAATAGGTGCGAACTGGTAGAATCCCACCCTTGGTTGTGTGTGTGTATGTGTGTGTACATATGCATGCCAGCTGACTGCTCACTCAGCACTGATCCCCTCTCATTCCCCTCAGGAGCCCCCCAAACTGCAAAGAAAGTAGACTGCTGTTTTATGGCATTATCACATGATGTAAGGAAAACTGCTTTTGGCAAATTGACTAATGACAAATTTGTCAATGGTGATGGTGTTCAAGTGGTGTTCCAGTTGTTTTAAGATTGCACCTAAGGCACCTATGACTATTGGGACTATATTTGCTTTCTTTTGCCAACGTTGTTTTATTTCTATTTGTAGGTTTTTGTATTTTGCTATATTTTCCAGTTCCTTCTCTTCTATTATGCTGTCTCCAGTTACTGCCACATCCATTATCCAGAGGGTTTTGGGGTTTTTTTGTCTTTCTTATCAACAATTATTATTGTTATCAAATTTATTTGTGGTTTGAGGCAACTCTAAACATCTTACTCCAATTGACCTGAAATTGCCCTATCTCTATCTTTTTTATTTGATGTTTCCTTAAGGTCAATAAAACATCTTCTGTCTGAGAGGCCACAAATATATTGCAACTGTAGCCACTATATATCACAGCAAGTGAAATATATTGTCCTGACATTTCAGCCTTTTGACTCCTTGTCCCTTGTACATCCTTGAGCGTGTCATTTCTGGACATTGATTTAAGTCCAGCCATACACAGTGACATTATCTGGGAGACATAATTGCTAAAAAGGGATCTGGTATTCACCATGTTACTCTTGATGAGAGCAATTTTCACAGCTTAAAAGAATATTACGCACTGCTTAATAGCAGGCTGATGAATGCTATTATAATTTGCAAGATCGCCTAATGAGATAACAGCAATAGCAATCACATTTGGGTTTATATGCCACGCCATAGTGCCTTACAGCATTTTCTGAGTGGTTTACAAAGTAGAAGCATTATTGCATATTGCCCCCAACAATCTGGGTCCTCCTTTTACCAGCCTTGGAAGAATGGAAGGCTAAGTCTATTTTGAGCCCATCAAGATTAAACTCTAGGCAGGTGAGCAGAGTTTGCCTGCAATACTGCACTTTAACCACTGCGCCACCTGGGCTCCATGGGATAAGATAATATATAGAGTAACATTCACACACGCATCCCTAAATGGTTCTACATACCACTCTTTTCACAATGACACAGCCACCTTGATTGCCCCCTCTCACACATCCTGTCCTAAAAAGGCCACTGTCAGTGGAAAGATCAAAGGGGAAGGGAAAGGAAGGGAAAGGAAAGGAAAGGAGAAAGGAAAGGAAAGGAAAGGAAAGGAAGGAAAAAGAAAAGATAAAAGCAGAAGAGAAAGGAAGTGAAAAAGAGAAAGGAAAGGAAAAAGAAAGGGAAAGATAAAAGGAGAAGGGGAAGGAAAGGAAGGAAAAGATAAAAGGTCCGAATTCCTTCAGAAAACCCTTCTAAAAAATGAACGTAAAAATGGTATTTAAAAAATATCAGCACATGGCCTAGGCAACTTCCGCATATGAGAGGTCCTCCTTTCCTCCCTTTCAGTCCCCATGGCTGGAACTGAGCTCTGACCTGTTCAGCATGCAAATCACATCCTGGGGAACAGATCAAAAAGTCCAGGCTGTGCTGGGAAACGGTGCAGCATCTCACCCAAAAATTGCCAACCGAGTAATCAACCGTCCTTGGCAGAGGGAGTGGCACCTGCCAGCCGCTGCTTCAGATCAGGTAGTGCAAATTTGTCCTTTGGTGGCATATTTTCTACCTGGTTTCCTCTTCCCAAAGACTTCAGATAGAAGTGTGACATTGGGATCGCTGTCCGCAAAGCCAACACTTAGCAAGTGCATCTCTCCTGCACTGGGGACTCCAAATCCATGTATTACTAGCTCGATACCCGTCCTTCGCTACAAAACTATGTGATTAGTTTTGGGGAAGGAAAATAAGGGGAAAAAATTCTGCCTCAGCCTATCAGCATCCATCGGTATTTATTAATCTGGCTAGCGTCCTGTCAGTGTGTGAGAGAGTTGAGGGCTGTTTGGAAACTGAAAGAGTACTTGCTGTGTGAGCAAGAAGGAGACAGCAAGGAGCCTGGGTGTGGCTTAGCTCAACTGTTCTGTACTAAAGCTGCTTGCTGCTGTGAAACTAAAATTGGAACTCCTCTCCTCTACTTGTGTTTTGCATTTGGAACAGATTTCTTTTCAGGTGGGAGGGGGAGTAGAACTCCTTAGCATCAGAGTGTGTTAATAATAATAGGAAATACTAATGCTCTGATGGTCATTTTGAAAAATCCTTTCTTAGTGAGCACCTAGAAGCCAAGAGGAACATAGGTGCCAAATTTCAAGGTTGTAGGCTTTGTGGTTCTGGAGATTTTGTGATGATACGTGAGAGGTATTTCGCTTTTATATATATAGATTTCAGTCTATATATATGTACAGCAGTGCAGAAGGCTGAACCCACATGTGAATTCCACTGAAAACTGCCCCTTCCTGCTTTTGCATTGTAATCACTGTAAATGAGTTGAGTTGGTGGCTGTTTGAGGGGATTTCATCATATTTTATTTAGGTGCATGAACCAGTGGTGGGATTCAAAATTTTTTTACTACCAGTTCTGTAGGTGGGCCGTGGCTTGGTGGGCGTGGTGTGGCTTGGTGGGCATGGCAGGGGAAGGAAACTGCAAAATCCCCACCCCACTAACCTGCTTTCCAGCTCCATTCTCCTATGCAGGGCAACAAAAGAAGACCCAGCCAATCAGCTGGGACTCGGGAGGCAGAGAATAGATGGGGGCGGAGCCAGTCAGAAGTGGTATTCTGAACTTCTCAAAATTTCCACTACCGGTTCTCCAAAACTGGTCAGAAGCTTCTGAACACCATTTCTGGCATGAACTGGTGTGTTGTGAGATGTCTTGTATTCCTTACGATTTATATTGACTGTTTCCTAGTATGATTGATTGCTTATTGTACCCTATGACTATCATTAAGTGGTGTACCTGATGATTCTCGACTCCTGATGAATGTATCTTTTCTTTTATGTACACTGAGAGCACTTGCACCAAGACAAATTCCTTGTGTGTCAAATCACACTTGGCCAATAAAGAATTCTATCTATTCTATCTATCTATCTAAAGGGCGATCTATTGTGAGCGTGGAACTGCTAAATCCCTTTTCTTTCTCTTTCTGACCAGTGACAATCATTGGAACAAAACCAGAACAACAGAGTTGGAAGGGACCTTGGAGGTCTTCTAATCCAATCCCTTGCTCAGGCAGGAAACTCTATAACATTTTAGACAAAATGGTTGTCCAATCTCTTCTTAAAAACTTTCATGGTTGGGGCATTCACAACTTCTGGAGGCAAGTTGTTCCAGCTGCTTAATTGTTCTATCTGTCAGGATATTTCTCCTTAGTTCTAGGCTGTTTTTCTCCCTGCAAGTTTCCACCCATTGCTTCTTGTCCTGCCTTCAGGTGCTTTGGAGAATAGCTGACTCCCTCGTCTTTGTGGCAGCCCCTTTGATAGTGGTACACCGCTATCATGTCACCCCTAGTCCTTCTTTTCATCAGACTAGACACACGCAATTCCAAAAACCAGCTAGGGCTGTTGATCCTTTCTCCCAAGGTTCCTGAAGAAAGCATAGGACAGGTGATGGTTATTTTCACTGAACCAACCATCCTGTTGAATCAGGTTTCCCTTTCCCACCTAGCTTCATGACTGCCTTATAACTGGAGAACCAGTTTAGTCTAGTAATTAAGGCACCACTTAGAAAGCAAGAGACCATGAGTTCAAATGCTACCTTGGCCATAAAGCTAGCTGAACCAATCACCAGGAAACTTGGAGTTCTAGTCCCACCTTAGACATGAAACCCAGCTGGATAACTTTGAGCCAATCACCACGGCACTGTGAGTTCTAGTCCCTCTTTAGACATGAAACCCAGTTGGAGGACTTTGGGCCAATCACCAGGGCACTAGTGAGTTCTAGTCCTGTCTTAGACATGAAACCCAGTTGGATGACTTTGGGCCAATCACCAGGGCACTGTGACTTCTAGTCCCACCTTAGACATGAAAGCCAGCTGGGTGCCCTTGCCCCAGCCATTCTCTCTCAGTCCAATCCACCTCACAGGATTGTTGTTGTGAGGAAAATAGGAGGAAGGTATGTTGGAGATGTTCACCACCTTATTTTTAAGAATAATAAGGGGAGAAAATAAATAAACAATAAAATAGATAAAAAGATCCTCAGGAGAACATTTGTTGGTGGCAGTCAGGGGGTTAGGAGGTAGCCTCACGCTGTGAGACGATGGCAGTCTTGAGAAAAAATGAAGTTGTTAGGCTTGAAAACAAAACGTTCCTCTCAAGCATTTGTGGCAAATCATGGAAAACCAGTGGTGCTTGGAAAACGTCTGTGGCCTCACAACCACATTATCCCAGCTTCTTGTTTCAAAGGCCAATCAAAAGACAATCAAGCTCAGAAAGCATTCACTGTGTATACAGCCTCCCGCGTCTCTCGCCAGATCATACATACATCGTCTGTTGGAAGAGGCGCCGGTAAAATATTCAGGGTGAAATAATTCATTTTTGAGGGGAGGGGAAAGGAGGCTGGAAAAAAAATCAGGAGAAGCCTGCCACGGAGAAAATATATATTTTGAAATGAACTTCGGATGAGTGGGTCCCAAAAGAGTTCCCTCTGAGATTTTCTATATCTACCCTTGATGGGTATTGCTCTGAAGTCGGAACGGATAAGTTAAGAGATGCACTCATCGATTTCACAATAGGGCATCTGAGTCCTTAATGCTCAGCTGCCCTTTTTCATCCGTCTCATGTATGTTCTATGCAGTAAGAGCTCCTGGGATTTCTCTGAAGGCCACGGCTACCCCAGAATTTGTTTCTCTGGTAGAAACAATCAGATGGTCCATCTGCTGGGAAGAGAATGCAGGAGAGTCTCCAGACATTCTGTTCAGCCTGATAAATCCTCCTGCAAAAAGAGCGGCGGTGGTGCAGTGGTTAGAATGCAGTATTGCAGGCTACTTCTGCTGACTGCCGGCTGCCTGCAATTTGGCAGTTCGAATCTCACCCGGCTCAAAGTTGATTCGTCCTTCCAAGGTGGATAAAATGAGGACCCAGATTGTTGGGAGCAATATGGTGACTCTGTAAACCACCTAGAGAGGGTTGTAAAAGCACTGTGAAGTGGTATATAAATCTAAGCACTATTATTATTGCTATTACGTCTTTTAATAAAATCTGTAAAAGGAAAAGGTGTTATTGAACTAATCATCCCTCTCCAAATATAGTGGGCATCCTTCACAGGCTTCTGATAGTGACTGATTTTGACAGAGGGATCTGCCTCGGGATTTAAAACCATCAGGAAATGGCTCCATCATAATCTCAATCAGCAGAATAACAGTTGCAAGGGACTTGAAAGTCTTTTAGTCCATGGTTGCCAGCCAGTGGGCCGGGAACCACTGGTGTCCATGAGAAAATTTTGGTGGTCTGCAGAGAAATGTCACCTCCCCAAAGCAATTAATCCAGGCTATGTGGGAACACAAGACTGTGCCGCCCACATGGCCCGTGAGAACACAAGGCTTGCTTCACTTGCATTGCAAGCAACACAAGGAGTGAGGAAAGGGGGGGAAAGGGTAGAGGGGGAAACTTGCCCCATTCATCCCATGTGTCTTGCCTGGCCACCAGGCTGCTTCTTTCTGCTT
Organism: Bungarus multicinctus; assembly: GCA_023653725.1. Taxonomy (NCBI): domain Eukaryota; kingdom Metazoa; phylum Chordata; class Lepidosauria; order Squamata; family Elapidae; genus Bungarus; species Bungarus multicinctus. Next base: position 42,294,653 of record CM042851.1, on the reverse strand, counting down.
CTTTCTTCTTTTGCTTTTGGCTGCACGCAAGGAAAGCAGCAAAAGTCTTTCTTTCTCTCCTCCAAACTCTGCCAGAAATGCAGTCTTTGGGATCCTGCAAGGTATCCTGTTCCAAGAGGCTGCACCAGTACAAGAAGTCTCACAAAGACTCATTTCTGGCGGAGTATGGGGGAGAGAAAGAAGACCTCTGCTGCTTTCCTTGCATGAAGCGCCAAAAGTCTCTCTCTCTCTCTCTCTCTCTCTCCCTCTCCCTCTCCCTCTCCCTCTCCCTCTCCCTCTCCTTCTCTCTCTCTTCTCCCTGAGAAGCTGGAGATTGTATCCTGCAATCACAAATAAAGAATGATCGATCGGTAAGAAAACGGGGTGGGGAATTTTCCTGCAGACTTTTGGGGGGATTTTCCCAGGGTCTCTGGTCCGCGGGATTTAAAATTATGAGTTTGATGGTCCCTGAGGTCCAAAAGGTTGGCGACCCTTGTTCTAGTCCAACCCTTGCTCAAGCAGGAGACCCTATACCATTTCAGACTGATGGTTGTCCATTTTTTCTTAAAAACCTCCAGTGTTGGAGCACCAAAATTTCTGAAAGCAAGCCATTCACTGATTAATGGTTCTCACTGTCAGGAAATTTCTCCTTAATTCTAGGTTGGTTCTCCTCCTGATTAGTTTCCATCCAGCGCTTCTTGTCCTGCCTTCAGGTGCTTTGGAGAATAGCTTGACCCCCTCTTCTCTGTGGCAACCCCTGAGATATTGGAAGACTGCTATTATGTCACCACTAATCCTCCTTTTCATTAAACTAGACATTCTTGCAAGTGTTCTTGGCTGTTATGCAAATAGATCTTCTTTCTCTGTGGAATTCAATCCAATACCTGGCGTCAGGACTTGGCCACTGAGTGCAGATTTTTTCTTTTTGCTTCCTATAGAACAGGACTCAGTAATATCAGATGATTACCAAAATCTTCAGGATCAGCTGCAATGCAGCAAAACTTGTAAACAAGTCATGTCTGAAAATTCTTCCTTCTGACATCAAGAGACAATAGATCAGCTTTGTACTCATGTGTTTCGTAAAGAGCACCCTAAAAGTTTTGAAGATCGTACAAGTTTAGAAACAGTTTAGAAAAGGTAGTCGTCAGCTTTGATTTTGCTGCATCTATTTTTTTTTTCTAATCTTAAATCTATTTGGTTCTATGTGTCCATTAATAGAAATGCCCATATGTTTTTTTATACATTTGTCCTCGTTTCCAAATTCTTGTATACACTTGTCTTAGTCTATACTCTTAGTGCAACTTATTTCTCCATAAATATCCATATGTGGGATTTTAGAATATATTTTTCTGGAGTTTCCGCCCCCCTTGGGAACTGCATTGCAACAAGCTGAAAATACCAATTTCAGCTTGTAATTACATTTCAGTTCACAGATGAGTTCAGGAAATGTCTTTATAAAATTGCAGACGAGCAATTCTACCTCCCTTAATACAGTTAAATCAGAATCTCTCCAGAACTCATTCTTCATACCTTCTTCCTCTACGTTAAGGGCCCCAAAGCAATACAGAGACATACATTTGGGTGCTACTCTGCAAAGAATGCATTTTGTAAATAAATATTTCATTGCGGTGGTGCATTCTGCAAAATCAAGGAGCATCTTAAGCAGGAGTCGAAGTTTAGAAGACAAACCTAGGAATAAATGAGTGGTTAGAATGCAGCATTGCAAGGCTAACTCTGCCCACTGCTTGCAGTTCGATCCTGAATGGCTCAAGGTTGATTCAGCCTTCCATCCTTCCAAGATGGGTAAAGTGAAGACTCAGATTATTGGATGCAATAGGCTGACTCTGTAAACCACTTAGGGAGGGTGTGATGACCTGGGGCATGGCACAAAAGCAACATAGTCACAAAATTAGGTAAAGTCCCTTTAATACCTCCAACATGGCCCCCAATGTCCAGTTATCATCGGCTGGAAAAAAAACTCTCCCAAGAACAGTTTTTAAAGGGAAGAAATTCAATCTGAATACAAAGTACATATAGATTATAAACAAAAAACCAACACAAACCACACTGTAGCAATTAACGAGACAGGGCGGGATAAGGAATTGCAGTACTTCCAAAGATAATGAAACATATACAGTTCATGTTGAGACTTTGGGGAAAAAATTCAGAGAAGAGCAACTAAGATGATCAAAGGCCTGGAGACTAAACTAGGTGAAAAACAGCTGCAGATTTGGGGTTTGGCTACTCTAAAGAAAATAAGAATTAGGGGTGACATGATAGCAGTATTCCAGTATTTGAGGGGCTGCTACAAACAGGAGGGGGGGGTCAATTTATTCCCCAAAGCACCAGACAGCAGGACAAGAAACAATGGTTGAAAAGTAATCAAGGAGAGAAGTAACCTGGAATTAAGGAGAAACTTCCTAACAGTGAGGACAATTAATCAATGGAACAGCTTGCCTTCAGACATTGTGGGTGCTTCATCACTGGAGGTTTTTAAGAAGAGACTACTAAACAGTCACTTATCTGAAATGGTATAGGTTCTCCTGCTTGGGCTAGACTAGAAGACCTCCAAGGTCCCTTCCTGCTCTATTCTATTCTATTCTATTCTATTCTATTCTATTCTATTATTCTATTCTATTCTATTTAGTATTCTGTATTCTATTCTTATTCTGTATTCTATATACAGAATTATATACACATGCTTTCTATATATATAATATTCTATATACATGCTTAGGCAGAGGGATTGGACTAGATGTACCTACAAGGTCCCTTCCAATTCTGATTATCTGTTATTTATCTGTTATCTGTGATATTCTATTCTATTCTATTTTCTATTCTATTTTAGCATTCTGTATTCTATTCTTATTCTGTATTCTGTAATTTATACTCTATTCTATTCTACTGTTTAAAATTATGACGACACTAAAAAAATGGGACTTCTGACCATTTTTCACACTTCCGATTGTTGACGCCTCCCCGTGGTCATGTGATCCAAATTCAAATGTTGGGCAACTGGTTCATATTTATGGCAGTTGCAATGTCCTGGAGTCATGTTATCTCCTTTTGCGACCTGATGAGCAAAGTCAACGGGCAAGCCAGATTCACTTCACAATTGTGTTCCTAACTTAACAACCGCGGTGATTCACTTTAACTCCTGTGGCAGAAAGAGGTCGTGCAATGGGGCAAAATTTATTTAACCAATGTCTCATTTAGCAGCATACGTTTTGGGCTCAATTGCAGTCGTAAGCCGAGAATGACCTGTATTTTCTTTTTCACGTGATGCCTAGGTAAATACGACACCTAAATAAACAGATAAACAATTGTAAGACCTGGCAGTGGCAGCAAATGCATCAATTTTAGTTTTCTTATTCCTTTTTCCCTTGCTTTCCCTTACTGTCCACTTCCCTTTTCTCACAATCTGCAGATTCTTTCTGGCACTGCAGTGGGATCCTTTACCTCCTGTATTTCAGGGCTTCAGGTTGGGAGGTAGAAAAAGACCTTTCAAATCCACGACATTATTTTTTCTCTCTAAGACATCCCTGAGCAAGAAGGATGGGAGATTCTGCCTTGAACCTAATCTCACCTATTCTTGTGTGCATCTCTGGATATACACAGTTGAGAAAGTCCAGAAATATTTAACAAGAAGAGTTCTCTACTCCTCTCCTTATACCTTATGCCACCAGACTCAAAATTCTAGACCTAGAAAACCTAGAACTAGGCCACCTTCGGTCCGATCTAAGTATAGTATATAAAATCATACACTTGCAATGTCCTACCTGTCAATGACTACTTCAGCTTCAACCATAACAACAAAAGAGCAAACAATAGATACAAACTCAAGGTAAACCGCACCAAACTTGATTGCAGGAAATACGACTTCAGCAACAGAGTGGTCAATGTCTGGAATACTCTACCTGACTCTGTGGTTTCTTCCCCAAACCCCAAAAACTTTAACCTTAGACTGTCTACTATTGACCTTCATCCCTTTCCTAAGAGGTCTGTAGGGGGCATGCATAAGCGCACCAACGTGCCTACCGTCCCTGACCTATTGTTTCTTTTTTATTTTTCTTATATGTATCCATGTATTCATAACTATGTTTTTACTTATACCTATTATCTTGTAAGCAATTGACAAAAATAAATAAATTAAATAAATAAATAAATATAGATCCCTCTTTCATGCTGTTGAATCCACTCATACCAACAATAAAAATGTCCACAGAAAGTGATTGCATTAACAGATACAGATCAAATCAGAAACGCATCCACCCAGCAGTGGGATCCTCCCTCTTCCACTACCAGTGATCCTGGGTTTGTGCGCACCAGAGGTGGTATTCAGCAGGTTCTGACCAGTTCTTGAGAACTGGTAGTGGAAATTTTGAGTATTTCAGAGAACCAGCAAATCCCACCTCTGACTGGAGCTTTTACAGTATCCTTTCCCAAGCCACGCCCACAGAACTGGTAGTAAAAAATTTTGAAACCCACCACTGGTACACACACACAGGGGTGGGTTTCTACTGGTTCTGTCCACCTCTGTAGAACTGGTAGCTCTGAAGAGCAGCAGACATAGAACCGGTTCTATGTCTGCTGATGTTTTTGCCCACCCACCCACCTGGGCTCTTACCTGATCTTTATTTCCTGATTTTTCAACTTCGGCTCCCGAATGAGATACAGCTGCAGTTTAAAAAGCAGGAAAAGAGGCTGTTTCAAAGGCTGCTTCTCTGCACGCAGCCTGCTAATGACGATTTACAGGCGACAATTTAGAGGCGCTGCTCGCAGCCTGCAGGAAACCACATCATAAATCACCAAACCTCGTAAATCCCGAACTGGTAGTTAACCCTATTGTATCCCACTCCTACACACACACCTAGCATGCATGCACCTAACGTGCACATGCGCAGCTTTCCCCACACCAGCTGAGGCCTGCAACTGAGAGGATAAATAAGAGAAAAGCGCAGGGGCAGGTTAGAGGGCTGATCCCGCACTTTTCTTTCTCCTCTCAGCTGATTGTCAGCCTTTTATTTCCTCCTCTCAGCTAATCTTCAGAAGCCTTTTTTATTACCACTTCGGCCGAACCAGTCTGAACTGGTAGCATACCACCGCACTGCACCCATCCCACAATAACAGCACAATACACAAGCACTCACAAGTGACAAGCAGGAGCCCTGCTGTTCCCACTCTTGAAGCTTCATTTTAAAATTAGCAAGAGGCAAATGAAAGGATGCCACTGTCTGGTGTCTCAGTATATGCCTTTCCTTGGATTTGAAAAAAAAAAAATATTGTTGCTCTTTTGTGTTTTAACAGTTGCAATTATTGGGCCCCACAACTCTTGCTCCTTGGCTTCTGGTACAGAAGGTATTAATAATTCACGGCCGCCACATTTTGTCACCATTACGATGATTTCTAGTTATCTTTAGAAGATTGTAGCTTCAGTTTTGCAATTCTCATGAGAAGCCAAGGAAAATTTAAAAGTTTAACCGGCTTTTCATTTCTAACTGCACTGCTGCTACCTTTACATCTCCCAAACCACCATTCCCTGCAAGGAGGAGATGGCTCCTTTTTCCTAACCCTGCTCGTACCCACGCGAGATCTGAACCCACAATGCAGATCCTTCGTTTTGTGGGAAGCTCCCCCCACCCTAGAAGAATGAAATATTTTGAGAAATATTTTTTAAAAGGTAGGATAAAACATTTCCCCTGAAAGAGGAATAAAAATCTTAAGTGAGACAGAAACTCAGAGCCCCAGCTTGCTCCTCCCACAGCAGATACTTTGTGGGTCAAGCCCATCTACAAAACAAAAGACCTTTAGCTCCAGGGTGAAAGGATTAAGGCATGACCCATCAGGACAGAGGGGGGTATTCAACAGGTTCTGACCAGAGGTGAAATGCGACTGGTTCTGCCCGGTTCTGGAGAGCCGGTAGCGGCAATGAGCAGCAGAGAGAGAACCGGTTCTCTCCGCCGCCTGTCGAAGTGCAGCTGCTTTGAGTGGCGCAGAATAGTGCCACGCGGCAGCTGCTGCAGCAACTGGCATCGTGCAGGCTTGCAGGAGGAGAGGTAGAACAACCCTGCGCCTAGCGCAAATGCCTCTGCGCCCGCGCAAACATCTCTACGCCTGCGCAAATGCCTCTGCACCTGCGCAAAGTGTGTGTTTGGTGCACGTATGCACGCAAAGTGTGTGCATGCACGCAAAGTGCGTCCACCAAGCCATGCCCACCGAACTGGTGGCAACTTTATTTGTATTCCGTCCCTGGTTCTGACCAATTCTGGAGAACTGGTAGTGGAAATTTTGAGTAGTTCGGAAAAGTGGCAAATATCACCCCTGACTGGAGATTTTACAGTATCTTTCCCCTGCCATGCCCACCAAGCCACGCCCACAGAACCGGTAGTAAAAAAAAAAAAGAATCCCACCACTGCTCCAGGACATAATAGGATTAACCCACTAGCAGCAGAGCTCACTATATTGCACAATCTCCTAAGGACATTGCATCAGCCGAACTTCAACCAAGCTTGGTTCAGACAAACTCATAAGCAAATACCCTCACCCAAGATCCAACAAAGGTAGGATTAGCCCTCAGCCGCAATAGGAATTGCCCAAAGCTCCTTCATTGCATCATCTCAGTTGCACCCTACCCCAGCAGCTCAAACTTCAACCAAACTTAGCTCAGACAAACTCCTAGGATTTGTACCTGGCACCATGCGAGTCTGACGACAGCCAATAGAATACATGTTCTTGCACAGGAACAGGAAGCTCAAGTTCAAAGCCCAAGATGAAGGTATAAATGCCCCTCATTCTTCACTCCATGTGTTCAGCTACACCAGAGAACCATGTGTTTGGTGATTGTGCTTCACCATTAAACCATATTTCCAACCAGCCTCCATGTTTCCAGTGTCTTTCTCCCAGCTCGGAACTGAACCAGATGGATATGTCTTCCAACAGTTTCATAAGCCTTATTATATCTCTGTCACATCTGGATTATTCCTGCCAACACCAAGCACATTTTTTTAATCACTAGACAAATGACACGTCTTCTTCTTGACTGCAGATTGCTTTGGGGTTCTGCTTCCCATTTCCTAAGACTCTTCCATGTCCATTTAAGGTGGTTAGTATAGGAATGATCCTACACTGTTTTTTCTTCCACCAACAGAAAATCCTGATCAACTGTAGTGGATGCCATGAATCTCTGCTCTGAAAACAGTAGTGGGATTCAAAAAATTTTTATTACCGGTTCTGTGGGCGTGGTTTGATGGGTGTGGCAGGGGAAGGTTACTGCAAAATCCCCATTCCCTCCCCACTCCACTAACCTGCTTTCCAGCTCCATTCTGTACAGGGCAACCAAAGAAGACCCAGCCAATCAGCTGGGATTTGGGAGGCAAAGAATAGATGGGGGTGGGGCCAGTCAGAGGTGGCATTTGCCGGTTCTCCAAACTACTCAAAATTTCCATTACCGGTTCTCCAGAACTGGTCAGAACCTGCTGAATATCACCTCTGTCTGAAAACAGAACATGCAGCCAGAGAAAGCCGTAAGAATGCTAAGTTTAGCTACAAGATTCCAGATAGCTGCTCAAAGTCAACAAGAAAATATAGAAAAGTTCTCTGCGGCCATTAGGTTCTCTGGGTTTGTCTAGGTTTTGCAGGTCAAAATTTCTTTGAAAAAGACACAAACTCTGTTTAGCCTCTGGAATGAGTTAAAGATAGTCCTCACCTTATGACCACAATTGAGGCCAAAATTTCTGTTACTAAGTGAGACAGTTGTTAAATGAATTTTGCCCCAATGTTTCTTGCCACAGGTGTTAAATGAATCATTAAATGTTCAGCTTAGTAATACGATTGTTAAATAGATCTGGTTCCCCCATGGATTTTGCTTGTCAGAAGGTCTCAAAAGGGAATCATAAATGCCACCATCATAAATGTGCCAATTCAATTGCCAAGTGTCCAAATTTTAATCACATCACCATGGGGATGCTGCAAAAATGGTCATCGGTCACTTTTTTCAGTGCCGCTGTAACATTGAACAGTCATTAAATGAATTAAGTTGAGGATTACCTGTACTTATTTATTTTTCTATGTGTTTTACACTACCTGAGCCTGCCTGGGTTTTGACTCCTGTATTTTTTATTTTCTCATTTTTTCCTTCCATTCTCCCTCTCCATCCCCTTTCTCCATTTCCCATGGGTTATTTATATTTCAGTATGTATTCATATCCAACTTCATTTTTAGAAACAGACAAGCCTCTATCTATATATTTATTCCTTCTTTCTCTATGCTTGAACTTCCCTCCCCAATTCTCCTCTTTTTCACTCTTCACTGTTATTCTAATATTCCTCAACTCCATCCTAATCTTTTCTCCTGACACTTAACAGGGAGTTAAGAGATTGAGTCTCTCAGACTGAGCCCAATTAAAACTGACTGACTGACTGGCCGGCATTGTTTGAATTTCTTTTTCCTTATTAAGTACCTATCGCTCAATAAATACCGTGAATTCTCATCTCCAGCTCTTCCCTTAATTAATGCCAGTTGCTGGATCTCGTGACATCAGAAGGATAACACATATTTGGTTCTACACATCCTAACAGCAGCTAGGATTGCATATGCACAATGTTGGAAAAACTCAGAAACCACCACAGACGATATTATAAGAATAATTAAAAAAATCTGGAATGTGCAGAGATGGATAGGTTAACCCTAAAAATTAAAGGAAAAGGAGATTTGGACTATTTCATAACATGGGAACTATTCTATAAATGATTAAATGACAGGTATTGAGGTTAGAGGAGTGGAATTAGGTGAAATATGGTTTATAGGAGAAAGAAAAACAGATTAGTAAATATTTCTGACAGTTATATAATTGATACTATAATGGAAGATAATATGTTATGATATGATTGATGTTATTGCATGTTTGTTTATATATTACCACATATTTGTTTATATATATATATACATGATCATAATGATGATGATGATGTTTGTATGTTTGTATGTTTACACTTTGGACAGCTAGAGAACACACTGTTCAACATAGAAAGGCAATGTATGATATAAAACAATAAAAAAATTATATCAAAAGGGAAATCCGGATTCGATTCAAGGTGGTACTATTAGTATTTAAAGTGCTCCATGGCTCGGGACCTGGCTACTTACGGGACCGCCTTCTGCCACAAACAACCTCCCGCCGCCCAGTACGCTCCCACAGGGTCGCCCTGCTTGGGATACCGCCACCTGATCGTTGTCGGCTGGCGACCCCAAGATTACGTGCTTTCTCTGTGGGAGCCCCCTCCCTTTGGAACTATCTCCCCCCGGAGATACGAGACACATCGGACATCCTAACCTTCCGGCGTGCAGTCAAGACCTTACTTTTTAAGCAGGCCGGCCTAGCCAATTAAAGGTTTTCTGAGATTTTTAAATTTTAGATTCAAATAAGACTTTTAATTCTATTTGATGGGACTCAATCATTTACTTACTTACTTATTTTACTCATTTATCCTATTTTCATCTATCTATATTCAATTCTGAGTTAATTACTGTTACTGTTGACTGTATCTTTATATGTTTAGACTGTACACTGCCCCGAGTCCCTTTTGGGAGAGGGAGTGGTATAAAAATACAATAAATAAATAAATAAATAAATAATCCATCCAGATGTTCCTGTATAAATTCCCCTCCATGGTTGGCATTGTTTTATTGATTTCAAGGAACAAGAAATGCATTTAAACTTGCATTAAAATGTTGTACAGAGGAAAAGCGCATAGTGAGACGAGAAATACATGACTACACAGCATTTTTGCTAATTTCAATTTTTATTTTTATTTTAAATGAAGTTCCATTACCCTTTGTTCTGCCACACATGCTGATGATTGTCAGCATCCCTGTTCGTATTCCTGAGGGGGAAAATGCACCTCTTCACGTATAGTTTTTTCTCGGCTGTCTGGAGACCAGGGGAGAAATGCAATTACACGCATCAATGTGCATAGCCATTACAGCTCCTGAGGAAAAGCAGAATGTGGAGGACACCAAGGCACCTGTAAGGTGCCAGGACCCAACTCTCAGGCCATGGTAGAATCATTTTCTACTACTTCCAACCAGTATCAGTCTCCAAAGCAAGGACCAGTCACTTCTCCTGAAAGAAGACTCTATGTCCAGTTTGGGATTTGGGTCCTATTTCTTGCCATTTACATGTATGCATCCAAACTAAACTGTGTTGTTTCTCTGTGTCATATATAATAATAGATGTGGGTATATGCATAATTTTGTAAGTATGTATGTATGTATTTATTCTGTCATGGTTATGTGGTGTCTATTGGAGATGGTGACCCTTTAAGAGCTGCGTGCAACGAAATTTCATTTTAATGTATGCCGATTAGTGTGCATTCAAAATGACAATAAAGTTATTCTAAGCTTCAGTCTAAGTGTATTTCTTGCCCTGACAGAATAACAGCATAACAATGTTGGAAGGGATTGTAGAGGTCATCTAGTCGCAACACCCTGCTTGAGTAAGAGTCTCTATATCATTTCAGGCAAATGGTTGTCCAAAGTCTTCTTAAAAACCTCCAGTCATAGAGAACCCACAATTTCTGGAGGCAAGCTGTTCCACTGGTTAATCATTCTCACTTTTAGGAAGTCTCTCCTTACTTCTGGGTTCTGTCCTTGAATAGTTTCTATCCAGTGCTTCTTGTCCTGTCTTCACATGCTTTGGAGAACAGCTGGTCTCCCCCTTCTTTATGGCAGCCCCTCAAATATTGGAAGACTGTTATTGTTCACCCCTAGTCCTTCTATTCATTCATTCATTCATTCATTCATTCATTCATTCATTCATTCATTCATTCCATGTTTTTGCCCCCAATCCAGTCTGGCCTCCAGATCTCTGAGAGTTTTGGGGATAAGGTTTAGTTGAGCCTACTTCAGTACAGGCAATCCTCATCTTACAACTATTCATTTAGTGAACATTTCAAGTTACAGTGGCATTGCAAAAAAAGTGACTTATGACCATTTCAACCCTTACAACCATTGCACTATCCCCATGCCCGTGGATCAAAATTTGGACGCTGGGCAACTGGCATTTACTTATGACAGTTGCAGCATCCCGGGGGGAGCATGCAATCCCCTTTTGCGACCTTCTGAGAAGCCATATTCACCTAACAACGGTATTGTAGGTCATCTAGTTCAATCCCCCACTCAAGTAGGACCATTTCTGACAGATAGGCAGTCCAGTCTCTTCTTGAAAACCTCCAGTGATGAAATTCCCCCAACTTCTGGAGGCAACTTCTGTTCCACTGGTTGACTGCTCTCACTGTCAGGAAATATTTCCAGGTTGAATCTCTCCTCCTTCAGTTTCCATCCATTATTCCTTGTCTGGCCTTCAGGTGCCTTGGAAAATAGCTTGACCCCTTCCTCTCTGTGGCAGCCCCTCAAATATTGGAAGATTGCTATCATGTCTCCCCTGGTTCTTCTCTTCACTAGATTGTTTAGCCATTGGGTAGCACTGTCCTTGAGATGATATATTTCATGCAGGACGTTCCTACAGTCACAGTTAGGATTATCAACCAATCCCCACTGAGGTGGAATGTAGATTAACCACCTCGTGGTGTAGCTGGACAACGTGACTTTGTCACAGCTAAATAGTCTACACATTCTGGCTGTTGGAGTCACAAGGATCTCCCAGCAAGAAGAAGCAGGATGAACATCCTTTGCTGATTGCCCCAAACAATTTATGCAGGGGAATAAAAATATTAATGGGGGGCACGGCCTTCATGAAGCAGAAAGGGATGGGAAGAGAAACATGGAGTCATATCTTGCAGCTCCAAAGAATATTTCTCTCTCTCTCTCTCTCTCTCTCTCACACACACACACACACACACACACACACACACATACACACACACACAAGTGGCAACTATCTTCATCTCCATGGGTACTGTAACAATACATAATTATTTTCATTTGTTAGTCGTCAGTTATAACTGAGAACTGTGTTCCTTAAAAAACTGGTTTTTTAAGGAAAATTTGCATAAAAGCTGAACAGTTAGCAGAAGATTCCAAAATATTTGTGAGGAAAGCGGTACCCTTTCAACCCTTGTTTTCATATGTACGTGCATCTCCAGACACATAAAGCACAAATTATTATTTTAAAAAAATGCTGGAATTCACGCAATAATTATTGAATCTATTCTTGACAAAACTCTTTTAAGTGGCTTTTTCTATCAAAGATCTTATAGTCCAACTTCTGCTTCAAACAAACAAAGATTGTCCAATCTTTCCTTAAAAACCTCCATGATGAAGCATCCCCCACTTCTGAATGCAAGCTGTTCCATCACTGATTAATCATTCTAACAGTTAGGACAGTTCTAGGTTGGTTCTCTCTTTGATCAGTTTCCATCCATTGCTTCTTGCTCTGCCTTCAGGTGCTTTGGAAAATAGGTTGGCCCCCTCTTCTTTGTGGAAGCCCCTCAAATATTAGAACACTGCTATCCTGTCATCCCTAGTCCTTCTTTTTCTTATTAAACTAGACCCACCCAATTCTTGCAACCGTTCTTCGTGTGTTTTAGCCTTCAGTCCCCTAGTCCTCTTTGTTCCTCTTCTCTGCACTCTTTCCAGAGACTCAACATCTTTTTTATATTGTGGTGACCAAAACTGGATGCAGTATTCCAAGTTTACAAAGATATTATAAAGTAGCACGTCTTTTAGACCCAAACTCTAAGCATCACTCATGAAAAAACAACTGTTTTGATCTTCAGAGACAAGCCAGAGATCTTTGGCTTGAGTGACATCTCAGTGGCAAAGGAGAAGTTAGGGTCCCAAATCCAGGAGCAGCTCCTCTTTTAAGCCTTAGAGAAACCATGCACACCCGGGTTCCTTTAAGCCAGGGATTTAATCGAAAAACCCAACATTCATTACCTCGAGAAGTCAAGAGAGGCATTGGATTAATATTCCTCATTTCTGCACCTCAGCAGCAAAACAGAGAACACAAAGTTATTTCTTCAGGGTGGAAAAACCTCCTCTTGTTCTTCGCCAGTCAGTTATGGAAGCAAAGGAGATGAGAAAAGGATTTGGGAGTATTGATTTCTCTTTCCAGAACAACAGATAAGGTACATGGGGAAATGGTTGGAGGGGAGAGATGCTTTTATTCCATTTGCATCAAGGAAAAAAAAATATTTAAGATGAATTATGCTTTGCCAATACCTGGGTTTTTTTTTAAAGAAAGGAAGGCACAGGAAGGCTGCATAATCCTGCAACCAGGATCACAGCCGCTTCTTCCCTTTAGTTTCCCAGAAAGAAATGGCTTCCTAAAGATTCTTCATCATTGACTAATGAGAATTCTTTTTGTCTTATCTCCAAACTTCGACCTACTGTTTCACTAGAGAGTTAAATACAAATTAATGGTTTGACATTTCCACACTGGGGAAAACACTGAGGTCTCGGGTACAACCCCATAATAATAAGTACTTTCTGACTTGAAAGATAACCAAGCCTATCAAAAACAGCCTTTCAAAACAAGAAACCCAAAATATATTTCAAGCTGGCCTCCTTTCCTCAAGATGTAGAGGAATTTTTATTGGGCTCGGAATGGGAAAATAAGGTCTAGCTATAAATGGTGACAGCCCCTTGGGAATGACAGGATAAAACTATGATCTATAAATAATCTAAATAAATTATTTGAATTGGACAGCAGAGAAGAGGGAGAGAGACTGGTTTTGCTCATTGGTTGCTCTCACGCTTACTATAAAATCTCGGGGGTTGAGGTATTCAAAACTTGAGGCAGCCAGTTATGAGATATCAGTGCAATGTGAGGCTATGGGAAGCATAGCGATATTCAGGAACCCATGATGCCCAGAGTCTGCAAAGGACTTTATCTTCAGGGCACAGATCCTGTCATGCCATACCATATAATTTTATGTACTGTTGTTGCCCTCTAGCCCTCATCTGCTGGCCGGAGAGACAAATATGCCCCAAGTATATTGTTTTGAAGTTGACCCAACCAGTGATGGGTTTCAAACAAAAATTCCTACCGATTCTATGCACAATTCATGCACTGCGTGTGTGTGCACAGGGCTCGAAAACAAACCTCTGTCGATGCTGGACAGGTGCCTGAATTGATTTTTACCTCAGCTGATGTGCAGCAATCAACTCTGCCACGTGAATCATCTGAGCTTCACTTACAATATAGGAGAGGTAACAGTGAGGGAGAGTGGGCAGCGGCAGTCAGAGGTGGTATTTGCCGGTTCTCCAAACTGGTCAAAATTTTCGCTACCAGTCCACCAGAACTGATCTGAACTGGCTGAATACCACCTCTGGACCCAACCTATTTTACCCATCAGGCCGTATTCTCAAACCAAGTGCACACTAGGAAGCCAGACTCCATTTCCTTTAGCATTTCGAGAAGGAGAAGGCACATCATCATCCAAGGATAAATCCACATCCGACACACAGAGCATCACTGATTTAAATTGCTTGTATTTATTGATTGTTATGTTCAGCAGTAAGTTAATTCTGTCTGTCTTGTATTTGGTTCTCATTGTATGTATTCCTATTTTCCCCAGTTTCACCATACCCTGTTCTTTCAATAAAGCATTCAGATCTACGCACAGAATCTGTTTTATTGGAGGATAGGTGGGTTTAGCTGCATGTCAAGCTGCACACAGACTAACGTGTGCAGAGCCCATGCCTGAAAAGATGGTGGATCAACCAGATTTTTCTGATCTCCCTGATTATGATCCTTCTTGAAAGCCAGAGATATTGTGGTCTCAGCCTTGACTTGATAGATGGGAAGCAGGGTGATTACAACCATCCTGTGAGATGCCAGAAGATTTCGTGCTGTTGATGGGATGCTGCAGTTGCCATGACTAGAAACAAGAATCCAGAAAAGACCACAGTTCCAACAAGAGTAGATGATCTTCCCACCCAAGGCTGAGAAACAATTGTTGTGAAGTCCCTTACATGAAGGCAGGAGAAAGGGACACCAGATTTAAATTCTGTGTCTATTCTATATGGGGATCTGCAGAAGAGGCTCTGCAAAGGCTGGTTTTCATTTTTAAAGGTTCTTGGGTCTGCGATAAAGGAACCAATTTTTCTACCTCTGTCTTCACCCCAGGTCTCTAGCTTACAGTGAAGTTGAATTTCAAAAGAAAGATTTACTGCCAGGTCCTGAGAGAGTGATGAACTCCAAATACTTTCTAAAATCTATATTAGACTTCTAAACTTCTGAGACATTGTCCCGCTTTATGCACAATTTATAGAATTTTATAAAGGTTCAGACAACATAGAGTTCCATTTCTATCCTTGTCTTCAACCTCCTCCTTCTGCTCTTTCTCCTTTTCTTTTTCCTTTCCTTCTCCTCCTCCTCTTTCTTCTTTTCCTTCAATTCCTCTTCTTCCTTCTCCTCCTTTCCTTTTCCTTCTCTTTCTTCTCCGTCTCCTCTTCCTCGTCTTTCTCCTCCTCCTCCTCCTCCTCCTCCTCCTCCTCCTCCTCTTCTTCTTCCTCTTCCTCCTCCTTTCCATCTCCTTTCCTTTTCCTTTTAGTTGGAAGAAAAACCCATCTAGTTCAGTTCCAAGCTGGAAAGCTGAAAGACAGTGAAAACATGGAGGCTGATTGGAAAGATGGTTTATTGATGAAGCAGAACCACATGAGATTTTGGGCAGCTGACAAAATGGAGCTGAGAGTGGGTGGGTTTTTATACCTTCTTTAGGCTTTGTATTTGAGCTTCCTGTTCCTGTGCAAGATATTTAATGTATCTTTAATATTCTGTTGGCTATTGGATTCTTATGGGGGTTATTTTTACCTGCCTTTTTAATATTTCCCAAAATATTTCATTCTTCTAGAAAGGGGGACTTCCCACATTTTCCTTTTTCTCCTTCTTCCCCTTCTCTTCATCCTCCTCCTCTTTCTCCTTTTTCTTCTCCTCCCCTTCCTCTTCTTTTGACATCAGAAAAGCAAACCCTCAAGGTAGAGTAGATCACACAGAGCTTCAGACTAACAGTCTGGGAAGTCCATCCATCTAGGAGCACATTTGGAAATGCCACTAATCTAACCCTCTCCATCTCCAGTTCTCCCCTCTTTATTTTATCATGTCCCATGAGGGCAGTGAAAGGCCTGAATATGTTTTGGGACCTCTGATATTCTGTAAGGAGAGGAAAATTTGTTAACCTAATCCTACATAGCTTTTTCTCTGGTAATATCACACTATTAACTACAGCATACAAAACATTTGCTAGACCAATACTCGAATACAGTTCATCAGTCTGGAACCCACATTACGTATCTGATATTAACACAGTTGAGAAAGTCCAGAAATATTTCACAAGAAGAGTTTTCCCCTCCTCTACTCATTGCAGAATACCTTACGCCATCAGACTCGAAATTCTAGATCTAGAAAACCTTGAATTACGCCGCCTTCGGTCCGATCTAAGTATAGTATATAAAATCATACATTGCAATGTCCTACCTGTCAATGAATACTTCAGCTTCAACCATAACAATACAAGAGCACACAATAGATACAAACTCAAGGTTAATCGCACCAAACTTGATTAGAGGAAATACGACTTCAGCAACAGAGTGGTCAATGTCTGGAATACTCTACCTGACTCTGTGGTTTCTTCCCCAAACCCCAAAAACTGTAACCATAGACTATCTACTATTGACCTCACCTCTTTCCTAAGAGATCTGTAGGGGGCGTGCATAAGCGCACCAACGTGCCAACCATCCCTGTCCTATTGTTTCTTTTTTATTTTTCTTATATGTATCCATGTATTCATAACTATGTTTTTACTTATACCTATTATCTTGTAAGCAATTGACAAACCAAATAAAATAAATAAAATAATAAATAAATAAATAAATAAAATAAAAAGATGGAAATATCAGTCGTGGAAATTCCAGTTGAACTAGAAATGTACATGGTTGTTGTTGTTGTTTTTTCGTAGTAGGATTATCTTTCCCCAAATCCCAGTTGAAACAACTGAACTGGGTTCAGTTTTTTATGTTATGTTATCCTAAAAAGAATGGGAACTGCAAAAATGAGTTAGTAGGCAAGGCCAGAGCAAAGAGTGAATAAGGGGCCCCTAGTAGTCATTTTCCATCTGTTAATTTTAATCAAGTTATAAAATCTGTGGGTAGCAGTACCATTTGGATAGGTACTGCTGTATTATTGAAATGTCTTAAAACATATCCTAATGACAACGGCAACTGAAGTGTGGAAACTCACTGAGCTTCTGGGAGCACCTAACAGATGCACTAAGAAATCTCAATCAGCTTCCAATTTATTTCAAAGCACATGAATAAATCTGTAACATATAAACCTCGCACCCCACTAAGGTCCAAATTCATTTTATGAGCCATCCCGAAGTGTTGCATCATGAATCTCTTTCAAATTAATTTAACTTTAAATTATCATCTTGAATAATAAACAAACTCACAGCATGTTCCATCTCAAAAAATGGTTTATTTGATTTTGTCATGAACAGCTGGACTTGGGGGGTGAAAAATTGAAGACTGGCAAGAAACGGTATGAAAGAACAGGCTAGAATTCAGCTGGAACAATTTCACCAAATATTTATTCACACATGTACTTTCAACCACCTATTACAATGATAAGTGAAGGAATCGTTTTAAGATAATATATCTTTGTCGTGTAGTTTTCTTAATGCTTTTTATAAGTCCGGTTTCGTTCAATTTTACATGTCTGCATCAAAATTAAATTGCTTCAGTAAATAAAAAAAAATTATGATTGAAACAGCCTATTTTTCATTATAACTGTACAAGCATCTTTGGATATTTTCAACTATAGACCGAAAGCACCAGTGGTGGGATTCAAAAATTTTTACTACCGATTCTGTGGGCAGTAGCTTGGTGGGCGTGGTATGGCTTGGTGGACATGGCAGAGGAAGGATACCACAAAATCTCCATTCTCACCCCACTCCAGGGGAAGGTTACTGCAAAATGCCCATTCCCTCTCCACCCCACTAACCTGCTTTCCAGTCCATTCTCCTATGCAAGGCAACAAAAGAAGATGCAGCCAATCAGCTGGGACTTGGGAGGCAGAGAATAGATAGGGGCGGAGCCAGTCAGAGGTGGTATTTGCCAGTTCTCCGAACTACTCAAAATTTCCACTACTTGTTCTCCAGAACTAGTCAGAACCTGCTGAATACCTCCTCTGGAAAGCAAAGGAGATCAAATATGAATTTCAAAATATAGCAGACAATCACAATAGATGCTCTGAATGAAAATCAGCCTGCAGAGGCTGTAATTTTTAGATTAGGGTTACAGTCAGGGGTGGGATTCTACAGGTTTGCACCTATTTGCTAGAATCGGTTGTTAACATTCTAAGCAGTTCGAAGAACCGGTTGTTAGAAGAAATCACTGGCCTAATCCTGTAAGGAAGGCAGAAAGGAAACATTCTGGTGTTGCTTACAGAAACTGCCTCTCCGTTAACCCTTATTACATTCTTGGCAGGACTAGACTTCCTGTCTCAGGAACTTCTCTGGAGTTTTTTTCCACTCCTTTGCTGGTACTTTGCTCATGTGGAGTGACCATTCAATATTACAATGGCACTGAAAAAAGTGACTTATGACCATTTTTCACACTTATGACTGTTGCAGCATCCCCACAGTCACGAGAGGCCAGGCAAGGAGAAGTGTGCCTCGATGTGAGTGATATTGAGTTGTCCACCCAGTCACATGACCACCAAGCCACGCCCTCCATCTAAGCCACGCCCACAGAACCTGTTATTAAAAATTTGAATCCCACCCCTGGCTACGTTGTCATGGTTTATTCAATATTATGGAGTCCTGAGTAGCTAGTATTACTGAGCATTTGGAGCAGAACTTTCAATAGGTCTGTTCTTTCTAAGCATTGTAGGAATATAGGTTTTCTTTCAAAATTACTCAGGTGTTTTACTTTTTGTCAAGGGAAGAATAGTGTTATGCAAGTTATCCCTGGCCAGTAGATGGCTTCTGTATCCCCGGGATTTCTCCTGTATGTTCTCTTACCCAACAAGTTGTCAACATATTTGGATGCAACTTTGTTTTATGTATTCATTCATTTCAACAGCTATGAATAGAATATCCTGTTTGTTCAGGACTCAGAATGCTTGCAATGCCTATAATTAAAAACAGTAAATATTTAGTTTAGGACTCTCTTCGTGGTAACATGAACGAAGTTCTGTGGGTTTGCAATGCCTGTAATAAAAATAATAAATATTTAGTTAGGAAGTTCTGTCTATTTTTCTTTTATTTTTCCCCTAGACATTCACTTGTCTGACATAGTATAAGGTTTCCTGCTTGAGCAGAGGATTGTTCTAGAATCTAGAAGACCCTCCAAGATCCCTTCCAACTCTCTTATTCTGCTATTCTTCATATGAGTACAATACATAACAATACAAGAGCAAACAATAGATACAAACTCAAGGTTAATCGCACCAAACTTGATTGCAGGAAATACGACTTCAGCAACAGAGTGGTCAGTGTCTGGAACAATGGTTGCCAACCGGTGGGCCGTGGCCCACTGGTGGGCCATGAGGAAATTTTGGTGGGCCGCAGAGAAATCTCACCCCCAGAGCACACCGCCCAAAGCAATTAATCCAGGCTACACAGAAACACAAGACTGCACTGCCCACAGGAACCCTCCCTGCCCACTCACTCCTTACCTGACAAATTTGCCTGCTAAATTGCTATTTTTCCTTTTTCTGACCAGTTCTGTTCTGCTGTGCCAGGAGATTTAAATTAGCTAGGAAGCAGGAAATGGTTGGATTTTTTACTTTCTAGCTAGTCTTTAAAACTTCGGCTCTGCTTTTAAGCACAGCCGAACCTCCCTTAGGACTGAAGCTTCTATTATTCAGTGCAGACTTGCAGCAAGTAAAATTGAAAGACTGAGCTAGCCGATGGCAGATAGAAAGATCACTGAATGATTCTGTGAGCAACTCAATCTGCCTGCCTGCTTTGCCTGATTTTGGGTAAAAGTTGCTCTTTTTTTAAATAAAAAATTCAATATTTATATAAATATTTATAATATTTACATACAAGCCATGCCCAGCCAGTCACATGACCACCCAACTACACCCACAAATTAGGCTATGCCCACAGATTAGGCCATGCCCTGGGATTTAAAATTATGAATGTGGTGGTCCCTGAGGTCCAAAAGATTGGCGACCCCTGGTCTGGAATACTCTACCTGACTCTGCGGTTTCTTCCCCAAATGCCAAAAACTTTAACCTTAGACTGTCTACCATTGACCTCACCCCTTTCCTAAGAGGTCTGTAGGGGGCGTGCATAATAGAATAGAATAGAATAGAATAGAATAGAATAGAATAGAATAGAATAGAATAGAATAGAATACTTTATTGTCCAAGTGTGATTGGACACACAAGGAATTTGTCTTGGTGTAAATACTCTCAGTATACATAAAGAAGGAACATTCGTTAAGAATCAAGAATCATAATGTACAACACTTAATGATAGTCATAGGGTACAATCAACATCAAATCATACTAGGAAACAGAGGATACAAGCAACAAAGTTACAGTCACAAGTGGGAGAGGATGGGTGATAAGGAGTGATGAGAAGATTAACAGTAATAGTAGTGTACATTTTGTAAATAGTTGGACAGTGTTGAGGGATTATTTGTTTAGCAGAGTGATGGCTTTCGGGGAGAAAAAAGCGCACCAATGTGCCTACCATCCCTGTCCTATTGTTTCTTTTATTTTTCTTATATGTATCCATGTATTCATAACTATGTTTTTACTTATACCTGTTATCTTGTAAGCAATTGACAAACCAAAATAAAATAAATAAATAAAAAATGAGTAAAGCAAATCAATGGATCAGAATAAAATCCAGGTTCAGAGAGCTATTATTATGTTCTATCATGAACAGGAACATGTTTAGTCTCACTATGCTATTTGGGCAATAGAAACGAAGCATAGGAAACAGCAAAGTGACACAAGAGTGAAACAGGACGTGGTAAAGTAATTCAGAAACTGCAAGGGAACCAAGGGTTGGATTTTGTTAAGCTCTAAAAATCAACCGGGTCCTTTGGCTGGGATGGGTCTCCCAGCTGCCTCAGTCAAGTCTTCTACCACTAAGACTTTCTGCAAGGTCAAAATGGCGGCCAATGGAATCAGGATAAGGCAGTCTGGAGGCAGCATCTTCAGAGGGACTTTGGAGATCCATTGACTTCATATCCCCCTCCTCTCCTTTTTCTTTCCCCTCCTCCTCCTCCTCCCCCTCCTATTCCTCCTCGTCCTCTTCTCCTCCTCCATCTCTCCCTACCCCTCTATCCCCCTGCTCCTCAATCTCTCCTCCCCCTTCCTTTTTGACTCCCTCCTCCTCCCTCCCTCTTCTCCTCTCCCCTCCTCTCCTTTCTTCCCCCATTCCTCCCCCTTACCCCTCTTCCGCCCACCCCATCCCTCCTTCTCCTCTCCCTCTATGCCCCTCTTCCTCCCCCTACTCCTCTTCCCCCCCTCCTCCTCCTGCCTTTCTGTGCACTCTGCCTTCCTATTACAGAGCTATTTTTATTCATCCTCCTGCTCTCAAACAGGTGGTCACATAAAGTCAATTTTCTTCTTGAAATACAGACTTCAGGGCAGATGTCTAATGAAATTCTGTGTTTCCTCTCCTCCCCTCCCCCTCCCCCTTCCCTGTTGCTCTTACACATGATTGGAAAAACAACTCCAGAACAGGAAACCGTTCTTGAGTAATGCTTGCATATAGTCAGTTCTCCAAAGCAAAGGAGGTGGGCAGGCACGGAAAACAAAAAACAAAACAAAAGGGTGGGGGGAGAGGAAGTTCTCAGGATAGGGTCAAAAAAGTCAAGATGCCAGCTGTGAGTGCAATTGCAGCCCTCCTCTTCTTCTGCTGTTGCTGTTATTATATGATTATTGTTATCCTTGGGATGGTGACATTGTTCGGTGGGTGGAGTTCCTTCTTCTTCAGAGCAGGGCTTCGGAATTTCATTTTAATGTGTGTATGCAGGTAAATGACAGTGAATGTGATGTGATGTGATGTGATCTGATCTCTTGTCTTACCTCTTATCTTTTCTTGTATCCTATCCTACCCTATCCGATCCTACCTTGTTCTAGCTTAGCTTAGTTTACATTACATTAGCTTGTATTTTATCTTGTGTTTTTTTTTTAATAAAGTTTTATTTGAGTTTTTACAAAACAAAAAACCCCAATACAATTAAAACATCTTTTTTGAGAATAGTATGGTCCCAGGTTATCACTTCTCTATTACAGACGCAAACTCAATTTCATATTCATCTTTATATTCTATTCCATATCTTCTTACTATTTTAACTTTTTCTCCCTAACTTTAATTTACTCAATATTCTTAATTATCGCGTATCTAAATCCAATTATATATCTTTTTCTAAACTCCAATGTCCTTCCACTCATTGTATTTCATACTTTATCGGCCTGTTCAAATTTCATGTCATCTTTTATCATTAAACAAATTTTAAAATATGACATATCTTGTTTCTTATGTCTTGTCTTATCTTGTATCTTATCCCATCCCGTCCTATCAGTGGTGGGATTCAAATGTTTGGACTACCAGTTCTGTGAGCGTGGCTTGGTGGGCGTGGCAGGGGAAGGATACTGCAAAATCCCCATTCCCTTCCCACACCACTAACCTGCTTTCCAGCTCCATTCTCCTGTGCAGGGCAACCAAAGAAGACCCAGCCAATCAGGTGGGACTTGAGAGGCAGAGAATAGATGGAGGCGGGGCCAGTCAGAGGTAGGATTTGCCAGTTCTTTGAGCTACTCAAAATGTCTGCTACCGGTTCTCCAGAACAGGTCAGAACCTGCTGAATACCACCTCTGCATCAGTGGTGGGATTCAATTTTTTTTACTACTGGTTCTGTGGGCATGGCTTGGTGGGCGTGGCAGGGGAAGGATACTGTAAAATCTCCAGCCAGAGGTGGTATTTGCCGGTTCTCCGAACTACTCAAAATTTCCGCTACCGGTTCTCCAGAACTCGTCAGAACGTACTGAATATCACCTCTGCTCTGCATCCTATCCTATTCTAACTTACCTTACCTTACCTTAGATTAGCTTGTATCTTATCTTGTTTCTCATCTTATGTCTTATCTTATCTTGTATCTTATCCTATCACATCCCATCCTATCCTATTCTAGCTTATACTAGCTAGAATAGGATAGTTTAGTTTATGTCTTATGGATAGGATAGTTTAGTTTATGTCTTTATGTCTTAGTAGCTTAGTTTATGTCTTATCTTATATTGTATCTTATCTTGTCCTGCCCTGCCTTGCGTTACCTTGCCTTACCTAATTTACCTTACCTTATCTAACTTATGTTACCTTACCTTACCTTGTCATCTTCTTTATATGCAGTGCCATCTTTATTCTTGGGATTCTCTTCTGCAGGCTGGTTCAGAAAGAGAGAGGCCCTCTGGATTGGCCACCGTTAAAAGCTTAGAAGTGAGGTGATGCTGGTTTGTGAGGTAGTTGGTTAGGAGCCTATCCAGCTTTCGGAAGCAAACCCCAGATGAAATTTAAGAAAGGGGGGAAAGATGTTGAGACTCTGGACAGAATGCAGAGAAGGGCAACAAAGATGATTAAGGGGCTGGAGGCTAAAACCTAGGAAGAACAGTTGCAGGAATTGGGTATGTCTAGTCTAAAGAAAAGGAGGACTAAGGGTGACATGATAGCAGTGTTGCAATGTTTAAGATGCTGCCACAAAGAAGAGAGAGTTAAACTAAGGAGCCTCTGTGGCTCAATGGTTAGAGTGCAGTACTGCAAGCTACTTCTGCAGCCAGATGCCTACAATTTGGCAGTTCAAATCCCACCAGGCTCAAGGTTGGGTTAGGGTTAGAGTTCCTTCCAAGGTGGGTAAAATGAGGACCCAAATTGTTGGGGGCAATATGCTGACTCTGTAAACTGCTTTGAGAGCGCTGTAAAAGCACTATAAAGCAGTATATAAGTGCTATTGCTACTGCTATTCTCCAAAGCACCAGAAGGCAGTACAAAAAGCAATGAATGCAAACAAATCAAGGAGAAAACCAATTTAAAAATAGGAGAAATTTACAGGACGATTAGCCTGTGGAACGACTTGCCTCCAGAAGTTGTGGGTACTCCATCACTGGAAGTTTTGAAGAAGAGATTGGACAACTATTTGTCTGAAATGAGTTTCCTGCTTCAGCAGGGGGGTCAGACTAGAAGACCTCCAAGGTCCCTTTCCAATCTCTGTTATTCTGAAGTATCCTGCTGTAATCTGTAGGATGAAAGTGGTCTCATTTCTGCAGTCCCATTTGACCAGTTCAGAAGGGTTTCCACGTTTTCCATCGTGCTCTGTGAGACGAATTGTTTTCTTCTCTGAATCTCAGAGCGGCTCTGATTGAATTGCCTTGCCACTGAATTGAACAATGTATCTTCTAAATCCAGTTCAATCAGAATCTGGGGTGATTTGCAGAGATGTAGTTTCGTAGACAGCTTTAAAGCAAATTGCCAGTAGGAACTTTTTTTTTTAAATTACTTTTAGAAGGTAATGGAGGGGGGGGGGAGAAATCCTCATTATTTTTAGAAAGTGAAAGGACATCATTCATTATATTGTGATGCCTCTAAGGAATGGTTAAGCAGCATGTAATTAAAATGCCTGGGAAGTCACCGCCCGATGTTGCTTTTTTTTAAATGCGTGGATTAGCGAAGTCGTGACAGCCAAACATGGCACAATGTCATTTCTCCAAACAAAACTGCTGTAAGTAACAGATAGACTCTCTGTCTTTCAGTCGAAGAAAAGACCACGACTTGTCTGGAACTTACACTTCATCAGATATGAAAAGTGAGTCATGAACCCAGATGCCACTTTTAGATAAATGCCAGTCCACATGAATGGGCATTTTGTGCTTAAACCAGTCCCGTCCCCGTCCCCCCCAGAACTGCTGCATTGCTAGCAGAATGTTCTCTATGTCGTGGATTATGTATAATCAGCCACTGCAAAGGATCTTGCAGTGGGTACATACAATCTGTTAAAAAATACTGCATTCAATTTTGGTCACCATGTTACAAAAAAGCTGTTGAGACTTTGGGGGTGGGAAATTCAAAAAAGAACAAGTAAGATGATAAAAGGCTTGGAGACTAAATAGCAATAGCACTTAGACTTATATACCGCTTTATAGTGCTTTTACAGCCCTCTCTAAGCGGTTTACAGAGTCAGCATTTTGCCCCCAACAATTTTGGGCTCTCATTTTACCCACCTCGGAAGGATGGAAGGCTGAGTCAACCTTGAGCCTGGTGGGATTTGAATTGCCAAATTGCAGGCAGCCTACAGTCAGCAGAAATAGCTCTGCAGTACCGCACTCTGACCACTATGCCACTGAGGCTCCAAAAAGATATTGACAGACTTGAACCATGGGCCCTTCTATCCAACAACATGAAATTTAATGTAGAGAAAATTCAAAGTACTGTTCTTAGGCAGGAAAAACCAAAGATACTAGTACAGATTAGGCGAAAGCAGGCTTAAAACCAGTAACTGTGAGAGGGACCTCGGAGTCCAAGTAGACAATCACTTAAATATGAGGCAGCAGTGTGAGGCAGCAACCAAAAAGGTAATACACTCCTTGGTTGTATAAACAGAGGCATAGAATCAAAATCACGCGAAGTATTTGTACCGCTTTATAAAGCCTTAGTAAAGCCACACCTGGAATACTGAATCCAGTCTTGGTCACTGTTGGAAATGAATCCAAATGACAAAAACTTGGATCGATGAAAACACAGAGATTTTATTTTGTTAAGCTATTTGCAAAGAGCGGGGGATCTCAGATGACTTCAACATGAAGTTTGAGCCAAGAACCGCACCTAAAGATTTCAATACATTACATTTTATAGTTCTTCTATCCCGACGCCCCCCCCCACCTCACCCCTCCTACATCAACCCAGTGACAGAGAACAGCTAATCCGAGATGCCTTATGGAGACCACATCATCTCCTTCAACACCTCCCAATGACCACCCACCACATATTTTGCCAACATGGCTTTTTCTTATTTTACTTGGCATTCAAGAATGTTCCTTCAGCAGGGCCTCTTTCTAACGGTCTGAGAACAAAGAAATATTTATTCCTAACACCACACTTGTTACATATTAATGTTACGTTCAGCACATCTTAGAACAACATGCATCTCTAACATATTTACCTATGCAAAGTAAAAGTCTGGTAAACTTAAGCAGATGCTTTGAAAAACAAAATCTAACTTCAGTTGATTAAAGATTAGGGCAATGGTTTATCTCTTCTCCTATTGTCCTCTTAATCCTGGAGGAAATAGGGGTGGCATTACTTGATATGGGAGGATGTCTATAGAGAACTGTCTTAATGCTATAATATACTATTCTCTTCATCTACATTTTATTTTTGAATTTTCTTATTTCTAACAGTCACCACATTACAAAAAAAGATGTTGAGCTTTTGTAAAAAGGGCAAAGAAGAGCAACTTAGATGAGGAGGGCAAAAGCAGCCTCCCCTGGGCTATGGAGGCCCACTAGAAGCCAGAAACAGGCTTGTTTCACGACTTCCGGTTTTTCCGGGAGGGCCGTTTTTTTGCACTCCCAAGAGCCCGGAGGCCTCCCCTGGGCCTCTGGGAAGGTGAAAACAGCCTCCCCCAGGCTCTGGAGACTTTCCGGAAGCCGGAAATAGGTCCATTTCACAACTTCTGGCCACTTTTCACCCTCTCAAGGGTCCAGAGGCCTCCCCTGGGCCTCTGGGAGGGCAAAAATGGCCTACCTAGGCTCTGGAGGCCCTCCGGAAGCCAGAAACAGGCCCATTTCACAACTTCCAATTTTTTCCTTTCCCAGAGCTCCGCGCTACCTCCATAAAAAATGGGCCATGTGGAGACTCCAGGGAGGGGAGGGGAGGGGAGGGCATGGCCAGCTGATCGATTGAAATACTGGTTCAATGAACCAGATATAACTTTAACATCTGGTTCGCCCAAACCGGTCTCCCATCCTTGGTCAAGATCTTTTTGGATCCTGAGTTTGTCTTCTGGGGCATTGGCTATTTCTGCCAGCTTAGTGTTATCTGCAAATTTGATTAATTCCCCTTCCATTCCCTCATCTAAGTCATTTATGAGGATATTGAAGAGTACTGGGCCTAAAATTCTTTAGAGAAAGTGTTTTGGAGCGGCAATAACGAGGCACACACGGTTAGTGATTCAGGTCTTCTTGTTTATTTGCAGGAACACCGACTCGACTCGGCGGCACGGCAGCCCTTCTTTTAAAGGGCTCCCGCGCCCAAGTCAGCCAATGACGGGGCGAGGATCTCCCGCCGGAATGTAGACCAATAAACAGTAAGTATTTCAAGTATATAAAATAACCAATCCAGAACACCCCTCCCTCCTTGGTCCAGTCTGACCAATCAGGAGCCGCGCCTATGTTACGTAATCACGTAGATAGGCGGGGCTCCTGTGGGCCCGACTGGACCTGCGCGGCTCAGTTGCGTCATTGCTACCGGCTGGTGCGGAAGGACCTGTTGCTCCTCTCGCCTCCGGCCCTGGAAACTTCGGGCAGGTCGAGCCGGCTGCGTCACTACCAACGGGCCTAGCTAGGCTAGTTGATGTGGCCATGCCGCTCCCTACCCGGCCTGGATTATCATCGGTCCTGTCAGATGTTTCAGCGGGACGTTCTCCAGGATCAGGTGCGTAGCAGCGAGACCCGACCGGAGCTAGATTTGAGGGTGTGTGTGTGTGAGTTAGGGCGTCATTGTTTGTTAGTGGGCTTGCCTTGTCTTGACTGCTTGGTGGTTGCTCCCCTTCCCCCCCAGGAAGATCGCAAGGTCTGGGAAGGGTGCGAGTTCTAAGTTGGTCAATGTGTCGCTTCCAGCTTCTGCCATCAGAAGTGGTAAGCCGGTATGAACGTGGTCCGGTTAGATGTGTGATGGTGGCTGGCACCCATAAGGGGTGCCCTACCAGGTTTTTAGCGTAAACTAAATCCCCAATTCGGAATGTTCGGACTCTGGTTGAAGAATCTAGAGGCTTGTCTGTAGAGTATGTAGGGTGTAGTCTATCTAAAGGGGAACGTAATTTCCTCCCCATAAGTAATTCAGCAGGAGTTTTGTTAGTAGTGCTACTAGGTGTAGTGTGTTGGATAAATAATAATTTGTCGATGCGTGCTTGTATAGGGCCCTGGTCTAACTTAAGAAGGGTCTCCTTGGTAAACCGGACCATGCGTTCGGCCCGTCCATTCGCTGCCGGATGTGCCGGCGCGGTTAGGGCATGGCGTATACCCAAACTTGCTAAATAACCCTCAAATTCTGTAGCCGTGAATTGAGGGCCGTTGTCTGAGACCAGGACGTCTGGTAATCCGTGGGTGGCAAACCAGTGACTGAGCTGTCGTATGACAGCCTTGCAAGAGGTTGATTTCATTAGGCTTACTTCTAGCCAGTTTGAATAAGCGTCCACCAGAATCAAGAAAGTATGCCCCTTGGTCGGACCCGCAAAATCTATGTGGATTCTAGACCAAGGGCCCCTAGGTAGATCCCACTCAGTGGCTGGCGCCTTTGGGGGTGAGGGCCGGGATGTCTGGCAGGGCTGGCAACCCGCGACCCAGTCGGTAACATCCTTGTCTAACCCAGGCCACCATACATAACTCCTGGCTAAACTTTTCATTTTCACCACCCCGGGGTGTCCCTCATGCAATAGTCTCAATATGGGATTTCGAAGTTTTAGTGGAATGACCACTCGATCCCCCCATAGTACACAACCCTTTAGCACGGAAAGTTCCATTTGTCTCTGTTTAAATGGTTTGTAATGTTCTTGTAAATCAGAGTCTGGCCATCCCTTTATGATCCACCTACTCACGGTATGCAATAGGTGGTCGTTAGAGGTTTCGTGCGCGATGTCTGCTGCTGTCATCGGGAGGTCGGGCAGGGTTTCAATCAAAAATGTTGAGGTGCTGGGGTTTGGTTCAGGATCAGTGTCTGGTAACGGGCAACGACTTAAAGCATCTGCGTGCGTGATGGACAGACCCGGACGGTAAGACAAGGTGTAATTGTAAGTGGCAAGGAACTCTGACCATCTTGTCATTCTGGGTGATAAAATGTGAGGAGTTGGTTTGTCTCCCGCCAGAATACCTAGTAGGGGTTTGTGGTCGGTGATAATAGAAAATGGTCGGCCATAAAGGTATTCATGGAAACGTTTAATACCAGAAATTATGGCTAGTGCTTCCTTGTCCAGTTGACTGTAATTTCTTTGGCTTTTAGACAGGGTTTTTGAATAGAAGGCAATCGGAGCCGCTCTGCCGTTAGGTAGAAGGTGGCTCAGAACAGCTCCTATCCCAAAAGGCGATGCATCACAAGTTAATAACAATGGCAAAGTCTCGTTATATTGTATTAGTACCTTTGCTGAAGTGATCATGTCTTTAATTTTGTTAAATGCTGTTTCTTCCCGATTTCCCCACTTCCACAACGTGTCTTTGTCCAAAAGTCTATGCAAGGGTTCCGCCACCGTGGCTTTCTGGGGCAGAAAGACATGATAAAAGTTTATTAACCCTAGGAAGGCTTGTAGGTCAGCTTTGTTAGTTGGGGTGGGGGCATTTTTGATGGCACGGGTTTTTCCTTCTGTTGGGTGGATGCCGTCGCCATCGATTTGGTATCCCAAGAATTCTATTTTGTCTGTGATTAGGGTGCATTTGTCTTTTTTGACTTTTAAACCAGCCTCAGTAAATTTGGTAAGCACTTTTCTTAGGCGGTCTCGCAGTTGCAATTTGTGTTTAGCTGCAATCAGGACGTCATCGAAATATGGGATGACTCCTGGAATTCCTTGAAGGAGGCGTTCCATAAGAGATTGAAAAATGCCAGGTGCCACGCTAACGCCAAATTGGAGGCGATTACATTTAAAGGCGCCCCGGTGTGTCACAATAGTTTGGGCTTCAGCTGTTTTTTCGTCAACGGGCAGTTGCTGGTAAGCCTGAGCCAAATCGAGTTTAGCGAAAATTTTGCCGCCTTTGATAGAATGTAACAAGTGTTGTACGACAGGCACGGGGTATGCGCTCTGTTGTAATGCATGGTTAAGGGTCGCCTTATAGTCCCCACAAATACGAACCGACCCGTCCGCTTTTATAGGGGTCACTATAGGGGTCTCCCATTTAGCGTGGTCAATTGGTTCGAGGACCCCTTGCTTGACTAATTTATCCAGTTGTTCCTCTATTTTTGGCTTTAAGGCAAAAGGTACCCGTCTTGCCTTTAGTCTAATTGGGGCTACCTTAGGGTCTATGTTAAAAGATATCGGGTTACCCCGGTACTTGCCTAATTCTTCGCTGAACAGGTCCTGGAATTCTTGAATGAGGTCTGCCTCCCAGTCAGCGTCTGTAATATGGTTGATACCGGTCATCCCCATTTCAAGCGGTTCGAACCATTCCAGTCCTAAAAGGCTTGGTCTGTTCCGGTCAACAATTGTTAGGGGTAGAATCTCGGTGTGGTTTTTGAAGGTTACCTGGAAATGTCCAATTCCTACTACTGGAATTTTGTTTCCCTGGTAGTCTTTAAGCGTTAAGTTCTGTTTGTCTAGTTCGCTTCGCCGTATGTCTGGGATCAAGTCTTTGATAGTGTCCCACGAGACCATGGAAAGGAATGATCCCGAGTCCACTTCCATTTCACAATTTTTTCCTTCAATTCTTACTTGAACGTGGACTTTTTTAACGTTTTTTGTATTAGAGTGTCCAATTATTACTGTTTGGTGAGTTTCTTCTTTCTTGTAAGATGACTCCTTAAATTTTCTATTCCTTCCTTCCTGGCTCCAACGGCTGCTTGTTTTCTTTTCTTTCTCTCTTGGGGGAGGACTTTCTCTCCGCCTGGGGCTGTAGCTTGATCTGGCTCTGCATACTCTTGCGATGTGCCCTTTCTTTTCACACTTTCTGCATATTGCGTCTATGAAACGGCACTCTGATCTGGGGTGGTTTCCACCACAACGGTTGCATTCAAAATCAAACCGCCTGTTTGCCCGCTCTTTTTTCCCTCTCCCGGCTTTTAGGTGGCAAACCTCGTCTTCTTCACTACTGGTCTCAGTTTCCAGATCCTCGTAGTGTGTTGAGGTTTTTCCCCGTTCGCCTTCAGCTTTGGTGGCCTCTTTGGGATTGTGGTGTGCAGCTTGATTAATCTGTTTCATTCTTGCCGCCGATTTGTGAGCAGCTTCGGCTGCGGTGGCTTCTTCAATGGCCTCTGTGGCTGTTATCTTGGGTCGGTTTAGCAATTTACTCTGCAATATTGGATCTTTTAAGCCTAATACGATCCGGTCTCTCAGAGCCTCGTTGAAGTCCGAGAATTCGCACTCCCCTCCTATTTCTCTTAAGTCTGCCACGAAGTCAGCGATAGGTTCACCTTCTTTTTGATTCCGGAGGTAAAACTCATGGCGCTTAATCAGGCAGGAGACTGTGGGAGCGTAGTGTTTTCGCAGGATCTTTTCTAGCTCGGGCCAGGTTAGCGTTTTGACATCGATTGGAGACGCTAACGCCTTCGCCATCCGAAAAACGGCTTGGCCGCAATGGGTCAAGAAAACCGCTCTCTTCCGATGATCCGACACTCTGCTCAGATCACTACTCTCCAAAAACATGAGGAAGCGGTCCACATACGTCTGCCATTCCTCCTTTGCCGGATTGAATTTCTCTGGCGGGGCGTTGCTTCCGGACATGATGCCGCTCGCTCTCTGCCGCTATTCACTCTCTAAACGTGTTGCCTCGATCCCACCCTCGTCGCCAGTGTTTTGGAGCGGCAATAACGAGGCACACACGGTTAGTGATTCAGGTCTTCTTGTTTATTTGCAGGAACACCGACTCGACTCGGCGGCGCGGCAGCCCTTCTTTTAAAGGGCTCCCGCGCCCAAGTCAGCCAATGACGGGGCGAGGATCTCCCGCCGGAATGTAGACCAATAAACAGTAAGTATTTCAAGTATATAAAATAACCAATCCAGAACAGAAAGAGCATCAGAATTTAATTTCTTAACGTGGGCCAGTGTGTTTATTTATTTTATTTTTATTTTCTATTTGTCAAGCAAGTATTAGATAACAGGTATAAGTTATTCTGTTCTGTTCACAGAAAAAAAGTGACAATAAAAGTTCTCTTCTCTTCCCAGCCCATCTATCTCATCTTATTTTATCTTAAACCTGGCAGTAATTGGACTACTCTCAAGACTGCTGGCATTCTCCAGAAAAATTGTGCCAAGAGATAAGAATTATTAATTTTTTTTGAAGACTGGAGATATTCACATGTTCCCATTTGGAAAACTGAACAGATAGAGAGCTGCTGCTTTCTCTTAAAGGACTTTGCAGAATGCAGCAGTTTAAAAGTGGAACACAAGCAGATGAATATGGAGATTGCTCCTGTCCCAACCTCATTCTTTGCTGATTTGCTCTGATTTGGCCTACTTGCAAGGTCCCTTCCCATCTTTTCCCCACTTAGTCGCCTTTCTGAAAATGGAACAGAGCTTACCTTATTTTGAAAATGAGAGACCAACCAAGCTGCAATTCCTTAAGGAGGGCTAAGGCAAAACACAGAAACTGTTCAGAGATAGTTGTGTATTTAAAGCCGCCAATGTGACTGATTAAATAGCCATGTGACTTCTTTGAAGAATTTTAAACATTAAAAAAAAAACAGAAATAGAAGTGAACTCATAACATCTGTGCATGTTTGGAATAATAATTTTTTAAAAAAATACTTCAAGACACACAGCTTTAAAATGTTCCTTAGCAATTCTCCTTCCCTTCTCCCTGTTCCTCTCTTAAACAAGGCAAAATCCGATTTTGCATTTTATTTCTGTCTTTCTCTGAACACACACACACACACACACATACACACACAAACAAACCCAGACCCAGACAGACAGAGAGACAGACACACATACACACATATCCCAACCCAATCCATTTTCTTGTCATAATGTATATCTAAGCTGTGGTGGCGCAGTGGTTAGAATGCTGTCTTGCTGGCAAACTCTGCTCACTATCAGGAGTTCAATCCTGACCAGCTCAAGGTTGATTTCTATCCTTCCCGAGGTCAGTAAAATGAGGACCCAGATTGTTGGGGGAAATATGCTGACATTTGTAAACCACTTAAAGAGTGCTGGAAAAGCACCACAAAACAGTATATAAGTCTACGTACTATTGCTATTTTGAGAGAGGAAGCTCCAAAGGAAGATAACTGGTCCGAGCTCAAGATGAGCTAAAGGGCCCCATTCTGAGACGGCTTTTGAAAATTGTGTTTATTTTTATTCATTTATTTACAAATAACTCAAGGCAGCGAACATCTTCAACACACCTTGCTTCTCCTATTTTAACCCATAATAACAACCCTGTGAGGCAGAGGTGGTATTCAGCAGGTTCTGACCAATTCTGGAGAACCAGTAGCGGAAATTTTGAGTAGTTCGGAGAACCAGCAAATCCCACCTCTGACTGGTTCTGCCCCATCTACTCTCTGCCTCCCAAGTCCCAGCTGATCGTCTGGGTCTTCTTTTGTTGCCCTGCACAGGAGAACGGAGCTGGAAAGCCGGTTAGTGGGGTGGGGTGACAATGGGATTTTGCAGTAATCTTCCCCCAGGAGTGAGGTGGGAATTGAGATTTTACAGTATCCTTCCCCTGCCATATCCACCAAGCCACGCCCACCAAGCCACGCCATGCTCACAGAACCGGTAGTAAAAATGTTTGAATCTCACCACTGCTATGAGGGGAGTTGAGGGAGAGCTTCTGGCCCAAAGTCACCCAGCTGGCTTTCATGGCTAAGGCAGGATTTGAACTCACAGTCACATGCTTTCTAGTGTTGGAAGCTACCCTCCCCCTCTCAGAAGAAAACATTTCCCATACAAGAGAAATAAAAATCTTAAGGGAGACAGAAACTCAGAGCCTCAGCAGATGAGCTGGGGCAGCTTTATAAATGCAGATTTGGTAATCCATTACTGCTCTGGCTCTGTACAAAAGTAGGGTTAGCCGTCAGCCAGAATAGGAATTACCCAACAAGCCCCTTCATTTGCATCAGCCAAACTTCAACCAAACTTAGCTCAGGCAAACTCCTAGAATTTGTACATGGCCCTATGGGTCTTACAACAGTCACTACAATACATGTTCTTGCACAGGAACAGGAAGCTCAAGTTCAAAGCACAAGAGAAGGTATACTTACCCCCTCACTTTCAACTCCATATGGTCAGCTGTCCAGAAGAACCCATCTGCTTCTGCTTCATCATTAAATCATCTTTCCAATCAGCCTCCATGTTTCCAGTGTCTTTCTCCCAGCTTGGAACTGAACCAGATGGATATTACCTCCAACACTGAGCTTGGTGCCTTAACCACTAGACCAAACTGGCTCCTGTGATAAAATAGTCTGAAGACTGTTTTTAAAAATACAGAACAAAAACAAAATGTATATCCCCTTGTAATGTTTGAACAACGAGAAATTGGTGTTTTTATGCAGAGAAATTGCACTGGCTGAGACTTAAGTTATGTCATGCAAGTTAATACTGCCTGAATCGGCCCCTGCCAATTTGATCATCCATTACTGGCCAAGCATTGCATTAACCCAACCAGTAACCACATATATGATAGCACGGCTTGCATTTTCTCTGCCTCCAGCTCTGGTTTTGCGGCTTCTTTTTGAGCACAGGAATTATTATTTTTCCTCCAAACTACCCCTGGCGCTCTCTTTTTTGAGCCTTCCTGTCTCCGGATTTGGTTTTCCTCTGTCTCCTGAGCCTGTTCTACCCTATACTTATTTTTAATGAATGACAGATAACTTGTAGAAATAGCCATTTGCTACGGATGGAGAGAGAGTCCTTCCTTTGTGTGTATTTTTTCCCCCCAAGATTTGAGGCACCCCATGCATTCCTAATTTCTCTCCCCCACCCCTTCACTGCAGCTTTGAGAATTTGCTTTGGAGAAAATAGCTGCCATGGAAGAAGTAAGGCAGGACATTTGGTGTCCGCTCGATGTTTCAATGGCACTGGGGGAAACAAATGACGTAGGACTGGTTTTTGCACTTACAACCACCGCAACATCTCCATAGTTGTGTGATCAAAATTCAGACGCTTGGCAACTGGCTCATATTTATGACTGTTGCAGTTTCCCAGGGTCATGTAATCACCTTTTTTGACCTCCTGGCAAGCAAAATCAGTGAGGAAGCGAGAGTCCCTTAACAATCATGTTAGTAACTCTTGGGAGGACAATACATCTGGTTCAGTTCCAAGCTGGGAGAAAGACACTGGAAACATGGAGGCTGATTGGAAAGATGGTTTAAATGATGAACAGAACCAGCAGCGTTTATGATTCTGGTGCAGCTGACAAAAATGGAGTTGAGATTTGGGAGGCGCGGGTTACACCTTCTTTGGGCTTTGTATTTGTGCTTCCTGTTCTTGTGCAAGAAAGTGTCCTCTAATATTCTATTGGCTGTTGTCAGATTCCTATGGAGTCATGTAGGGGTCATGTAGGGGTCATAGCTGGCTCTATAGGCAAAAAAGGAAATGCAAACCCTAGGTGTTTGTCTGAGCTAATTTTGTCAACCTTTTGTTTGTTGCTTATCTGAGTTTCTGTCTTGACCCAGTCTTTCTGAATGGATTACCAAATCTACATTTCTAAAAACTTAGTTTCCTAGTCCTTATTTTGTGCTTGGGGCAGGGAAATTGGAGCTGGTTTCTGAATAAGCTGGCCCATTTTTTTTTAATGGGCACAAAATATCTGCTGGGGGGCTATTAAGAAAGACTGGGCCTGCTTCTTGTCTTTTTTTTTTTTTAAAAAAGCATATTTCTCCATTAGGGATGTATGAAGTTAGCACCTACCCCTCTCCTAGAAAATTGAAATAGCCTAGGAAATATTAAAAAGGCAGAATATTTCCCCTAAAAAGAGTAGAAACTCAAAAAGCAGAAACTCATCTCAGAAGCAGAATCTCACTCCCACCTTTGTTAATGGGTGGGCCATTAAGGCCTGGGCCAGAATATTTTAAATAACAGGGAACTCCAGGTAAAGCTATAGCAATTACCAAAAGCCCTTTTAAGGGCATTATCACCCAGCAAGGCTAGACCAAGCCTGGAACTCAGGACAGCCTACAAAGTTTCCTCTGGAAGTCTGACAGTCAATTAGAATACAAGCTCCAATTCAAATCCCAACAGAGGGTATAAAACCCAGCACACACAGCACCTGAGTCCTTTTTTCTTGATCTCTTCTCACCTTGAAGCATGTGATCATCCTTCTCTGGAGCTTCAGGCCATGTGGTCCTATCCACCATTAAACCTTCCAAGCAGCATCCATGTTTCCAATGTCTTTTTCCCCACTTGGAACTGAACCCAGAAGGATATTTCTTTCAACAGGGAAATAAAAGATTCTGCCTTTTTAATATTTCCAAAAATATTTCATTCTTCTGGAGGATGGGTGCTGACTTTCTACATACCATAACATCTGCAGTGTTTCACTTACAATAAAGTCATAAAATGGGGCAAAACTTACTTAACAACTATCTCGCTTAGCAACAGAAATTTTGGGCTCAATTGTGGTCATAAGCCAAGGAGTAAGTGATCAATTTTCTCAAGAATTGATAAGTTTGGAATTTCTAAGAAATTTGCTACGTGGATTAACATAGTGGAGATATTGCAAAAAGAAAAAAAAATCAGATTATAACCCAGGGACTTTAATGTGTAAGAAGAAAGGTTGACCTTACAGAGGGAGGCTAAATGATATTCTGCTATAAAAAAGAATAAGTAATTGAGGATTGTAAAAAGAAGCTGAAGGAATTCTTTGAGGTTAATTTAAACAAAGACACTGACATAAGGACAGTACGCTTATGCCTTTATGAGAGAACAATCTTTACTCCAGAATGGTATATTGAAAAGATAAAGGGAGGAGAAGACACCAAAGATTTTTTTTAATGGAGATGAAAATGAAAGAGGATAAATTAAACATGTTTTCAGGAAGGTGAGGTGAAATTGAGGCAAATTAAACTTCTACAAAGCTATCTTGCAATGCCAGATAATCAAAGAGATGGAGACAAAGATGAATTTTGCAGGAGAGAAGAATTTTCAGTTAACAAATAAGCTGGGGAAATGGTTAATATATAAACTGAAGAAAGAAAGTGAGGGAAAAATAATATTACAAAACAAGATTGCTATGCCAATGGATGATGTAAATACGCAGCCAATATTCCATCAGTATTAAACAAAGCATGATAAAAGAGAAGAAATTTCCCCAGCAAATGTAGATGAATATGTAAAGAAACAAAATTTGCACAAAATAACAGATAAACAAAGGCAGATGGTGAATGGACCTATAACTATAAGGAAAGCCTGTGAGGCTGTAAAAAAGACTGAAATAGAGAAAGCCCCATGTCCAGATGGATTACCAGCTTCCTATTAGAAATATTTTGAAGATAAACTGTTATAATCTCTTCAAAAAATGAAGAATTCCAATTTGGAAAAGAGAAGGATAGCAAAAAGACGGACAGGAGTAAATATGGCATTTGTTCATAAAGAAGGGCAAGACCAAAAATTACCAACCAATATCATTACTGAACGATGCTGATAAAATATTTAGTATCAGACTAGCCAAAAGGACGAATCGTTTCTTGCAAAATCACTCTGGCTTTTTGCCTAAAAGATGTGAATATGTGAAGGATTTATTTCAACAAAATGAAATGGAATGGTTTTGTATATAAATCCCCAGCTGAAGCTGGAATTCGTATTGCTTGATGAGGATTGGTAGAGTTGTGGAGTTTAGTCTTACCATAAGTCCTTTACAGAACAATACTTCATTGGGGCATACATTTCCAATTTGCTATTGGAAATGTATGCCCCAATGAAGTATTGTTCTGTAAAGGACTTATGGTAAGACTAATGGGTTTCTCAGTGAAAGCTGATGTTTGATGGGGGATTGGAATAAAATTATTTCCCTATAAATGGATAATAGAATAACAGAGCTGAAAGGACCAATTCTAGTCTAGCCACCTATTCAAGCAGAAGACCTTATACCATTCTGGACAAATGGTATCCAATTTCTTCTTTCTTCTGATGGAGCCTCCACAACTTCTAAAGAAAAGCTGTTCCACTGGTTAATTGTTCTCACCATCAGGAAATTTCTCCTTAGTTCTAGGTTGCCTCTCTCCTTTGATTAGGTTTCCATCATTGTTTCTTGGATAGAGCTTCTGCAAAAATATGAAATCACCCCAGGGGAATTGCCAAAAGTTTTCTTCAAGCTGGAGAAAATGGCAATTCAAGAGAGAGGATCTGCTTTTCTGAAAGAGATTCCAGGGTGAAATCTATAAAGGATCCCAGGAGGGTAGAATGAATTTTGCTTTTATTTCTTATTCACGGGCTTTGCAACTTTGCTTGGTATTTTTTTATGGTTTTTTTTTTAATTATTATTTTTAAAGCCAGATGGCCTATGCCAATGTAATAAAGAGCAGGTTGTTCTCTTGATAAATTGTACTTCTGAGAATAATTATTTTTAAAACATTTTCCACAACAAAAGAAATCAAGTTTTACATTTGCCCTGAGATATCTTTGATAGCAGGGCCCATCTCTGTCCTCATATTCTGCCACTTTCTAGAAAGAGACAAGAGGCCAGGGATGCCCCAGAAAAACAATAATAGAACTTAATGATTCAGTCATGACCAACTCTTGGTGATTCTATGGGCCAAAATCTCTCCACATCTTCTGATTTTTCTATGGGGATGCGGTGGCTCAATGGCTAAGATGCTGAGCTTTGTCGATCAGAAAGGTCAGCAGGTCGGCGGTTCGAATCCCTAGTGCCGTGTAACAGAGTGAGTTCCCGTTACTTGTCCCAGCTTCTGCCAACCTAGCAGTTCGAAAGCATGTAAAAATGCAAGTAGAAAAATAGGGACCATCTTTGGTGGGAAGGTAACACCATTCCATGCGCCTTTGGGGTTTAGTCATGCCGGCCACATGACCACAGAGTCATCTTCGGACAATGCTGGTTCTTCGGCTTTGTAATGGAGATGAGCACTGCCTCCTAGAGCTGGAAACGACTAGCATATATGTGCGAGGGGAACCTTTATTTTTACCTTTTTAGATTCTATAATAAATCAGAAGGAAGACAATATTGTACTTAAAAGTTAAACAGGTCAAAACAAGAGTTCCTATTGCAAAAAGAATAATGGGCAAACATGCCAAATAAGAACCACAAAGCCAGGGAGACACAGATTTAACCTCTCTTCTGGCCTTAGGTCAAGAGTCACGTTGGATAAGAGGGTTTTTTTTAAGGAAGAAGGTCTATAGAAGTCTTAGAACAGAAGGGTTTTTTTAAAAAAAAATCCATTGTAGTCAAGGTTTAGTATAGAAATTCTGTTTTATTTCAGAATGTTTCTCTATTGAAGTTTCTTGAACAATTCAGTCCTGGGCAGTAATCTCACAGGGGTTATCGCTGATGAAAAGCCGGCTCATCTCTTGAGTGGTTTTCGGCAGTAAATTTTCTTGTTCTTGAACTTAAAGTGTTTGCTATTTTGTTATGAGCATAGCAGGGTAGCTTTTATCTATCTATCTATCTATCTATCTATCTATCTATCTATCTATCTATCTATCTATCTATCTATCTATCTATTTATTTATTGCAAATTTTATATACCGCTCCCATCTCCCAACGGGACTCGGGACAGTTTACAGCCAAATAAAATACAATCCAATACAATATTTAAAATACAATTAAAAAGATTAAATGGGTGGCTGAGGATAAAACAAACTGTGACGTTAAAAAGTTAAAAAAGTTAAAACCAATTAAAATCAATTAAAAATCCTACCAATAACTCTAGGCCAGACCGGCTTGATGGAATAGGTAGGTCTTCAGCGTGCATCGGAAGGCTAGTAGCTTGAATGATAGAAGAGGGGTTACAGGGTGTCCTTGACTTACAACAGTTCATTTAGTGAATGTTCCAAGGTACAATGACACGGGGGGAAAAAAGGGACTTATGACCAGGGGTGGG
This sequence comes from Bungarus multicinctus, assembly GCA_023653725.1. NCBI lineage: Eukaryota > Metazoa > Chordata > Lepidosauria > Squamata > Elapidae > Bungarus > Bungarus multicinctus. The sequence continues at coordinate 42,254,784 of CM042851.1, read as the reverse complement.
CTTCAAAAATTTTAGCAAAGGTTTCTCTGTCTGGTTGCTGGGTGGGGGTGGCCATGGTGGGCGTGGCCTAGTTGGACTCCTGCACCATGGCGGGTGGGGGCATTTTTGCCCTCCCTGGGCTCCGGAGGCTTTTCTCGGGCCTCTGGGAGGGGAGGGCGAAAACAACTACCCCGGACTCCGGAGGCTCTCTGGAAGGCAGAAATGGGCCCATTTCTGGCCTTCCCAAACTTCTGGGAGGCCTGTTTTTTGCCCTCCTGAGCCTCCATGTGCGCCCTGCACTTAGCTGTATCCAAAACGGGCCATGTGGGGACTCCTGGGAAGGGAGGGGCAGGGTCAGCCAGGAGTGGGATTTGGGGGTTCTCTGAACCGCACACAATCTTAGCTAGGGGCTCTCCCGAACCCCTGCAAACCCCACCCCTGCTTATGACTGTTTTCCACACTTAACGACCGTTGCAACTTCCCGATGGTCACGTGATCAAATTTGGGGTGTTTGGCACACAGTACATTTACGATGGTTGCAGTACTTCCGGGTCATGCGATCATCTTTTGTGACCTTCTGACAAGCAAATTCAATGGAGGAGCCAGATTCACTTAACAACTATGTTACTAACTTAACAACTGAAGTGATTCACTTAACAATCGTGGCAAGTAAGGTCACAAAATGGGGCGCAATTCAATTGACAACTATCTTGCTTAGCAACAGAAATTTTGGCTCAATTGTGGTCATAAGTTAAGAACTACCTGTGCAGGAAGCAGTGAAGAGGCACATCAATCTCACCTTCTTAACAAGGAATGTTGCAGGTTAACAAAGATTGTGATGCCCTGCTGACCTTTCTTAACACATCTGGGACTCACATCAGCAATTATCCCAGCCAAGCACTCACATTGGTTCCAATCACAATGGCAGGAACTAAAATAAGGATTGATTTATCTGCAATACCTTCAGATATATTTTCAGAGCTGACTCAGATTGGCTGCACTTTTCAGTTGGGTCCAGTATCCTGTGTATTCTTTGTGGGGTTGCTCTCAGCCCTGAACATGATTTTTGTTGGACTTCATTGTTGGAATGCATTTCTATTCAATAAGTGCAGCAGTGTTTAGCCAGTAGATGGCAGTATTTCCAAGACTGGTTCTCTGCTCTTTTGTTCTGACTAGAGTTTTCTGTTTCCCGTTACAGTTCTATAGTTGAGCAGTAAAGCACATGGTGACTATGTTTGTTTGCTTTATATATATAGAATTTCTAACAATTTTTATCTGACTCAAATTCTGCATAAAAGCTGCATTTTTCATTCCTCTGGCTTATATTCAGCCAGGTGTTATTCTTTGGGTTCAAGCCCTTATTGGGGATTGAATTTGCAAACTTCACACAGTTAGACTACAGATAGTGCATTCCCTTTAGTAATAGCACTTAGCAATAGCACATAGACTTATATACTGCTTCGTAGTGTTTTTACAGCCCTCTCTAAGCAGTTTACAGAATCAGCATATTGCCCCCAGTGATCTGGGTACTTATTTTATGGGTCTTGGAAGAACGTAAGGCTGAGTCAATCTCGAGCCGATCAGGATTGAATTGCTGGCAGTTGTCAGAGTTAGCCTGCAATACTACATTCTAACCACTGTGCCGTCACAGCTTTTTAGGAGTTGTCCAGGTTCTGGAACTTGGTGGTATTGCAGCCAGCCTATACAGTCTACCAGAATGGTACAAACAGACTAGCTTCCTTGTGGAAAGGAAATAGAATAAAATAACAGAGTTGGAAGGGACCTTGGAGGTCTTTTGGTCCAATCCCCTGCTCAGGCAGGAAACCCTATATCATTTCAGACAAAGGGTTGTCCAATATCTTCTTAAAAGTCTCCAGTGTTGGAGCATTCACAACTTCTGGAGGCAAGTTGTTCCACTGATTAATTGTTTTGTCAGGAAATGTCTCCTTAGTTCTAGGTTGCTTCTCTCCTTGGTTAGTTCCCATCAGAGGTGGTATTCAGTTCTGACCAGTTCTGGAGAACTGGTAGCAGAAATTTTGAGTAGTTCGGAGAACCGCCAAATACCACCTCTGATTGGCCCCACCCCATCTCTTCTCTGCCTCCCGAGTCCCAGCTGATCAGCTGGGTCTTCTTTGGTTGTCCTCACAGGAGAACGGAGGTGGAAAGCAGGTTAGTGGGGTGGGGAGGGAATGGGATTTTGCAGGATCCTTCCCCTGGAGTGGGAGGGAATGTAGATTTTACAGTATCCTTCCCCTGCCACGCCCACCAAGCCATGCCCACCAAGCCACACCATACCCACCAAGCCATGCCTACAGAATCCATAATAAAAAAATTTGAATTCCACCACTGGTTCTCATCCCCTGTTTCTTGTCCTGCCTGCAATTGCTTTGGAGAATAGCTTGACTCCCTCTTCTTTGTGATAGCCCTTGAGATATTAAAATACTGCTATCATGTTACCCCTAGTCCTCCTTTTCATTAAACTAGAAATAACCAATTCCAGCAACGGTTCTTTGTGTGTTTTAGCCTCCAGTCCCCTAATCAACGGTCAACTTCTCTCTCCTTGGAACCCCTGTCTCCAATCAAGATTTTCCTTTCCACCTCTCAGCTTCAATCTTCTGCCATCCCTTGAAACAGAGTATTTTCTCATTCTCTGTCTCCCCTGGAACACCGGATCAACATTAGACATGTTGGTTTTTAAGAATAGGGAGTAATACATAAATTACGATTTCCACTTATTTTGCATTGGCCAGGCAACCTGTCTTACATAGCTTGCATCACTGAGAATGCTTCTGACAATTACTTAGTTGTCAAATCACAATGGGTAAGTTTTTTTAAAAAAATTACATATATTTATTTCTTCGTTTTACAGCATTTAATATGCCAGTTTTTTCAATAGCCTCTATGTTTATCAAAACATTAGCAGCATTTTGAGTGCTCCTGTTTATTTTCATCTGAATAAATGTTTTTCTCTAGGACTTCATGTACCTTAAGGGTTTTTTTTTTTATTTGTATTTTGTTTTCTTTCTTTTTTAAAAAAAAATGGATTACCGCTTTGATTATTACTCCTTTCTCCAAAAGAACATTTTGCGACTTGAATATGTTGCAGGTTACTTTGAACATTTATTTAAAAAGAATCAGGAATAATGGTGAAGAAGAATACCGTTGACAAAAACTAAAACTGTGTTATTGTATGAACTCTGAATCGCATGTGTGAGAATTTTGGAAAGTAAAAATGTTAGGGCTAGAAATAAAATGGAGATTTAAGCAAATACTGCCAGTTACTGATCAAAGGAGATATATATTTTATAAACTCTTTTTTTTTTTAGCTATATCTGATATCCAAAATTGTAGGTCTTTTAAACAAGATGTTTGGCTAATCATGAAGTAAATTAGCTTACACTTTGGATAAAACCAGGACTATAAATTGATATTCTCAATATAATAGAATTGGGAGCAGAGCAATCTAGTTGCAGGAAATTTAAAAAAAATGGAAGCAACTTCTAAGATCCACAGTAGGACAATTATTCTTCTTATCCCACACATTTTTTTTAATGCCTGAATATAACTAAACTGAAGAGGAATGATATTTTTAAGTGTCTCACGGTGACAGAATGGCTGCCATGGTGAAAATAACTTATGTTGTTGCTTTGATTTTGTTTCTAAAATATTTCTTCACCCAACATTTTAGACTCCAATCAATCTATTCAGTATCTTTCTTAAAACCGGCATGAAAAATTTGCTAGATGAATAGCACGGTTCCTGGTGTGGAAGGAGAGGTATTATTAAAAGCTACTGGGTGTCTATCAGTCAACTCAGAATTTGCCACAATCTGTTATTCTAAAATAACTGTACTTTATGTAAATCCAGAGAAAAATGGGGGAACATGATCCCTGACTGTGCTTGTGTTTAACTGGGTATGCTTCAAGGAGCTTGGTTGTACCTGTGCAGTCATTAAAGTTAGCTTAGATGGAAAATACAGAGAACAACTCAAAAACAGCCTTCTGGCAAAACACTACTTACACACACACACACACACACATTCACACAGACACACACACACAAGCCGATCTGCTAGACCTTCTGCAGAAAAGAAGATTAAACATAGATACAGCCCAAACATTCTTTTATCTCTTGACCAAATGTGCTTTAGCATACAGCCTGCATGATTGCTGATGATTTGATGGTCTCTCAGACCCAATTTCCTTCCTCTCCTGTCTTCTCCAGCCTTGGGAGAAATGCATGAAGTCTATTGTTTTATCAAGGAGATCTGCTTTTGTGACTGCAAAGACCAAGAAGGATCGAAATCAAAGCCAGGATAAATAGGTCTCCAGCTAGAGGTTTTGGAGATTTTGGTGTTCTTCAGATTTCTGGTGAATAGATTCAAGTAGAATGGTAGATCAAATTGTTCTGTTTGCTTTTTCATCTCAGAAATATTCATATTTATTTCAACCACTGGTACAACAAGGTGAAATCCCCACAGAAGGTGATATCTTCTAAGCCTTCAGGTCCTCCCATTAGTTTTCCTTGTTTTTCGAGGTTGAGTCCCATATTCAGATTCAAGAGAGTCTGGCTCTCATTGCAATAGCATTTAGACGTATATACTGCTTCACACTGCTTTCCAGCCCTCTCTAAACACTTTACAGAGTCAGCACATTGCCCCCAACAATCTGGGTCCTCATTTTACCCACCTTGGAAGGATGGAAGACTGACTCAACCTTGAGCCTGGTGGGATTTGAACTGCCAGATTGTAGGCAGCTGACTGCAGAAGTAGTTTTACTTTACTTTTTATCTGCTGCTTTACAGTACTTTACAGCCCTCTCTAAGCACTTTAAAGAGTCAGCACATTGCCCACAAAAAATTGGGTCCTCATTTTACTGACCTCGGAAGGATGGAAGGCTGAGTCAACCTTGAGCCTGTGAGATTCGATCTGCCAAATTGAAGGCAGCCGGAAGTCAGCAGAAATAGGCTGCAGTGTTGCACTCTAACCACTGCACCACTCATAGGATCATTCTATAAGCAGGATGGCATTTTTGTGACACCCACAGGGTCTTCTGTGCACCGTAAATCTAGACTTGAATGAGCAGCTTTCTGTGCCACTTCATGGGAATTAGGACCACCTACTAACCAAAGCTCTTCAGGATCTCAACGAAAGGTTTTTCCACCCAGCCAGGCAACTGAGTCTCAGTCTTGATGGTCTGGTCACTAGACAACCGCTTGGGTGAAGAAAGGGAAGATAGCTGCGGAGATAACTTGGTGAAGCTTTAAGCAGATAATATATCTTGATACATATAAAGCCCCATAACAGGATGATGGACGCTAAAGATAGCTATTAACTTTCGATATTATAGCAGAAGGATTTAGGGGAATTTGTGGGCTGCCCTTTGCAGAGGAAGAACTACTGTCAAGAGCAGAGTTTTTTTTGCTGTCGTTAGCAGAACAAAAATGCAGCAGATTAATAGCACGTGGCAGAAAAATCTACTTCAAGCACATAGTTTAAAACAGCTCTTGATAAATGTTGGTCATATGCATTGGAAAAGGATTTTCTGTTTCATTTGGGTAGCAATCTAAAGAAAAAGAAGAGGAGGGGGAGGGGGAGGAGTAAGAGGAAGAGGGTAAGGGTAAGGGTACGGAGAGGAGAAGGAAGAAGGAGGAGGAGGAGGAGAAGAGGAGGAGGAGGAGGAAGAGGAGGAGGAGGAGGAAGAAGGAGGAGGAGGAGGAGAAGAGGAGGAGGAGGAGAAGAGGAGGAGGAGGAGAAGGAAGAAGGAGGAGGAGGAGGAGAAGAGGAGGAGGAGGAGGAGGGGGAGGAGGAGGAGGAGGAGGAGGAGGAGAAAGATATTCTCAACATCTTTTAAAAATTGGTACCAAAATAAGATTTACCACTACTGAAGAGGGGAGAAAGAGGAGATGAAGGAGGAGGAGGAGAAGAAATAGAAGAAGTAGAAGTAGAAGTGGAGGAGGAGGAGGAGGAGGAGGAGGAGGAGGAGGAGGAGGAGGAGGAGGAGGAGGAGGAGGAGGAGGAAAGGGAATCATCCTTGTTGCATTCGAATAGTTAAGGATGAGATACGGACATCAGTTTCAGAAGGTCCCAACTGCATATTAAAGAGATGTACGAAATGAGGGTGGTGGGGACTAGGAATCTCTTCCCACTGATAGAAAACGGGCCTGATCTGGAAGCCACAAGGAAGCATTCTATGTAACACCTTCGGTGAACTCACTGTACAGTTCAGGAGTAGGATTCTCCTGGTGTAACAACCGGTTCGCTAATTGCATGCTTTGCACTGCATGTGCGTCCACAGCTATTGCAAATAGTTGCTTTCAATGTTACTTCAGGGAAATAATACGAGAGCAGACATAAGTGAGTACCGTGCAGATGGGGCGGGGGGGGGGCACACAATCATCGGATTGAACCTGTTCGGAGCCAGATGATCATCGCAGCTAGGGGTTCGCCCAAACCGGTCCAAATCGGGAGAATCCCACCCCTGGTGCAGTTGCTTCATTCTTTTTGACAAAGCTTGCACTGGAGAACTTCCTAGTATTGAGTAGTTTGAGTCTACTAGCTGGTCTGGAACACCCATGAGATCATGATATTTTAGTACAGTGAATCAATCTTCCATCACTCTGGTTGGAACTTCAAATCAATAGAGTAGAGTAGAGTAGAGTAGAGTAGAGTAGAGTAGAGTAGAGTAGAACAGAACAGAACAGAACAGAACAGAACAGAACAGAATAGAATTCAGTTCTTTATTGGCCAAGTGTGATTGGACACACAAGGAATTTGTCTTGGTGCAAATGCTCTCAGTATACATAACAGAAAATATACATTCGTCAAGAATCATAAGGCACAACACTTAATAATAGTCATAAGGTACAATAAGCAATCAAATCATACTAGGAAGCAGTCAATATAAATCGTAAAGATACAAGCGACAAAGTTACAGTCATACAGTCACAAGTGGATGAGTGATAAGGAATGATGAGAAGATGAACAGTAATAGTAGTGCAGACTTTGTAAATAGTTGGACAGCGTTGAGGAAATTATTTGTTTAGCAGAGTGATGGCTTTTGGGAAAAAAACTGCCCTTGTGTCTAGTTGTTCTGGTGTGCAGGGCTCTGTAGCATAGTTTTGAGGGTAGGAGTTGAAACAGTTTATGTCAGGGAATGTCAGAGGTCTGTAATGTGAGGTTCTTTGGAAGTATTAGATCATTTCTGAAGCCAAAGAGATCTAGAGAATTTCAGCTCCTGCTACCTTTGAGGCTTCTACCCATTGTAAATCCTGTTAACAATGAAGAAAGAAGTAAGTATAATCTGAGTAGCTTTTAAGGGAAAAGTAGGAAAGCCAAACATTTAGCAACTCTGATTGTCCGGGTCATTGCTTATATTTTTCTCTACAAATAAATAAATAAATAAACCACCCCTTCACATTTCAAATAAATGCTTTTTAAAATCAATGATCTTCTTCTTATGATATCAACCATTTCTCAGCCTGGTCAGCTATTTTATTTGGTTCATGTCCATATTTAGGAAAATTGGCCAGAATTCATTGATATCAAATCAATTGTAGAAGATATAAAGATACAACTTTTCTGAGGTATAGGCAGACTGTTGGGTGTCACAGGCCAAACATTTGTGGGTGACCCAAGAATGAAGGAAGACTGACACCCCCTATCTGAGAACAGGAAAACAGTTATTATTGTTGTGTGAACCCCAATAGAATCATTGTTATACTGTATGCCACAGAGTTGTTTTTTTAAAAATGACACTTTATTAGTGCAAAGTAAGTCAAAAATAAGTTGACAACTCTTGTGGTGTACATTAGATAGCTTTGCCAGTTTTGCTTTTTGCTAGACATGAATTGAAACAAGCCAGCTTCTCTCATTTATTTATTTAGTGTATGGCTTACAATATGAGGGAAATATATGCATGCTAGCTAGACACACAATGCAGTCCTGACAACCTGGATTGCTAGTTCATTCTGTTCAGCACTTGCACATCTATCCTTGGTGCGCTGCGGGGGCTGAACAAGCTTTACACCAATTAGCAATGCTTAGGTTGCTGTTTCTTTCAGGCTCTTCACCCGGTGTCTCCTCGCCTCACCTTGTGTCATGATGCTTCATATCGGGTCAAGTGCTGGCTTCTGGTTTCCGTGCACACAAACACAGCTAGGTTTTTCCCACCAAAGTGGTACCCATTTATCTACTCACAATATTGCCTGCTTTTGAACAGAGCTAGGGATCGAGCGACAGGAACTCACTCCCTCTTACAGAGCGGGGCTCGAACTGCTGGAATGCAGACTATTTCTAGCTGACAGTTCCAGCATCATTAAGCCATGTCCCCATTTTCCTTTTAGAAACATGCGGGCTGTCTTCGAGGGGAGAGACGTTGGGGAAAGATTCCTTTGTTGCAGATCTTCAGATGGAAACTTTGAACGACATATCCTCATATGCAAATGAGGTTCCAGTCAGTCCAAATCTCTGTCCATCACTGCATTAGAAGCAGCTTCTAATTAACATCTCAGTATCTTAATGAAAAGTAACCACTGAGCAAGAATAGCTACTTATCCACCCAGGAGATGAGTTCTTTTGTAAGGTACAAAACGATAATTTTAATAATTAACCAGCTCTGAAATATTTAGCAAAAATTAGAATCATAATCATAATAATTTATCACTTCTAAATCCAACAAGTTACTAAGAGCCCAGCCATCTGACATTAGAGTTGCACTGCACTAAAGAGTTTAAATAAAGTCCATTCAAACCTATCTTTAATTAATAGAGCAATTAAATGAATTATTTGCTGAAAGGCTGTTCATTCAACAACCGAGAAGAAAGAATATAAGAAACTTTACAATATAATGTGGGTGTCAAGAGTGATGAGAAAAATGGAAAGGAACGATTTGTGTCAAAGCAACGCTATTACGCTGTCTGAGTCAAAAATGATCTTCCGCAAACAGAAATAGAAGCTGAGAAACCAAACAGATGTCATTCACTTCTCCTGAACAGCACTGCTTTATATTATATTGGTCTGTCTTCCCAGAGCAGCAAAATATTCAGATTCATAATGATAACTTTGTCCATTATGATCAAAGTATCAGTTTTGGAAACCTTATTGAGACCAGATGCTCCCACGCTGCCACATTTGAGCCTGGGAAAGTGGAATTTCTTGGGAGTATATCTAGTTAGACATAATAACATTCTTTTTCTGATTCAAGGTCAGGTTGTTTTGCGCATAAGTGAGAGGAAGTCTTAAGTTGGGACGGATGGTGATGATGGATGCAGGGGACGGATTTGTAGTTTTTACTTATTGTAAGGAAGCCTGGAACTTTCAGATTTGGGATTCCCTAGTTGTGCCAGTTACTATCCAAATAAAAAGAACCTTTGAGAAGATGTCAGTCTCGGAGTTATTGGACGGAATGGGGGGCTGCTGGAACACGGACGAAAGTGCCTAAAATTGTTTGCTTCCTAAAAATGCCTATAGCTTCCAAGTGTTTGCATTACACAGAGCACTTCTGGAGTGTTCAGGAGAGATAAGAAAAATAACGTATAAAAATAAGAGCAAAGGCCACAAAACAACCCTTTTGAAACTATCTCTAGAAGCCCTCCTTAGAGAAATCTTTCCTTTTTTAATCGACAATCTGCTTGGATCAAGGATGAGCAATTCACATTTACCATTCTGGCTTCCAATGAAGGTGATTGAAATCTACCTTAATACCGAAAGGAGCCTTATCTTCTCTTGAATGACAAGGCTTTGTATGTGTAAACTGTTTCCAAAACCTTTCAGTAAACGTTCAAATTTTCTGCCTCCTTAAATTTTTTATATAACTTGCTTGGATTAAAGTCCTCTTTAACTTTTTGACTTTTGCTCCCAATTCCTTACATTCTTAAATTTATTTTTGTTATTGTTATTTCAACCATTCAGTCAGGTCTGACTCTTGAAGACTTTATGGGCAGGTGCTGTCCATGTTACCCTGTCAAGCACAGCTTCTTTCAATTGTTGGGTGTTCAACGTTGCATCAGATTTGATGTTGTCAAGCCAGCATGTTATTTGCTTGGCTCCTTCTTCTTGTCCCACTAACCATTCTTAGCATCACTGCCTTCTCCAATGAATTTGCACTCATGACATGACCAAAGTAAATCAGATGTATTTATGAGGTTGGCTTCTAGTAATTTGTCTGGTTTTACAGGATATATACTTTATTTTTATTTACTAACCTTTAAGAGAAGTTAGCAAACCCAGTGTCCTATAAATGGCTCCACCAAGCATGGTGTCTTCTCTTCATCTCCCAGTACTCAAAACCATGTAACACTGCTCTCCTTCTGAAAAGCAGCCATCTAGCAGATGTAGGTAATCTCCCATTCTCTCCTTAACCAGAGAGATTCCATGTGACTTTGTTGGTTCTTTGGGTTTTTTGCTATGGTCACTCACTGGGAGATTTTGGGCTTGGACAACCTTGAACTATACCACCTTCGGTTGGACTTAAGCATAGTACACAAAATTATCTCCTACAATGTCCTACCAGTCAATGACTACTTCAGCTTCAACCACAACAATACAAGAGCACACAACAGATACAAATTCAATGTAAACCGCTCCAAACGTGATTGCAGAAATTACGACTTCAGCAACAGAGTAGTCAATGCCTGGAATGCACTACCTGACTCTGTTATTACACCCTCTAACCCCCACTCCTTTAACCTCAAAATATCCACTATTGATCTCACCTCATTCCTAAGAGGTCTGTAAGGGACGTACATAAGTGCACAATCGTGCCTACTGTCCCTGTCCTTTTGTCTCCATTTATTCGTACCTATTTCCTGTATTCTTACTCATGTTTATACTTATACCTATTATCTTGTAAGCAATTGACAAATCAAATAAATAAATAAAATAAAATAAATGTGCTAGTTTGCACATCTCCTAGTTTATATACTTTAAGACCTGTTGTAAAGCATCAGTGCTTCTGTTTGTTTTCTCTTGTGGACCTACTCCAGTGGTGGGCTTCTGGGGGTTCGCAGAGGTTCTGGAGAGCCCCTAATTAAGATTCTGTGCAGTTCGGAGAACCCCCAAATCCAACTCCTGGCTGGCCCTGCCCACCCCTCCCCTCCCCTCCCAGGAGTCCCAAGGCCCGTTTTGGATGCAAGTAAGTGCAGGCTGTGTGTGGAGGCCCATGGAGGATAAAAAATGGGCCTCCTGGAAGTTTGAGAAAGTCCCCAGAGGAGACTTGAGGAAAGACTCCAGAGCCTGGGGAGGGCAAAAGCACCCCCCTGCCGTGGTGCTGGAGGCCAACTAGGCCATACCCATCATGGCCACGCCCACCCAGCTACCAGGCAGAGAACCCTTTGCTAAAATTTTTGAAGCCCACCCCTGACCTACTCTAATGGACCTTTGGCTCTGAGCTGCTCTCTTGTCGCATTACCTCTCAGCATGAATACAAGCAACTTCACCTGCCATCACAGTACCAATCGTTGACATGTTCATACAACATATGTAACCCAGACAAGACATCAAGTCTTTAACCTAGCATTCTGTTGACCCACAATGATGCCAACAAGACCAGAAATCATCCTTGTGACATAAGAATTCCCTACCAATTTTCTCCAGGAAATCCCCCATCTCCCTGGCAATGCTTCCCAACCTCACTAGTTGCCTTCCTATTGGACAAGAGGCTGAAGTAGGTGTGGCTGATTTGGATTGGGAAGGGCTTCCGGCAATGAGGTCTAGATGATAGCTTATTCAGGTGCTCTTTCTTACTATTTTCATGATGTTCCAAGCATTCAAAATGAATGAGTTAATGGAGTTCGGTAGTATACTTGAAGCCTCTTCGTGACTGGATCTGTTGGGGCTAAATTATCCCCTGTGGGCTTGGCTGACTAAGCTGCTTACCTTCTTTTGATATTGCCATTAAAAAGCAACACCTGCATTGACCTAATTAAAGAGTTGGAGCAACAGAGTTCATGTTTTGATTCTTTGATTCACTAGTCTTCAAGTCTTTGCTTTAGTTGCACACTGGTATGAATCCATCTTCTTTCTTTGTCCTCTGGCACCTCTCTTCCAAAAACATGAAGCTCGGAATTCAAGCCAAACTTTATACTATAAAAGAACAACTCTTGCCTTATTAGTCCCATTTTGCTTCAATAGTTGGTAAAGCATGAAGGGGTATCTCCACACGATGCCCTCCAGCTGACCCTGTGCTTCGGGAGGTCGTCTCCTGCTCTCCCTAGGGCCAAAATGCAGTCCAGTATATATTGAGAAGGGACGCGGTGGCTCAGTGGCTAAGATGCTGAGCTTGTTGATCAGAAAGGTCAACAATTCGGTGGTTCGAATCCCTAGCACCACGTAACGGAGTGAGCTTCCATTACTCATTCCAGCTTCTACCAACCTAGCAATTCGAAAGCATGTAAAAATGCAAGTAGAAAAATAGGGACAACTTTGGTGGGAAGGTAATAGCGTTCTGTGCACCTTTGGCATTTAGTCATGCCAGCCACATGACCACAGAGATGTCTTCGGACAGTGCTGGCTCTTTGGCTTTGTAACGGAGATGAGCACCGCCCCCTAGAACCGGAAATGACTAGCATGTAGGTCTGAGGGGAACTTTTATCTATATATTGACAGCGGGGGAGAAATGAGAGTTGTCGCTCCCACCAGAAACCTATCCCAACATTCAGAGTCATAAGAGGTCCCAGTGCTTATGTCCATGTTGCAACTTCAGAAAGGAAGCAGGATAGCCTCAAGAAATGATTTTAACATGGTCTAAGGAAGAAATCTGTAGCCTTTGTGGTAAAAACAGATTTTATCTTTTGCTATTATAAATTTCTCTGTTGTCTGATTTGCAAATGATGCATAAAATATTATATATATAGTTCATTTCTTCATTGGAAAAAAGTTTAAGTAGAACTAGATATTTATACATGAGTGCCTTCTTCTTCTTCTTCTTTTTCTTCTTCTTCTCTCCTCCTCCTCCTCCTCCTTCTTCATCATCATCATCATCATGGTAGGCTTTTCCTTTTCCCTTGCAATGTTGGATTGTTTTTCCTTTTTTCATTATATTATGAAACCATGCAGTAACACACCCATAGCAAACAGAACTCCGAGGCAGAGTGATTCCTCAAAGAGAATAGTTTTATTTGGTATATCATATTGGCACAGACTGGTGAAAACCGACTCTGAATGTTCTTTTAGTTTTCACCTAATTAAAAGTAAAAGTTTTTCCCCTTCCCCAACCAATAAAGTCACATGGTCCAATCAAAGCACCATCCGGTTGCCTGGTAACTTCTCCTCTCTCTGACCACCTGTGGGAATGTCCTTGGTTCCCAGGAGAGAAAGTATCTCCGTTCCTCCCTCCTTATCCCTCTGCTCCCTTCAATGTGGCAACACGGAAGCCTCAAAATGGCCTCGCTCAGGTCAGCTTCAGGGTTGACAGCAGTTTTCATTCACCCGCACCCACCAACCACAGCTCATTATGGAAACAGATCTAGAAACAAACCTGTGGAGGACATCATGGCAGCATTAAATGATCCAGAACTATTTGGGGGGATTGTGAGGTTGGGGGTCAACATCATCTCCTATGGCAAAGTCATCTTCATTGCAGCAATGCTATGATGAATAGCATCTCAGCATTGCGTAGGCACGCAATTCCGCAGTAAGGAAAAATAGGAGGGAGAAAAAATAGAGAAGAGCAAGAATCCAAGTAAGTGCTTTGTTATCCCTACATTGGTGCATTTAAGGACAAGACTATTTGCAATTTAATAAGCACTGAAGTTCTAAAGCATTTAAACAAAGGGACTATCAACTATCTATAATCAATCTGTGTTTGATTATTTAGCATACGCTCATTTCTAAATTTATCTGCTTAATGTAAAAAGGATATCAATTTATCTTGATTAAACAAACAGTGTCACATAATGATCCTAACTTTAAAATGAGAACTGGCTGTAGGCATTAATCAGCCTGACTAGTCTTCCTGGCCTCTTGCCTTCACCTTAAACAGAAGACATGGAAATAAATTTCCCAGGGATCTCTGGCATTTCCTTGAAGTCAACCGTATAAGGTCAGGTTGCCGAAAAGTTCATCTTCTCTAAAGTGAAGACTCAGAACCAACGATGCCACAATTCGCTACACAACAGTTTAGCGAAATGAAACCACAGAATGAAAGGAAGCTTCAAAATATGGACAATTTGTGCTTCATTGGGCTGGTGCAGAGGTGGCATTCAGTAGGTTCTGACCAGTTCTGGAGAACCGGTAGCAGAAATTTTGAGTAGTTCAGAGAACTGGCAAATATCACCTCTGACTGGAGATTTTACAGTCTCCTTCCCCTGCCACGCCCGTCAAGCCATGCCCACAGAATCGGTAGTAAAAAAAATTTGAATCCCACCACTAGGCTGGTGCCCCTGCCTGACTTCCCAGTTTGGGATAAGGGGTTCCTGGCAAGATCTCCATTATTCAGCTTGGAGAAAATCAACTCTACAAAGACAAGTGAGGCTTAGCTGCCCCTCCCAAGAGAAATTCAGTATTTGTCTTCTTCTTCTGATCCTGGGAGTGAAGGACAAGAGGACTAGGAAAACGGACACTACTAATTTTAGAGGATATGATTCAACTGTTTAGATTCCAACAAGTCATTATTTAAGAGTCACTGGGAATACGAATGTCATAGATAAATAAATTCAGGATAGCAATTATTTCTGAGCTCAGTGAAACATATGTTCTGCAGAAATAAACTTATCACATTTTAAGAGAAGCTCAATGTTGACAGATGAAAAAAAAAAAGTTTGTCCCTAAGTTGAATGAAATTGCTATTTTAAGTTTAAAGGAGGGAGCAGTCTCCAGATTCTGTCCTAGTGATTCCTTTGAGTGGCACCAATTTTTGAGGTTAAATAACTAACATGTGATTCCCTTGCCACAAATGATAACAAGCAGGGATGAAACGGAAGGACAGAAATTTGCTACAAGTCAAGGCAACCATCCCCTCAAAAGAGTCTAAGGGCTGGTGCTCATCTCCATTTCTTCGTCAAGGGAGTCAGTGTTGTCCAAAGTCCCTTCCATAGGTCATGTGGTGGCACAACTATATGCCAAGGTGCATGTTCTGTTATTTTCCCACTGTGGTACCTATAAATAAATAGGGGGTACCTATTAATCTACTTGCATTTCCATGCTTTTGAATAGCAAGGTTGGCAGGAGCTGGGCCAAAAACAGGAGCTCACCCCATCACTCAGTACTTGAGTCTTGGACTATCAACCTTGACAAGTCCAGCATCTTAACTGTTAGGCCACTGTTCCAGAGGTGGTATCCAGCAGGTTCTGACCAGTTCTGGAGAACCAGTAGCAGAAATTTTGAGTAGTTTGGAGAACCAGCAAATACCAACTCTGACTGGCCCCGCCCCCATCTCTTCTCTGCCTCCCGAGTCCCAGCTGATCGTCTGGGTCTTCTTTGGTTGCCCTGCACAGGAAAACTGAGCTGGAAAGCAGGTTAATGAGGTGGGGAGAGAATGGGGATTTTGCAGTATCCTTCTCCTGCCACACCCACCAAGGCATGCCCATCAAGCCACACCAGCCCACCAAGCCATGCCCACAGAACTGGTAGTAAAAAAATTGAATCCTATTGAGAGTTTTGCAGCGATAATTCCACGCCAGAAAAATAAACACAGATGGCTGATGCTTCATTTAACATAATAAGATTTTACAAACCAGTTGTAGATTTCTCCAACATGGAGCAAACTCAGATCGAAACATATTGCAAGTTCAGAGCAAAGCTCCAGTCTTCAGCAAGCCAGTTAGTTTCATCTTCAATAGACAGACTCAGAGCTCAACATAGCTTCAGAGTTGCAGAGCTTAACAGCTACAGAGTTGTAAAACTTCACATAGTACCACCTTAGGCTACTTTTAGTTTCAGTTTCCAACCTAGGCTATTTCTAGTTTCAGTTTCCAAACTATCCTCATTGGCTGATTTAGTTGCTATGCCTATTCACTGGCTGACCTTGTTACCAAGCTCTCTTCCAGTTCATGAATATACTCTGACAAATCCCACCACTGTACTGTTCCCTGAACCATCTCCTACATCATTTTAATAAGATGGTTGCAATTAGGAAAGCTGATATGGGCTCTTCAGTATCTGCTCTTGGCCTAAGAAGGTTCTTCCTTTAGGTTCCATAATGAGACCTGACCATGAGCTGAATTTCAAGTGCCTCGTCCTGCCTGGAATCTGCAGAAGAGGAAGAAATAGTCTTGCATTGTCTGCTGCAGAGTAAACTAATTTAAACCACTTTTAGTAACGCCTCTGTGTTAGAACACCAGAATATACTTTCGTCCAAATAAAAAATGTAATGAAAGTACCTCTTTTATGAATACAAAAGGTACAGTTTCATCATGGAGCTGTTAGTAAAAATATTTATTTTTTTGGGAAGGCAGATGGGTGGGCAGGAACCAAATGCTACATATACACAGTTGCTGTTTTCTTGAAGGGCAATTCTAAAAGTATCTCCCACAGACCACGATAGTTTTTTTTTTTTTCTGGGGGAAAAATAAACCCTTAAGAATGTTCTTTATCCTTCTCCTTTTATTATAGCAAGGGCTTCTCAAGAACTTGAGAACTTCAGATACCAACTGGAAGACATTCTGAGCTTCTCCATGGTCATGACATGACTAGCAATAATGTCAATCCAATCTGGAGATGGTTCTTTCAGGGGATCCCTGGAGATTAACAGATTAACAGAGTTGGAAGGGACCTTGTAGGTCATCTAGTCCAGAGAAGAAGCTTCCATTACAGCATCACACAATCTGTTCTCCATAAAACCAGATGGAAAAGCACAGGAATGACCTCTAAGAGATACAGATGAGTTAGGGAATTAGCTTGCAAAGTTTGGACTGTTAACATTCTCTATTTATAATGTTCTTACATTTCTATGTGCAGTCAAATGCAATGGATTATATATTGGATTTGAGCAGCATGGTGGCCTAATGGTGAGAATGCTCACCTCCCACTCGGAAGGTTGAGTGGGAGTTCAACCTAGGTAGCAGCAGATGTTTCTCTCTCCTAGGATGCAAAGAAAAAATATCTGCTGTGAACTCCACATGGCATCTGGAAGGGCATCTGGCCAGCAAATGCTCAGCTCCATCTAGTTGTCCCAACACTATTCCAAATTAAGGGATTATAGGATTGTTAAAAGGGGAGTTTTTACTGTAGATTGGACTTATTTTTTCTGTATAGAGGGAACCTAATGTTACTGCAGCCCCAGCACTGAGTTTGAAAAACATCCCCTGGGGTTCCTTCTTATAGCTTATTCCAACTGGAGCCGAGTGTAGAAAATATCCTAGAGTGTTGGGAAGTGGATTGAAATGACCCAGCCCCGAATTGAAGTCCTCAAGATGTTTTGGGGATGATAACTATTTACCTTCCCACCCAAGCTTGGTATTAGTAGTTGCTGAGTGTTGTTGCTATCAACAGATCAGAGGTGGCATTCAGTAGGTTTTGACCAGTTCTGTAGAACCGGTAGCGGAAATTTTGAGTAGTTCGGAAGACCAGCAAATACCACCTCTGACTGGCCCCAGCCCCAGTGGTGGAATTCAGCCAATTCGCACCAGTTCGGGAGAACCGATTGTTAACTTTCTTTTTTTAAAAAAATATTTTTTTTTATTTTTATCACAACAAAAACAAACATAAAACCTTCTTTCTGTTCCACAGTGTGTCAGTTGAGTACATATTTCTTTGTGCACAAAATAATATCATACATATTTAAGTAGTATATATTTATAATTGTTCTTATCAATATTTTATATCACATTTGTCACTTATTCTATTAGCCTTAACTTTTAAGTCCTTAACTTTCAGTAATATATTTGAAGTTCATTTTCTTACTCTATCTAATTCATCTATTTATCAGTAACAATATGTTATACTATACTTATATAATTCAGTTCTTTATTCTTCTATCCAACCATTCATAAAATAGATTCCAAATTTTATTATAGTCTTTTTCTTCTTGTTCTCTAATCGCCATTGTTAATCTACTCATTTCTGCACATTCCATTATTTTCTTAATTATTTCCTCTTCTGTCGGAATTTTTTCATTTCTCCAATTTTGTGCAAATACAATCCTAGCTGCTGTTAAAATATTAATAATCAAATACGTTATTTCTTTATTATAACCCTCAGGCAAAATTCCCAATAAACATGTCTCTGGTTTTAAGTCTATAGGTTGTTTTATCATCTTCTCCAGCCCCACCCCCTGCCCTCCCCTCCAAGTCACTCCTTGTCTGACCTGAGAAGGTAAAAACACAAAAAACAGAAATGAGAGGGAGGGAGGGAGGGAGGGAAGGAGAGATAGGGAGAGGGAGAGAGAGGGAGGGAGGGAGGGAGAGAGAGTGAGAGAGGGAGGGAGGGAGAGAGGGAGGGAGAGAGAGAGAGAGGGAGAGAAAGAGAGAGAGGGAGAGGAGGGAGAGGGAGGGAGAAAGAGAGACCCATTTTCCACAGAAATCACCGGGAATCACAAAACCTGGGTAAGTGTTGCAGGGGGTTTCATGTGACTGTGTGGGAGAGCTATTGAGTTGGCCACATCCATCTAGGTTTTGTGGCTCCTATGGTTTCTTTTCTGTGGGAAACAGATCCAAATGGCTCTTTGAGTTCTTAAGGTTGAAAACCCCTGATTTAGTCCTTTCTAGCAGGTACTGCCCTGATTGGGGTTGCAAAACCAGAGATGGAGGGCAGTAATGAGTCAATGGTTTCATTGTCTCTCTGCTGCCACCTGCTGTTTTTCTACAGTTCTGACCTGGTAATAATGGGGTAATCTGGTATATTTCTCTCATAGATTGGTTTCTGAAAAGATTCAAAGAGACAGCCTCTACTGTGTCTCTTATCACTTAAAGAATTGCCCATGACTATTGTTTTGATCCAAAGATAGTCCTCACCAGGATTTTGCAACCAGAGGTGGCAGCACCAACAGGAAGTTGAGCCACAGCTTCTGTTTTTGCATCTGACTTACAGTGAAATGGTGATTATAAATTGTGCAGACTCTCAGTAACTTTCTTTCCCCCCCTTTTTTTGGTTTTGTTTGCCAAGAATGCAAAATCTTCATGCTGATGGACTTCTTGGTTGCCATCCTCAGAGTCTTGGCAGCCCAGACCTTGTAGCCTCTGTGAGATCAGCTGCAGAGACTGACTTCTGATTAGCGCTGTGGTTTCTGAGCCGTGAAACCAATCATATTCCTTTCACTGTGGACACTTTTAGGTTAGAAGGGCCTCTGCCCAATGGAAAGTTAGTTTGAGGTGTAAAAGTAAGAAATAAATGCTGAGAGACATTCAATAAAAACATAGTTTTAATTGATCTGTCTATCACTTAATAAAGATGACTGCAAGCATGCCTACAACAACAGGGAACCACAGCAGAGGGCCCAAAGAGCCGCAGGTTGCTGACACCTGGATGAAATGAGCCAAGGAGTAGCTCAGGGAGGGTGGGCCCTTTTGAAGACCAGAAGAACTCGGGGCTAGAACAATCACCTGACAATCCTTACCTCTGATTCCTCCACTGTTTTTTGTGCACTGAGATCAACAACCAGACTGCTGAGTTTTGTTGCTGGGAACGAAAACGACTGATCCATCTGACCATGTCAAATAATAAATTATGTTTTGAATAAGTCTTCCTCTTTATGGGAGATTCGCATCATTCACCCTATTGTCTCCTTGGTGCTCCGAATGGCAATGAGCGAAGACATATGTGTGCGCAGCTGGATCCATCTCTTCTGGATTACAGAAACTTAAGCCAACTTAAACCAATAATGATTGGACAACCACTTGTCTGAAATGGTATAAGACCATGATGGCGAACCTATGGATGCGTGTTGGAAGTGACATGCAGAGCCATCTCTCCCAGGCACACCAGTCATTGCCCGTTGCTCTTCCGGGTTCCAGCAGGTGTATGCACGCCAGCCAGCTGATCTTTGCGTGTGCATGTGCACCAGAAACTGGAAGACCAGGTGGCCGGCGTGCATGCGTGCACCGGAAACTGGAAGCTCAGCTTCCTGGCGTGCACATGTGCACCGGGCTCCCTCCCTCCCTGCTCTTCTGCTCCCTCCCTCCCTGCTCTTCTGGTTTCTGGTGCTCCCTCGTGCATACACACACGCTCCCATTTTGGCGCTCGGTGCCAAAAAGGTTCGCCAGTAGGGTTTCCTGCCTGAACAGAAGGTTGGATGAGAAGACCTCCAAGGTCTCTCCCAACTCTGTTATTGTGATGACCCCTTTTAATTGGTTATCTTAAGAGTGTCTGGAAAGCCTGAGGTTTTATCTGAATATTAAATCTGTTAGACTTTGGAAGTAAGCATGCAAAGGTCTTTCATAGCACAGCTAATAGGTTCATACGATTCCACCAGACCAATAACGGACACCTGGAAGAAACGGGCCTGAGAAAATTTCTAGTTTTTCTTTAAGATTTGGCAGTGTCTTTGGCTCTGTTCTTTTGTCAAATATGGTTTTTAAGAGCTTCAGAAAACTACAAAATCTGTCTGGCTTAAAAGAAAGATTCAGCCTCCAGAGAAAAGGAATATGGCTCTCTCTTTAAGCTTTGAGCTCTGTTTTTCTTTGGTTTTGCCTTTTAAATTTCGGTTGAAAGCATTGCTGTTGCTATTACGAGGTGAACCTGGGAAAAGAAAGAAAATTCAGCATGGCACAGAAGGCTGATGCTTGAAAAATCTGACAGTTGCAGGGAGCACTCTGCAAGTATAAAAGGAAAAGCAACAACAGCAACAAAAACCCAACAACCCATGAGAAGCAAAAGGCGAAGACTGCAGACTTGGTAAAATGTATTCAACAATAATTATGGAGGAAGAAGAGGAGTAATTAATCAAAGTTCTCTTTGACATTTTTTCAGTAGGTGGGGAAGATCATTGGAGCAGGATTTGTTTGCCAAGCTGCCTCAACCCGTTCAGAAGGAAAAGAGCAAAAAAGAGCTAACTAAAATTTTGGAAAAGGTCCTTGGGTTTTTCTTCTTGCAAACATGCTTTGAAGCATCACCTCCTCAAGACTAAGGTGGGTTGAAGAAACTGCCCAAATTGGAGGAGGAAGGAACAGGACCAGTAAATAAGTTGTGATCCGTTCCGAGAAGTCACCCTTCAAACACTCTTGGGGCTCAATGCACAACAACAACTTAGGCAACTGTGGTCAGAGGGATTTCAGCACAGTTCCTGCCCTAGAGAAATCAATCTACATCTGGACAGACAGGAGGATCTGCAGCCAACGTTGGCTGAGACCTCTTGTGTGCCTCTGTGGTTGATGAGGAGGTAGGATGGGACGGGAATGCTCAGAAGGCTTCTTTTGAATGCGCAAGGAAATGCTAGTTTCTTTAAAAAAACCTAGCTTGGCCAAATGCTAAATCTGAAGGTCAAGGAATAAAAACAAAACAAAAGGGCCATTTCTGGACGTTAATTGAAGCTGGTTAGTCTTATGAATGCTATTCCTGATGCCAAAGGAAAGGGAAGATAAGCAACCTCTACGTTTCTGAGGCTTTGTGCTCTTCTTTAGACAAAGACACAGACTTCAAAGAGTAATTAGGACTGCAGAAAAGACAATCCCTACCAACCTGCCTTCCATCGAGGACCTGTATCCTGCACGAGTCAAAAAGAAGGCTGTGAAAATATCTACAGGCTCCTCACATCCCGGACATAAACTGTTTCAACTCCTATAGAGCACTGCACACCAGAACAACTAGACACGAGAACAGTTTTTTCCCGAACACCATCACTCTACTAAACAAATAATTCCCTCAACACTGTCCAACTATTTACAAAGTCTGCATTACTATTACTATTAATCTTCTGATCGCTTCTTATCACCCATCCCCTCGCACTTGTGACTGTATGACTGTAACTTTGTCGCTTGTATCCTTACGATCTATATTGACTGTTTCCTAGTAGGATTTGATTGCTTATTGTACCCTTTGACTGTTAATGATTCTTGACTCTTGATGAATGTATCTTTTACGTACACTGAGAGCATATGCACCAAGACAAACTCCTTGTGTGTCCAATCACACGTGGCCAATAAAGAATTCTATTCTACTTAGGTTGAAGAGATCAAGGGATGGACCATCATTTGTGTGAGTGAGATACTGTAGCTGATGAGCCAGGGCATGGCACAGAGGTAAGACAGGCAGCTGGCAGTTCAAACCGCCCTTTTATTGCTGCAAATTCCCCCAAATGCTCCCACGTTTCTGGCAAGTCTCAGAGCAAAGTGATCACACACACACACACACACACACACACACACACACACACACACACACACCCCTCAAGCAACCTCTGGCTGCAAATAGTCCAGCCCAAT
This sequence comes from Bungarus multicinctus, assembly GCA_023653725.1. Lineage (NCBI taxonomy): Eukaryota > Metazoa > Chordata > Lepidosauria > Squamata > Elapidae > Bungarus > Bungarus multicinctus. The sequence goes on along the minus strand of CM042851.1, from coordinate 42,232,512 downwards.
GCTGTGAGCACCACAGCTGCAAAGCAGGAAATCCAGCAGGGCAAGTTGAGGAGTCCAGGAAACAAAGGAGCAAGGCAAGTAATCCAGAAATTTAAAAAGAAGGCAAGGAATCCAGGGAAGTTCAAACATTGGCACTCAACTCTACATGAATTCAGCATTTGTTCCCGACAAATGCCCCTCCACACAGCCTCTCCTTAAGTCTCAGTCCCCAGGTGTGCCTTGTGAAGAAGGGCGGGGCGCTCTTCTCCCAAATAGTCAGGTCAGTTTGCACTGTTCTTGCCTTCTCTCCACTCTCCGTGCTCGAGGATCAGGAGGGGGTGGTCCTTGCTCATTGCCTGATGTCTCTCCTGTTCATTGCTTAGCCTCTTTTGGTCATCCTGCCCCCCTTTCCTCCCTGCCTACAAGCCATCCCTGAAAGGCCCTGGCCTAACTGAACCTGCTCTTCCCCTTTTTTCCTCCAAAGCCAATGAAGCCGCCCCCTCGATCTCTGTCGGCTCCATCTTCCTCTGCAGATTCAGATTCCAATGGAGGCATGGCATTGTCAAAGATGACCAAGCTGAGCCTGAGGATAAAGTCAAATGCCTCATCAGTTTGCAGTCTCTACACCCCCGTAAGAGAGCTAAGTCCAGCCACCCTGAAGTCCATTGACTATCATCTGGTGCCAATTCGCCTTGACCATTCGTAGTTGAGATTCTTGTATATAGGTTACATGAAATGAACTTGACTACTTTTGAGCTCTATCCTGGTTTAGTTCTTGGACCTGTCAGAGACACTGTTGGGTTTTGGAACATCTGGTTGCCCGGTCTATTGGTCTAATTGTCCAGTCTATTTGTTTGTGGCTTGTGCATCTTGGCAAAATCCTAAAGGAACGTTCTGTAGCCTTTTCTTTTGGAATCACAAACCTTCTTTTAGTTGTATGGGCAGGAAAATTTGGGGGCCAATCCTGATGAGGATCCCGGGATAGATATTACTGGTTTCAATCATGGTTTTGCCATTCTCCACCCCCCCCCCCCATTCCTCACACCAATGTTTGCACAAATAAAGGGGGGGAATGTTCCTTCCTGTTTCAGGACTGCAAAACCAGATAGAAACTGTTCTCCATTTCTTTTTATCTAAAGTAAAAAGGCCCTTTTCTTCTAATCCTCAAAAGATAAGATAGATAAGATAATCTTCATGGTCATTTTTTGCTATGGGCACACATTAAAAATGAAATTCTGTTGCCTGCTCTCAAAAGAAAGTATATATCTATGCATACTCATACATAACACACATGTACACATGATACACACACTGTCAACCCTGAAGCAAGCCTGGCTGAGGCCATCTGTGAGGCTTCATGATTGCCACGAAATGAAGGGGGAGAAAGGCAGGGGTGGGATCCAACCAGTATAACTACTGGTTCGGTGATTTACATTTTGTGCGGGTGCGCAGCATTTGAAAAGGCACTTTTTTCCTGCTTTTTCAACCGCAGCTGTGCCACACAAAGCAGTTGAGGTTGAAATAGCAGGAAATGAAGGTCAGGTGGTCCAGGTGGGTGGGACAAAACAGCAGCAGACATAGAACCGGTTCTATGTCTGCTGCTCTTCTACAGAGCCGGATAGAACCGGTAGAATCCAGGGGTGGGATTCTACCAGTTCGCACCTATTCTCTAGAACCGGTTGTTAACATTCTAAGCATTTCGGAGAACCGGTTGTTAGAAGAAATTACTGATCTAATCCTGTAAGGAAGGCAGGAAGGAAACATTCTGGTGTTGCTTACAGAAATTGCCTCTCCGTTAAACCTTATTACATTCTTGGCAGGACTAGACTTCCTGTCTCAGGAATGTCTCTGGAGTTTTTTTTCCCCTCCTTTGCTGGTACTTTGCTTGTGTGTAGTGACCATTCAAAATTACAATGGCACTGGAAAAAGTGACTTATGACCAGGGATGGGATTCAAATTTTTTAACAACTGGTTCTGTGGGCGTGGCTTAGTTGATGGGTGTGGCTTGGTGGTCATGTGACTGATGGACATGGCGTGGTGATCATGTCCACCAAGTGGCTGGGCGTGGCCAACTCAACATCACTCACATCGAGGCACACATCTCCTCACCTGGCCTCTCGTGACTGTGGGGATGCTGCAACAGTCGTTAAGTGTGAAAAATGGTCATAAGTCACTTTTTTCAATGGTCATTCCACAGAAGCAAAGTACCAGCAAAGAAGGGGAAAATAAACTCCAGAGATCTTCCTGAGACAGGAATTCTAGTCCTGCCAAGAATGTAATAAGGGTTAACGGAGAGGCGGTTTCTTTAAGCAATACCAGAATGTTTTCTTCCTGCCTTCCTTACAGGATTAGGCCAGTAATTTCTTCTAACAACAGGTTCTCCGAACTGCCTAGAATGTTAACAACTGGTTCTAGAGAATAGGTGTGAACTGGTAGAATTCCACCCTTGCTTATGACCATTTTTCACACTTACTACTGTTGCAGCATCCCAACAGTCATGAAAGGCCAGGCGAAGAGATGGGTGCCTCGATGTGAGTGATATTGAATTGGCCCATCACCTAAGCCACGCTCACAGAAATGGTTGTTAAAATTTTTGAATCCCACCCCTGGTAGAATCCCACCCCTGGAGAAAGGGAGGGAGGATTTTAGATAGCTCGGCTTGGCCATCAAAATAAAATGTTTTCCTGTGGGAAACAAGGTCATTCCAACAAGTGGCTGAGAAGAGGAGGAGTGGAGTAACCAGGCAACCGGCCAGCCGCCACTACTGGACGATGTGACCAGTTACCTTAGGGGGAGGGGAAAAATTTACTTTTTAATTAGGCGAAAACTGTGGGAACCTTCAGAGTGTGCAGGCAGATCTCAGAGGGAGACTTTCTGCTGTGAGGAAAAAGCTGAGCTGCCCCTAGTTATCCGTACTTTGTGGTTTAGTGCTTCCTCAATGTGCTTTTCACAATACACTTCCTGTTCTCCATGGCAGCTCTGGAGCTGGGCACACAGGTTTATCCCCCACACAAACCCCTGCACATTTTCAAGGCTCTTTAAGGATGACGCTTCCTTTTTTTGTCTCTGGCATTTTGAAACCCTTCAGCTCCCTTTGAGGAACCGGTTGAGCGCAGAGAAAAATGGACTAAATTTGAGAGTTCAACAAGAAAAGTAGCCAGCTTGCTTTTTAAATCAGCGTGAACTGTGCCCTTTGTAATTTTTCCTCCCTTTACTTTTCTAGTCAAGACCAATCCTAACCTTGAAGCTTGTAGTCAGTTTCACTTGAAATCGATAGAATTCAGAAATAGAACAGAACAGAATAAACGGAGTTGGAAGGGACCTTGGAGGTCTTCTAGTCCAACCCCCTGCTTAGGCAGGAAACCCCTATACCATTTCAGACAAATGGTTATCCAATCTTAAAAACTGCCAGTGTTGGAGAATTCACAACTTCTGGAGTCAAGTGGTTCCACTAATTAATTGTTCTCACTGTAAATAATTTTTCTCCTTAGTTCTAAGTTGCTTCTCTCCTTGGTTAGTTTCCACCCATTGCTTCTTGTCCTGCCCTCAGGTGCTTTGGAAAATAAGTTGACTCCATCTCTTCTTTGTGGCAGCCCCTGAGATATTGGAACACTGCTATCATGTCACCCTAATCCTTCTTTTCATCAGACTAGACATACCCAGTTCCAGCAACTGTTCTTTATATAGGGGCTTCATCCCTGGAGGTTTTTAAGTCTAGACTTCTTAGCCTCCTATCTCAAATGGTGTAGGGTCTCCTGCTTGAGCAGGGGGTTAGACTAGAAGACCTCCAAGGACTCTTCTAGTTCTATGCTGATTGATGGATTGACTGGACATGAGGAACTCTGCTTTCTTGATTGATGTCCTTCCTTTGGCATCCTTTCTTTATTCCTATTCCTATTCCTATTCTATTCTGTTCCACTATTTGTCATGCCCCTGTTGGAAACTGATTTCAAGGGAGAGATGGAACAGCTGACAGGGAGTGGGAGTGTGGCTCCAGTGGCTGTGGAATGAACTGGGGAAGGGCACAAGCCAGCTGGGCATTCAGAGGAAGATCCAGGCCCACCCGCTCTAGGGCACGCAGGGAGGAACGAATAAGGGAGCAACGTGGTTTACGGGGGAGGAAAGGGCCCTGATCCCCTTTATGGGCCGCAGCTGGGAAGACTGTTTAAAAGGGCAAACTGTGCATGGCAAAGTTGCTGGAAGCAAAGCGTGCATTATCTTTGTCAAAGTTTATCTGGGTTTTGGCATCCTCCCAACTGTGTGTGCCTCGTTATCTTTTGGAAGTCTGCAAGTTATTATCCTGGTCTGTCATGTTAATTGCTTCAGCGTGGTTTGTGTTGGTTCTTTTTATTTCTACTTTATTTGTATTTTGGGTTCGGATTGCATTTCTTCCCTTTGTAGACTGTTTTTGGAAGAGTTTGATCTTCCGCCGAGGATAATTGGACATTGGGGGCCAAGTTGGAGGCATTAAAGGGAATTTATCTACGTTGGTGACTTTGTTATTTTTGTACCATGCCCCAGGTCATCATACTATTTCTTTGATATTTGTGTAATTCTTGTCCCACGGCAAGTTGTCCTGTGATAAGTTGGCCATGGTGAATTGTCCTCTGTTTGAAGGACAGCCAGCCAGATCGTGTCTAGAAAAATTCCAATTGGACACACAAGCTACATCAAATTGTCATATGGTAGCCCAAGACCCTTTTTATCAGGAAAGTATTCTGCCAAACTACAAAAACTTTAACCTACAAAACTCTACGGGACCCTGGCCCAAATTATCTCAGGGGCCATCTCTAGTCAGAAGAAAAGCCTGCCATCAGCTAGAAATATTTCAAGCATACTGTTTTCAGCAGTAACTTTATGCAAGCTCAGCCTTTTATTTAAATGTTTGCTTCCTCTTGGGGATTTTCAGCAAGCAAGAAAAAAAAAATGAAGATCTAGGCTGGTCATTTCCTTTAAAATGTCTAAGCCACTAAAAATAATGTGGTTCATTTGTCTTCTCTTGAATACAGACATGAGACTTAACTAAATTCATTTCTGTCTTTAAAAAAAAAAAACATAGTTAATTAAGTTTGCGCTAATTCTGTGGTCTCATTTATATGTCTCTGTGGATGCAAACCTCAGAAAGATTTAGAAGTATACTCTGAAGATCTGTCTCAAGTGCCCTCTGGCAGAGAACCTGTAGATATCTGAGCTGAGCTGGCATTATCAAACAATAAATTAGAGTTTGGGTTGCACACCACTATGATTTCTGAAACAATTTCTGGTACATCCGTCTTCAGAAAACAAAATTCACTAGCAAATATTTAGGAAGTTCTGTGAACTATCACAGAAGTGGGCTCTTTTTCCTAAATTTCAAGCAAGAAAGGCTGCCTTTTATTATTATTTTTATGTTATTTTTATATTTTATATTATGACGATGATGATGCTTCAATTTATTAAGACTATATCACTATTATTCTTCCCATCCTTCCTAGTACCTCTCTTTTCCCACTTACTATAATCGTGTTGCTTGTATCTTTACAATTTATAGTTTTGTTTCCTATATGATACGATTGCTTATTAGTAACAGAATAGAATAATAGAATAGAATAGAGGAATAGAATTGTAGAATAGAAGAATAGAGTAGAAGAATAAAATAGAGTAGAATAGAATAGAATAACAAAGTTGGAAGGGACCTTGGAGGTCTTCTAGTCCAACCCCTACTTAGGTAGGAAATTGTATACCATTTCAGATCAATGGTTGTCCAATCTCTTTTTTAAAACTTCCAGTGTTGGAAAGCATTTACAACTTCTGGAGGCAAAATGTTCCACTGATTTAATTGTTCTAACTGTCAGGAAATTTCTCCTTAGTTCTAGGTTGCTTCTCTCCTTGATTAGTTTCCACCCATTGCTTCTTTCCCTGCCCTCAGGTGCTTTGGAGAATAGTTTGACTCCCTCTTCTTTGTGGGTTAGGGCCTGACCAACAGGCAGTCATATGCACACATGTTCCGTTTGTGTGAGTGGCAAGCTTGTGCAAGTGGAGCTACATGCCAGCGCATGCAATTGCTAGCCATTCATGCAGAACCATCCCCTCCTCCCCCACCCCGCCAGTCTGCAAAGAGAGAAACGTTGGGAACTGTTGCTTCATCATACCCCATCTCCTTTCTGCTGCCTTCAGCCATCAACTTTCCATTCCTTACACAAAACCCTCTGCAGTTCCATTATTTACTTTACATGGTCCCTAAACACACAACACATCTTCCCACGCTTCTCAACAATCTGAGGAACAGCAGAAACATCTTCTGCGCACATCCTGTGCGAGACTGTGAAACCATACAGGTGTTCCCAGAGTGTGGGACTTTCTCACTGCCCCTCCCTTTTCAGGTAGGATTCTGCAAAACAGAATGACTGGAACAAAAAGATCATGTTAGCTACATCTTTCAAGGAAAATCTGATGTTTTATAGGTAGCAGCTCCCACCAGCCAGGTTAGCAAAAATGTATGGTTTTCAATCGCCCGCATGTTGGCAATGTTCGAAAGGATGGGTACCTTCTACCATATGTGGTGGGACTGCAAAAAAACAAAAACAAAACAGGACATATATTTGGTATAAAATTTGGAAGCTGGAAGAAATATTGGGTCTAAAAATTAGCTTTGTACCAGAGATGTTTCTACTAGAAATAATAAAAGAGAACTTTAGCAAAGCAGATATTTACTTAATTATTCATGTAATTTCAGCAGTAAGAATATTATTTGCCCAAACTTGGAAATCAAAAGAAATTCCAAATGATGAAGCCATTAAGTTTTTTCAATGCGCTGAATTAGATAGTTTGACACAAGAATTGAAAGAACGAGACGAATCAGAATACTATAAAGTATGGAACAATTTCTACGTATGGAGGGACATGAAAGGAAGTTTATAAAATGAAAATGTAGAATTTAAGACGTAATTGAAATGTGGTACAAGAATAAGATCTAAAATGATATAAAGACTAAACGTATATATGTATATATATGTACATATGTATATAAATGCCTATATTTTCTATTGACCTTTCCTAGTGTAAAATGTAAAGACTGAAATGTACGTCAAAGAAAGTTCACCACGTTCAATACTTTTTAATGTTTATTTTCAATTTAAAAAAAATAAAAGATTGTTGTGGCTGTCAATCAAAGAATACATGGGTGATGATAATTGCATATTACCTTTCTGCTGATGATCATAGGGTTAAGAGCCAGAGAGGGAAATTATGCAATATTCTGAATGAGGAATACCACACCCAAAAATGGAAGGATCAAGTGAAAAGGATTGTGGTGAGGAAAAAAAATAAATACAAGCCAAATATAAACTTGATAAATAATAGTTAGAAATACCTTAAAAGTTAAAAGAGCAAACGGACATTACCCCACAGAGGGAAGGTCTGGTTTTTCACAAGGATTATAGGGCAAGGCTGGCTGCACTCATGGCCCAAGGAAGAATGGAGACAATTTCCTAGGTACTCCAAAGCCAAGCTGCCTTGGGGCAGAAGCTCCATCTTCTCAATCATGTCTCCTTTCCAATTCGAAGTAGGCCTGACTGAAGATCTACCTTGACAGGTTGACACCTGAAAAAGGGGTTTAATTTTTAGCCTTAAGAGGTTGTGTCTTAAAACCCTCTCAGGGGTGTGCAGGCAACTAGGGCTATCCCCTTCCAACAGGTGTGCTTGGATCACTAGAACATACTTACATTTAGGGAGAATCCTGCAAATACTGCATCAAGAGAGGCCTGAGGAGAGACCCGAAAGAAACGGTTCAAAAGATGCTACAGCAATCAAATCTTCACTGCTGAAAATCAGGAAGCAGCTCCGGAAATCACTCAAGATACCCAAGGTAGGGACATCCTCAACCTTAAACATTAGCAGCAGCTGCTCTCAGAGGAATCTCCAAGTGCTTCAATAACCCTCTAAAATGGGAGGTCCCAACTTTTTCTATACCCTATCTGTACCCCTAGAATGCTCGCAGTATATTCTTGCACCCCTTACAAAAGTAAATAATTATATGCATATCATTATACATATACTGTACACTATAATTGTGAAACTTCTAAATCCAAGTTTTTGCACCTCCTGGAATATCGTCTCGCACCCCCCCCCCCCCCAGTTGGGAACCCCTGCTCTAAAAGGATGCAAATGACCAGCTGCCTGCAAGGAGTATAAATCCTTCCATTCCCCACTAACCTGTCAAAAGAGCTGAAGAAAGCTTCTTGGATGAGAAGCGAAATGCCTTCCAAGGAAAAACAAGAAAGTCCAGTTATCAAATAATTTGGGATGAACACCCTTGGAATGATGTGGGAGTAGGAATGGATTTCCAGAGGGAAAATTGCAGACTACAGGAACCAGAGAATACCACTCAGGTGACCGAGGGCACAAATAAACCTCCAAGAGCTTCAACCCACGAAAAGGATGCAAACGACCAGCTGCCTCCTTCCATTTCCCTCACTATCCTGTCAGAGCTGAAAAAGCGAAACATCTTCAAAAGAAAGAAACAAGAAGGTCCACTTGCCTCCTGAAAAAGCACTTTTGGGCAACCATGACCTGGAACTGAGAATCTATATGGACTCTCAGAGGAAGTAGTTGGGGTAATAGATGGATAACATGTTGGAAAGTTGAACCGGCTGCTTTAATGAGTAGCGGAGAGGTGTGATTTTTCACATTGTCCAAATTGCTTCCTCTGAAGTCTTTTCCTAGCCTCTATGTTCTCCAGATGGTCTGAGGGACCTCAAATGTTGTTGCTAAGTATTTAGCTCATGCAGTGTTCATTACCCAGAGCACAACCATTAGAAATCTCCAGTTATTTTATCTGTTTTATTTAAAAAATAATAGGAGCTTTAGAGTAGTCTGCTCGCAAACACACATTCATTGATTGAAATACAAGAGTCTTCCTGTATGCATTTTGCAAAATGAGGGGTGCATTTTAACTTCACAAGGAATTTAGCTGTTGATTCAACTTCAAGCAAATAATTGTAGACAGACATATTTTCATAATTCCATTTATATTCATAACGAAGTCTTCCCCATATAAATGATACAGGAACACAGTTTCATATTAAAGCATTTTTGTCCAGGTACACTTTACAGCATATGAAAAATTTTATAGCACTAATAAATGAATAAAAAACTAAATGATTCGTGTAAAATGTTTATACACTTTATGTACACACACCAAGTCACAAAATTCAATTCAAAACACCTCCATCGATGACAGACTTAATAAGCTACAATACAAGGTTTATTTAAAAAAAAAACAGGAAAAAGAAGAGCTTAGAACTAATTTAAGCACTTACTGAAATCTGGATTGTTTACAAAAATTTAGAAAACACAGTTGAGAGAGAAATACTCCACGTGTATTAGAAAAGTCTTGCAACCGCTTTTTGGGAATGACGTCTTAACATTGACTTTCAACCAATATCTTCTCAATTGCAATAGAGCTGAAATATGCACAAATGGGATCATTTTAGAGTAAGGCTTAAGAGTAAGAGGGATATATTTCTCTTTTCTGGAAGCTCTCCACAATGCAGTAGCTTATTGCTTGTCCTTTTAAAAAAAAAAATTGTCTCCTCTATCTCACACTCATTCACTCTCCTTTGCTGCTTTCCAAAAAATAACCCCAATTCCCAATTTACAGACAGTTCCCACTGAATGACGCTATCAGACTCAAATATTAATATATTGGGTAAATGTGACTGGTTTTTATAAAACTCCAGCTAAGAATTTGTCTATGGAGATTTGCAAGCCTTCAGGTCATGGTTGCTCCAAAAGTGCTTCTTTTCAAAAGGCAATTGGACTGGCTTGGGTTTTTTTTTTTCCTTGAAAACATTTCGCTGCTCATCCAAGAAGCTTCTTCAGTTCAGAACTTCTTGGATGAGCAGTGACACATTTTCAAGGGGGAAAAAATTAAGACGAGTCCAGTTGTCTTTTGTAAAGCACCTTTGGTCCAGCCGGATTCCTAAAAGTTTTATTGTTTTAAGTCACTAAGCAGATTCCCACTATTGAAGGGAGATGCACTCTAAAGGATTATGTGGTCCAGCAAATAAGAATCCTCTAATCTTTTTCCTGAAGTAGAAGAAAAGGGGAGGAAGGAATTCTGATCAACTCAAGGCATGCTGTTGCAAACAAACCAGGAATCCAGGTTTTACAAAGATTCTGGTTTAGTAAGCAAGCCAGTTAAGCCAGCATTTCTGGTTCCCAAGAAACAAAAATATCAGGAATGAATGAGACCAACCTGAATCTCGGTTATTTTCCCCTTTATGCATATAGAGTGAAACCCGAGGATTCTTTAAAAAAAAAATAAAATCTCTGAATTAAAAGGAAAGCTCTGAATTAAAACCATCTCACTTTCTTAAAAAATAAAAAGCGCTAACCTCAAGCAGTCGTCAAAGGGAAGGGGGGGGGGGAGGAATGAAATTAAACACAGGAGAATTCTTTGGTTAGAATAACTCATCCGAGTCTGCCGCTCCAACTCAAGAATCAAAACAGTTGTTATGCATTAGCCTAATTTTTGAAGGGCTGGGAGACTAAATTGCAGCATACCCTATTTGGGGAATCAGGCAAGAAATATCTGATTTAGCCTGGAGGATGGGTGGCCTTGGTGCTCCCATGCCAAAAAGATGAACTCAAAGGAGGGGGGAGAGGGAGGGAGGGAGGGGGTCCTGCTGTTGTGCTTGTCTTTATTTAGTTAAAAATGTTGCATCCTGATCTGGGCGGGTGGGGGAGAATACTTTTTGGGAGGGGTTCTTTAGCTGTAGTACCATCAGATGAAAATGCCAGCCAGCTCCTCAAGCACGCAGAGTCCTATTCCTACACCGAGGATGAGGAGGGGGTGGGGTGGGGGGTTCAGCCTCGTGTCCTGGCTGCCTTTGGGGGGGGGAGCAACCCCCCCAGCCTTGCTCTGAAAGCACCCCATTTCAGCAACCTGCCCCCCCCCCCCCATGATGCTTGATAGTCACTGACGATGTTCTTTCAATCCTAAGCGGGAACAGGCTGCTACAGCAGGCCTAGGGGTTCAAACCCCGTAATCCTGAGGGGGGACATGACAGCTCTACGGAGGTCTACTTTTTCCAGGGACCCCCCCCCCCAACCTCCAGTCTGCTGATCCAGTGCGCAAAGCTCGCCTTCTGGTTACATAGAGGAAGCGCGAAGAGCTGGGCCACTCTCCGCATCCCAACTGGCGTCCATCGAGAGATGCTGCTTCAAGTTTGTTGAAGGTGCGGTGACCTAAGAGATGGAGCTCTCGCCTCACAATCAGGAGGCTGTGTGAGTTCGATCCTAGGGAGAGACTAATATTTGGAACAGACTCTTCCTGCTCAAGCACGGGGTTGGGCTAGATGACCTCCAAGGTCCCTTCCAACTCTTGTTTGGAGATGACAAGGCGCAAGGATGCCAGAGGAACGGAGTGTCCTCTCCGCTTGCTTGTTCTCTCTGGCAGCTTTGGCCCAAAGCTAAGAAGCAACCGGGAGTAGCCAAAAAATGCGGACGTTTTCGAGTAGGAGAGGGAGAGCCGGGTGCAGCCACAGCAAAGCCGTCGCCTCAGAGTCAAGAGGAGAAGCCTCAGCGACCGAGGTCGGGCAACCTCGAGCAGAGGCGGCCAGCACAGTCTCCAAGCTCCGCCACACTAGGCCTCCCCTCGCCATGTAGGACGGCTGGGGAATCTCGTTCGGAGGGGCCTGCTTTAAAAGTGGGGCAGGGCGGCCCACCAGTTGGACCCTAGGACCCGCGAGGTGGCTGGGCTGATGGGAGGTCCGTAGTTGGGGTCCAAAGGGCCGTCGAAAGAGCCGCTTTGCTAGATGGGGGAGGCAGAAGCGACCGCCGGCGGGCCCGTGGGAAAGCGGGGGCTATTCGGGGAGGCTCGTCTAGGGTTAAAGCGGGGGGTTCTCCGGCGAGGAAAGCAACAGTCTCCCGCCACAGCCCCGCAGACGGCCGCCTTCTCTCCCCCACCCCGCCACCCTATTCCCGGGGAACGGGCGTCGGGCGCGCTCACTCGCGGCAGAAGACGTACTCGGTGTAGCTGGTCCAGATCTTGTCCTCGGCGGGGCCGCCTTGCTCGGGCCCGAAGGCGCAGGTGCCCGTGGAGGAGCAGGCCGCCATTCGGAAGCCGGCCTCGCTCAGCCGGTCGAAGGCCTGCTCCAAGAAGTTGAACTTGAGGTAGTAGCGGGCCGTGTAACGCTCGGGAGGTCGATCCGGGTCGCGGCTCTCGTTCAGCGTCTCGCCGAAGACTTCTTTGGCCAGCGCCGTCTTGCCGCACACCGTGATGCGGGCCACCCGTCGGAACTTGGCGTCGGCTTGGGCGTCTCGGCCGATGGTGTACGAGCCCCGGTAACCGATGGTGATGTAGCCCGAGCGGCGGCCGCCGGGCCCCCCGCCGGCGTCCAGAGAGAGGGAAGTCGCCAGCATCGGCGGGGCGGGCCCCGACGGGCTGCGGCCCGACGTCGGCGAGGCAGCCGAGGCCGCCGGGGTCTCGCTGAAGTCCGCTTCTAAGTAGCCCAGCCCCGCCGCCGCCGGGTCGTCGGCGCACACCGAAGAGTCGCGCAGCAGCCCCGCGAAGCGCGGCGGCGGCAGGGCCGGGGAGGAACCCGAGGCCGCCAGACGGCGCACCAGCTCGGGCAGCTGGAAGTATTCGGCTTCGCGGCGCAGGCGGTTGCGCTCCGGGAAACCCTCGGGTAGCACCAGCTCCTGATCGCGCAGGTAGTCCAGGACGTAACGGAAGAGGAAGCCGTCGCGGTCCAGAAAGAAGCGGCCCTTGGCGTCGCGAGGCAGGTCGGTGGCCTCTTGCTGCGAGAAGAGGCGCCACAGCAGCGAGCCGCGCACCGACAACACCGTCCCTCGCCGGGTCACGTACACCTGCCCGCCCACATTCAACTCCACGATCTCCGGGATGGGCCCCGACGACGGGGACGAGGCCAGGTCAGAGGCCGTTGGAGCGCGAGGGACGCCGCTCCGGGCGCCGCCGCCGCCTCCGCCGTTAGGGAGCCCTCGGGCGCTGTCGGCTAAGGCCATGCCGGTGGTCCCGGCCGAGGAGGCCGCCCTCCGCCGCCGCTGCCTGTGCTCCCCGGGACTGCGACCGTCGCAACCCTGCTCCGCTTTTTAGCCGGCCTGTTCCGCGACCGCGACGGTTTCTGCCTTCCTTGCGCGCGTATGTGTGTGACTCCGCTGGGCTGCGGCCTCCCAGGCACTTGCCGGCGTGCCAAAAGAACAGGCGGCGGGACTGGCTTTTTATGTCGCTCCGCCGCGCTGCTGCCACCGGCGGGAGGAGCGAGCGGAGAAGGCGGCCGGGAGGCTGACGTCGCTCGGGTGCTTCTCCTGCGCGCTGCCTGCCTCCCGTTTTGCGCGGAGCCGCGGCCGCCACGCCCGAGCGCCCCACTCCGGACACGCGCGCGCGCGCCGGGGCGGGCTGTGAGCCTCTGCTTTTGGAGCGGGGCCGGGCAAGCGGCGCTTTTGCAAGGACGCTGCAGCAGCTTCGCGGGCTCCCCGGGGACTCCCGCGCGGGAGGAGCCCGGGCTACCGCGGGAGGCCTCCTGCCCCCGCGTGTCCCGTGGGCTGCCGCGACCCGCCTGGGGAGAGGAGCCTGGCTTGGTTTTGGGTTGGCAGAGGCGGAGGGTGGCCGTCGCCTTCGCGCGGGAACGTGGAGCGAAGAGGTGTGGGAAAGTTCCGCGGGGTGACGGCTGGCCGCTCGGGAGTGGCAGACAGTGGAGAAAGTCTGGGTCTCTGTTCCTTGTTTCTAGGAGCAATTCCTCCGACCCCCCCCCCCCCCCCCCGGTTTCCCTTCCTCTCCATTCCTAGAATAAAGAGTAGCTTTTACTTTCTGAATCAGGGGTCTCCAACTTTGGCAACTTTAAGCCTGGCGGACTTCAACTACCACAATTCCCTAGCCAGCTGGCTGGGTCATTCTGGGAGTTGAAGTCCGCCAGGCTTAAACTTTGCTGGCTGGAGAATTCTGGGAGTTGAAGTCCGCCAGGCTTAAACTTTGCTGGCTGAGGAATTGTGGGAGTTGAAGTCCGCCAGGCTTCAAGTTGCCAAGGTTGGAGACCCCTGTTCTAAACCGATTCTGACGAAAACATGTCCGTGTTCAGTCTTTCAGGAAGCTTTCTCCAGGGATGCTCAGACCAATGGAACGACTTGCCTCCAGAAAGATGTCAAGATTCTCAGTGATGGATTAAGACTCACTGGTGCCCTAAGCACTAACAAATCTTGATGACCCCCCTTCTTTGTACATACTATACAAACGAAGCCAAGCTTAGGCTACATAAGTTTTTGTGGTGCTCCCTTTGAGCCTGGTAGCCTAAGCACGTGCTTTGTCTGCTTAATGGTTAATATACCCTGGAGACTCTAGGAAAAGTGCAGAGAAGAGCAACCAGGATGATTAGGGGACTGGAGCAGAGATGGTATTCAGGTTCTGACCAGTTCTGGAGAACTGATAGCGGAAATTTTGGGTAGTTCAGAGAATCAGCAAATACCCCCTCTGACTGGCCCCGCACCCATATATTCTCCGCCTCCTGAGTCCCAGCTGATTGGCTGGGTCTTCTTTTGCACAGGAGAACGGAGCTGGAAAGCAGGTTAGCTGGGTAGGGAGGGAATGGAGATTTTGCAGTATCCTTCCATGCCCACCAAGCCATGCCCACAGAACTGGTAGTAAAAAAATTTGAATCCCACCACTGGAGACTAAAATATATGAAGAATAGTTACAGGAACCGGGCATGGCTAGTCTAGTGAAGAGAAGGACCAGGGGAGGCATGATAGCAGTGTTCCAATATCTGAGGGGCTGCCACAGAGAGGATGTGGTCAAGCTATTTTCCAAAGCACCTGGAGGCCAGACAAGGAATAATGGATGGAAACTGAACAAGGAGAGATTCAACCTGGAAATAAGGAGAAACTTTCTGACAGTGAGAACAATCAACCCATGGAACAGAAGTTGCCTTCGGAAGTTGTGGAAGCTTCATTACTGGAGGCTTTCAAGAAGAGATTGGACTGTCATTTGTCAGAAATGGTGCAGGGTCTCCTGTTTGGGGGGGGGGGTTGGACTAGATGACCTACAAGGTCCCTTCTAACTCTGTTAATCTGTTAAATTGTGGGTGCTGCACCACTGAAGGCTTTTAAGAAGAGATTGGACAACAATTTGTTGGAATTGTTAAAGGGTTTTGTGCTAGAGCAGGGAGTTGGAGCAAGGTCCCTTCCGACTCTGTTATTCTGCTTTGTCTACCTCCTTTGCCGGACCAATAGCAATAACAATAGCAATAGCCCTTAGATTTATATACCGCTTCAAAGTGCTTTTCCAGCCCTCTTAAGTGGTTTACAGAGTCAGCCTATCGCCCCCCAACGATTGGGGTCCTCATTTTGCTCACTTCGGAAGGACAGAAGGGTGAGTCAGTCTTGAACCTGGTGAGATTCGAACTGCCAAATTGCAGGGAGCAGAACCACACTCCAACCACTGCGCCACCATGGCTGTTTCATTACCCAAAGTAGGTAACATCTTCAATGCTAGTCCTGGCTAGAGCTATGTAACATCATCATTAGCACTGAACATGCTACCTAGTTTAGCTAATAAAATGGCTGTAAGGAAACAGTCGATCTCAGAAAGCACTAAGGGCCTCTTTGTGTCAATCCTGAGCTACAAATATTCTCCTTTATCAGCTTCCTGGGGCTGCTAGAGTTGCGGGGAGGGGATTGTAATACACTGGGTGAAGCTGCAAAAACCTGCAACTTTCTCTACTGCAGACCCTGTTCTGACCAGGCTTTGTCAAACGTAATTAAACACAAACTTGTTTTAAAAGCAAAGCCTATTTTAATGCAACGCTGGGAATTACTTCCATTCATAGCCAGAACTAAACTTAAAACAGTTCCCCAAGATAAGCACACACCTGTCAGTGCTGTGAAATGATGCCAAAAATGGAAGTATCCAAATTAATTATAACAGTATCAGAAAAAACCGACCAGAATACACAGGGCTTCAAAATGGGCTTGGAATCTATTGAATTGCTTTGCTTCCTGCAAAGAGTTTGTCACTGAGGTCTGACTTTTATCCCTTATGGGAGGGGCAGTCACCTCCCAGCCTTAGGCCGGAGTCCCCCCTTCTGCTTCAGCTCCTCTAGCCTTCTAGCAGCTCTGCGCACATGCACACTGCGAACAGGCTCCCCTGGGTCCTCTGCCTCGCTGCTGCCAGACTCCGGAGGCAGCACCCCACTCCCAGATGGTCCTGGCCTCATCCCTGCATCGCATGCAGGACCCTCGTCCGAGTCCTTTCCAGACTCCCTGACTGGTTCCCTTTCGTCCTCACTGTCCAATTCCGCTGCCGTCTGCACCGGCTGCCGGGGAACCACAGCAGACACAGGTGCCTTGCTGTATTATAACCTGAAGGCAGGTAAAATAAAGGAGAATTGCAGCTGTGTCCCTATAAGAAAGATATGAAGGAGTCAGGGAGAGTTTAAAGCTGCACCCTCCTCTCTGTCTGTAACTACTATGAATTGGGGTGGGTGGATTGCCTGCTTAGATTAAGAGTTCAGTTTTTCCATATTTGGACTGGGTGAGTGAAATTGCTAATGCCTCAGAAACCCATACAACCCATTAAAGGCTAATATCTGTTTAAAACAATTCAAATGGCTCCAGTTGAAAATAACAAGCAAACCAGACTACAATCAGCTACCAAGAAAGGAACTTCCCTATGTGCTTCTTTGGACTGGTGGAGGTGAACTGTCAGTCAGGCACAAGAAATCGGCAGCGAAAGTGGTTCAAACCAATACAGGTTTAATGCATGGGAACACCTTCTACAAGGGATTTGAACGATTAATGTTCAAAGCAAATTGGTGATAGATGAGAGTCAACGGAATCCAAGGTGGGCTGGACTTAGGTTTCTGGTGGTGCAAAGGGGCTCAAGACTGATGACACGTTTCACCCTTCCCTCGGGTTCAGCTTGGTCATCTGTATGGATTTGTATTTCTTGAGCTTCTCATCTTCGATCTCTGCAGCCAGACCTCTCAGGCTGGTTGACTAAAGGATGCATGTAAGGAAATATCAGGAAGGAAGGAAGGAAGGAAGGAAGGAAGGAAGGAAGGAAAAAGAAAGAAAGAAAGAAAAAAAAGAAAGAAAGAAAGAAAGAAAGAAAGAAAAAGAAAGGAATGAAAAAGAAAGGAATGAAAGGAAGGAAGGAAGGAAGGAAAAGAAAAAAAGAAAAGGAAGGAAGAAAAGGAAGAAAAAGGAAGGAAGAAAAGAAAGAAAAAGAAAAAAGGGAAGAAAGAAGGAAAGAAAGATATGAAGGAAGCAAAAAAGGAAGGAAGAGAAAGAAAGAAAAGGAAGAGAAAGGAAAGGAAAGAGAAAGAAGAAACGAAAGAAAAAGGAAGGAAGGAAGAAAATAAAGAGAAAAAAAAGGAAGGAAGGAAGAAAAAAAGGAAGAAAAGGAAGAAGGAAGGAAAAAAAGGAAAGGAAAGGAAAAGAAGGAAAGAGAACAAGGAAGGAAGAAAAAGAAAGAAGGAAAGGAAGGAAGGAAAGGAAAGGAAGAAAAAGGAAGGAAGGAAGAAAAGAGAAAAAAAGGAAAAAGAAAGAAAAGAAAGAGAAAGAAAGAAAACTCACTGCAGGAAAAGACCAAAGCAGAAGTTCGATGACCAGAGAGCCTCAGGCTAGAATGATGCAGCTCCAGGGCAGGCAGGAACCGAGGGCTCCCCAGATCCTGGTGAACATGGAAAGGCCAAGCAACCAAGGCGCCAGGCTAGAGGGACCCCAGCACCTAGAGAGCCACCACCGAGCAGAACGCTACCAAAGTGAATTGCCAGTGAGGTCCAGGGAGATGAGGAACATCCTTCTGTCCCGAGAGCATTACAGCATCTCTTGCTGTCTTTCGATGAAGGAAGAAGGTGTCAAGGGAATTGGCAGAGCGCCGTGTTGGGAGCGCATTCCACCAGGTCCCTTCTTCCCTGGGAGAAATCTCTCCGGGGTCCAAGCAGGCAAGCTGGGCTCTCAGAAGGAAGAAATGGTGTCTCTCCCCCCCCCCACATACACACAAACAAAGTTGGCCTTTTGGAATAAATAACTAGCAACATCAGAAAAGCTACGAGACCTTTGAGTTGGCCTCAGTTGCTGGAGATCACAGCCAGCTGCCCTCCATGATGGAAAGAAGGAAGGGCTGACCTGTTGGCCATTGCTCTCTTCTAGAAGACAGGTATTCTGTCTGGCCAAGAGTCCTGGGGTTCCCAGGTTATCCCCCATGGGACAATTAACCAGGATCTGATCTGGCTTTGCTCCCGAATTAGGTTAATGTTGGTTATCTGCGATTAGCTGCTGCCCTCTGCTGATGCAAAGGAAGAAACGGAGCTGAATGGCCGAGCATCTCTGCAGAGTGGAAGAAACAGGCCAATTACTCTGCTCTTTTTCCTTTACCAAACTGCAAGTGCAACGAGCAGAGCACCAACATCATTCTTTGCATAGGAATCTAGGTTTCACGATCAGGCCGGCAGTCGCTAGTTATTCATGTCTTTGACAAGTATAACCCCGATGAAGGATGATTATGGTCAGTTCAGGTGCTAGAAAGTAACAACAGGTGAAGAAAGTCACAAATGTGTTCTTCAGATGACATGAATGAAAAGGGATTATAGAAACAGATTTGGGGCACATTTAGAGACAAAAAAGCACAACTAAGGAGGATTGTTTATTGCACAAATGAGCAGTTCTGCCTTCTCTGTTAATTGGAAGTGAAAACTAGCCATATGCATCTCTCTCTCTCCCTCCCTCTCTCTCTCTCTCCATTTATTTTCTCTATCGCTTTCTATCTCCTTCATTCTCCCTCTCATTCGCTCGCTCTTATTCTTTCTCATCTGATTCTAGCTCTATTCTTTCTCTCTTTCAGACTCTCATTCTCTTTCATTCTTTCTATCTCATCCTCTCTGTTCATTCTTTCTCATTCTTTCTCTATCTCATTCTCTCTTTCATAGTCTCTCTCTCATTCTCATTTTCTTTTAGATTCTCCTCATTCTCTCTCTCTTTCATTTTCTCCATTCTCCGTGTCCTTCGTTCTTTCTCTACCTCATTCTCTCTCTCATTCTTTCTCATTCTCTTTCAGATTCTCCTCATTCTCTTTCATTCTCTCCATTCCATCCTTCATTCTCTCTCCCATTCTCTCTCTCCCTTTCTATTTTCATTCTTTCTTTCTCATTCTACTTCATTCTTTCTCTAGCTCATTCTCTCTCATTCTCTTTCTAATTCTCTTGTTCAGATTCTCCTCATTCTCTCTCTCTTTCATTTTCTCCATTCTTCGTGTCCTTTGTTCTTTCTCATTCTCCTTCATTCTTTCTCTACCTCTTTCTCTCTCTCCCTTTCTATTTTCATTCTTTCTTTCTCATTCTACTTCATTCTTTCTCTAGCTCATTCTCTCTATTATCTTTCTAATTCTCTCGTTCAGATTCTCCTCATTCTCTCTCTCTCATTCTCTCCATTCTCTCCATCCCTCATTCTCGGTACCATTCTTCTCTTCTCTCCATTCTTTGTCATTCTTCATTCTTTCTGTAGCTCATTCTCTCTCTCTCTCTCTCATTCTCTTTTTCATTCTCTGTATGTGTGTGTGTGTGCGTGTACATGCGTGTGTCACGCCATCACAGGCTCTCCCTTTCCTTGAAGGCTTTGCTGAGGGATTCTGAGTGGAGGGGAGAATCCCAGAGGCAAATAATCATGATCAGTGGCCGAGAGGTGCGATGATTGGGAAGCCAAATAGTTGTCATCCCTGCTCCTGCTACCTCCAGAAAAGACCACCAAGAGCCACAGCAGGAAATAATGCCCCTCCTCTCCCCCCCCATCCACCCACATGGGTCTTCTCTTCCGTCCTGAGACCATATGCTTCCTCGCCTTTCCCGATAGACCCTCAAGCCAGAGGTTATACAACAGTTCACAAGGTTAATGTAATAACAAGAGGGGAGGAAGAGAGGATTAACAGTGCAAATGTTCATGGGTAATGGTAGCAGAAGCTATGAAGTACTGATGAAACCTAAATATTTCTTTCTTTGATATGGAGAACTCATCTCTATACATTCTTACAACTCTCAGCCAGTCCTTGGGTATTGGAAGATTTGTCCTGAAATGAATACAAACTCCAGCTCCTTTGTAGTGCAATGATGGTTTATTCATTAGCTCAGCAAACAACACTCTTACCTGACAAGAAAGACTAAAAGCCAGGCAAGGTTAGCGTTGGGATCAGAGGTGGTATTCAGCAGGTTCTGACCAGTTCTGGAGAACCGGCAGCGGAAATTTTGAGTAGTTCGGAGAACCTGCAAATCCCACCTCTGACTGGAGATTTTACAGCATCCTTCCCCTGCCACGTCCACCAAGCCACGCCCACAGAACCAGTAGTTAAAAATTTTTTGAATCCCACCACTGTCTGAAGCCCACTAGGGAACGAGCTGGGGAGGAGACCCTTCCGTGGGCAGCACTGGCACTTGGCTGGACCCCACTAGGAAAATATAGGAGAGTTGGAAGGGACCTTGGAGGTCTTCTAGTCCAACCCCCTGCCTAAGCAGGAAACTCTACACCACTCTAGACATGGTTATCCAAGATCTTTTTTAAAGCTTCCACTGTTGGAACATTCACAACTTCTGGAAGGAAGTTGTTCCACTGGTTAATTGTTCTAACTGTCAGCAAATTTCTCCATAGTTCTAAGTTGATTGTCTCCTTGATTAGTTTCCACCCACTGCTTCTTGTCCTGCCCTCAGGTGCTTTGGAGAATAGCTTGACTCCCTCTTCTTTGGGGCAGCTCCTGAGATGATATGAGAGGGGGACTTTCCAGGGACAGGCAGAAGAGGCAGATGAGGACATGTTCAGGGGACCCAGTGAAGAATTTGTTATGGATTTTAATTCTAGCAAACCAGGATCTTTTTTTAGAAGGGACCTTGTAGGTCATCTAGGCCAACCCCGCACCCAAACAGGAGACCCTACGCCATACTTATTGTGTGTGCCAGTGTAGCGTGCCTGGAAGACTGCAGCCTGGGGGCACAAGTGAAAACCCAGAAGAGGGGTTCTCTGCCCGGCCTCTCCATCTCTCGCCTCTGAAGGGTGGGGGGCTGGAGGTGACTTGGCCTTGGACCAGATGCTTTCAGTGGATGAAAGGAGCTGTCAGTCTTCTCAGAAGTGCTGAAGGAAACAGCAGCGGTGGCAGGGTGTTTCTCTTGGCACTGCCGTTCTCACCTTTCAACAGTCAAGAGTTTCCATGCCAGCATCAGACTTCAGATTTTTCTTTTAAAAAACTTCTTTTCTCTCTCTCCTTTTTTCTTCATTTTATCTTTATTCAGTAGTGGTAAATCTTTTGGTACCAATTTTTAAAAGACGTTGGGAGTATCTCCTCCTCCTCCTCCTCCTCTTCCTCCTTCCTTCCTTGTCTTCTTCCCTCTCTTCTTTCTCCTTCATCTTCCTCCTCCCCCCTTCCTCTTCTTTCAGATTGCTACCAAATGAAATAGAAAATCCTTTCCCATTGCATATGACCCAACATTTATCAAGAGCTGTTTTAAGCTATGTGCTTGAAGTAGATATTTCTGCCACGTGCTATTAATCTGCTGCATTTCTGTTCTGCTAATGATAGCAAAAAAAACTGTTCCTGAAAGTAGTTGTTCTTCTGCAAAGGGTGGCCCACAAATTCCTCTAAATGCTTCTGCTATAATATCGAAAGTTAATAGCTATCTTTAGCCTCCATCATCCTGCTATGGGGCTTTATATGTATTAAGATACATTATCTGTTTAAACCTTCACCAAGTTCTCTCCACAACAATATTCCCTTCCTTCACCAAAGCAGTTCTCTAGTGACCAGACCCTCAAATCTGGGACTCAGCTGCCTGGCTAGGTGGAAAAAAGCCTTTCTTTGAGATCTCGAAGAGCTTTGGTTAGTAGGTGGTCCTAATTCCCATGAAGTGGTACAGAAAGCTGCTCATTCAAGTCTAGATTTAATATGCATAGGAGACCCTATGGATGTCACAAAATCTGCCATCTAGCCTGTGTAGAATCATCCTATGAGCCACAGTGGTGCAGTGGTTAGAGTGCAGTACTGCAGGCTACTTCTGCTAACAGCTGGCTGCCTGCAATTTGGCAGTTCAAATCTCACCAGGCTCAAGGTGGACTCAGCCTTTTATCTTTCCGAGGTGGGTAAAATAGGACCCAGATTGTTGGTGGTAATAGGCTGACTCTGTAAAGTGCTTAGAGAGGGCTGGAAAGCATTGTGAAGCGGTATATACGTCTAATGCTATTGCTATGAGACCCAGATCCTCTTGAATCTGAATATGGCACTCAACCTCGAGAAACAAGGAAAACTAATGGGAGGACCTGAAGGCTTAGAAGATATCACCTTCTGTGAGGGATTTCACCTTGTTGTACCAGTGGTTGAAATAAATATGAATATTTCTGAGATGAAAAAGCAAACAGAACAATTTGATCTATCATTCTACTTGAATCTATTCACCAGAAATCTGAAGAACACCAAAATCTCCAAAACCTCTAGCTGGAGACCTATTTATCCTGGCTTTGATTTCGATCCTTCTTGGTCTTTGCAGTCACAAAAGCAGATCTCCTCGATAAAACAATAGACTTCATGCATTTCTCCCAAGGCTGGAGAAGACAGGAGAGGAAGGAAATTGGGTCTGAGAGACCATCAAATCATCAGCAATCATGCAGGCTGTATGCTAAAGCACATTTGGTCAAGAGATAAAAGAATGTTTGGGCTGTATCTATATTTAATCTTCTTTTCTGCAGAAGGTCTAGCAGATCGGCGTGTGTTTGTGTCTGTGTGAATGTGTGTGTGTGTGTGTGTGTAAGTAGTGTTTTGCCAGAAGGCTGTTCTTGAGTTGTTCTCTGTATTTTCCATCTAAGCTAACTTTAATGATTGCACAGCTACAACTGAGCTCTTTGAAGGATTCCTCTCTTTCCCTCTTCCTCGACTTTTACATATAATCAGAGTTGGAAGGGATCTTGTAGGTCATCTGGTGCAACCCCTTGCCCAAGCAGGAGCCCCTACACCATTTCTGACAAATGGCAGTCCAGTCTCTTCTTGAAAGCTTCCAGTGATGAAGGTCCCACAACTTCTGAAAGCAAGCTGTTCCATTGGTTGGTTGTTCTCATTGTCATTTTTTTCCTTATTTCAGGTTGAATCTCTCCTTGTTCAGTTTCCATCCATTATTCCTTGTCTGGTCTTTGGGTGCTTTGGAAAACAGCTTGACCCCTTCCTCTCTGTGGTAGCCCCTCAAATATTGGAACCCTGCTATCAAGTCTCCCCTGGTCCTTCTCTTCACTAGACTAGCCAGGCCCAGTTCCTGCAACCATTCATCATATGTTTTAGTTTCCTATCCCCTTCTCCCCCTCCTTCCCTTTTTCCTCTTACTTCTCCTTCTCCTCCTCCTCCCCCCACTCCTCCATGCTGGCTAGAGGGATAACATTTTTAGGGAATGGTAACATCCAAGATGAGGCCAGGTTGTCATCTGTCCTTACATTTTTGACTTTAATAGATTTGCAAGCCAACTTGTGAGGAGAGTTTGTAGCCACCTCCCCTTCTGATTAATTTGTATGTGAAAATAAGAGGTATTCACAAAATGTTTATCCTTGAACTGTGAAAGTCTCACTGCTCAGAAAATCGACACATCCCTCTGCAATGAGTGAATCCAGAATTTCTTTATGCTTAGAAAGAAAACCTCTTATCTCTCAGGAGTTATGTTTAAAATGTGGGTTAATCTGGATCCTAGATGTCTAATTTCTGACAAATAGATGGGGAAGAAATGGAGGTAGTGACAAATTTAATTTGCCTGCGCTCCAAGATCAAGTTTCAGGTTTTGCTTCTACAGATTAAATGATGATATTCCTACCTTGCAATGGCCTTTCTCTCTGGCGTGTGAATCATTTATTTCAGAGGGCGTAAAAGGAGAAGTTGGGATGACATGACGTTATGCAACCTGAAAGTGAAACGGATACACTGGAGTGAAGAAAGTCATCCTCTCATGTTCAGTGGAGTTTCACAAGTTCAAACATTTACAGGAAACCTTGTGTTTGCAGGAGAAATGCAGCCTTGCTGAGAAGGCAGTATGGAAGGAAAGAGAAGAAGAAATAGAATGGGTTGTGGGAAAGGAGAGGAACCGAGGAGTTTGAGGTGGGACCTGTATAGTTCTTAGTGGAGATCACGAGGGGAAGGAGATATACTCTGAACTTGAATTGTACAAATGGTGAACTCTGTTTTCCACACTGAAGAATGAATTGTGCTGGTTCATGACCATAATAAGGTTTGGTTTGGTTTGGCTTGGCTCGGATTGATTTGGTTTGGTTGACTTGGCTTGGCTTGGCTTGGCTCAGCTGGGTTTGGTTTGGTTTGATTAATGAGCTGGGAGCAAGGAAGATTTTGGGTCTCCTGCTTGAGACAACAATGCCTCCACTACCATAATTGACAGAAAATAAATTTCTGAATTCACCTGCTTCCTGGATTTGCACAAAACCTTGCCAAGTGGTAACACTTGTCAAATGGAGGAAGTCAGCAAGCAGGACAGAGTTCAAAAGTACTGCAAATTTATTTCATGTTGCCAATACCCAGGAATCAGAGTGTTGCTCCTGCCCCGATTTGAATCCTAGGCAAGAATGATCCATGAGTGCATTTTTGGAGTGAGGTACAGTTTTACTAGAGTCAAGTGAAGTACAGCAAAGCAAAGCGAGATCTGAAGTTCCCATGCCAATTCCCTAATTAAACCTCCCTGTTTCCCAGGCCTGCCCTCCCAAGGATCCCCATAAATCCAACCATATTCAAACCAGATGTTTTTGGAACTGCCGTCCTTGGAATGCAGCTGCTATCAGGGTTCCAATGGATGCCCTAATTAAACCATAAGCCTTGAGCCAATTTTCAAAAGAAATACAGTTATTTATTAGGAGCAACATTCCAGCATGTATCCAGATGAAGTCAGCTCTGCCCCACATAATTTAAGGCTGAAGTCTGACTCTGCTTTCCCCCTCCACGCAGGGTGTGTCATAAATCACATTCTCCAACAGAGCACCTTCACAGGCTTTAGAGCAGAGGTGGGATCCTACAGGTTTGGTCCAGTTCTATAGAACTGGTAGCTCTGAAGAGCAGCTGACACCGAACCGGTTCGCTGGGATGAGGTTTTGGTCCGCTGTTTCGCCCACCCGGGCTCTAGGCTGTCCTTTAGTGGCTGCAGTTTCCTTCTCAGCTGCTTTGTTCAGCACAGCTGAGTGCCACTCATCAGCTGGAGACGGTAAATGCTTGCCTGAGCTGGTAGCATGTGTGTGTAGCACACGTTTGACGTGCATGCGCGCGCTCCCCAAGCCGGTTCTTATGCCAGTTAAATCCCACCCCTTGCTTTAGAGATCACACCTCTGAGAGCCAGTCTTGAGAAATGTATGCATGGAATGTGCTTCTGGATGTGGGTCATGTGCTGCTGCACCTGCTCTTCTCCGTCTTTCCCATGGCAACTCAACAGCAGGTCAGGGATGCTTTACGAGGTGACAGCTGCATTCATCCCTCTGGCTGGGTGTCCTTGAAATTTTGTCTCCAGATGATACAAAGTACTTTTGAGGTACTCCTTTACCTCCTCCCAAATGGCTTCCCTCCCCCTCCCCTCCCCATCATCCTTGGCAGGCTGGCACTGAAGCCAGGAGAAAGTGTGATCGAGGTGGCAGATCTGATCCAGAATATTAATGATCAAGGCAAATTGGTGCCACATAAAAGTCAACAGACTTCAAGGGGAGGCTGAATTAGGTCTTATTATGAGATGTAGAGATTCCAGGCTGATGATGCATTTGACGCCACCTTTGGGCTCAGCTACCTTGTCTCCTACAACACTACGATGAAGGACAGAGAAAGAAAACCAAGGTTTAATGAATAAACTTCACTTTTTTTCATTGGTGCAGCTGCTGGTCTTGTTCAGAGCGTCTTGGGAAACCCCAGTCAAATTCTTTAGCAGCCAAGACCATCCTCAACTGAACTGGATGGAACAATTCCAGTCTTCCTGCTCAGGGTGCTGAAGGGTTTCAATAGGCAATGCCTTCCTCTTCCTTCTTCAAGACCAGGGGTGTCAAACTCAAGACTTGTGGGCTGGATCCGGCCCGTGAAATGCTTTGATCTGGAAACAGTGAAGGACTGGCCTGCAGTGCCTCTACCAGTGAAAATGGAGCTTGCAGCCATCCTGAGCTCCATTTTCTCTTGGAGAAAGTTGCAGGAAGTCATCGCAGGTGAAAACAGACCTTGGGAGCCTGTTTTTGTTGGCAGAGTGCTCGAACCACCACAGGTGCCCCGGACATGAGTGAAGTCGAGCTGACCATGCCTCCTGGCCACAGCCCCCAGAGCCTCCCAAGGTCAAACACAAGCCCTGATGTGGCCTTCAATGAAATTGAGTTTGACACTCCTATTCTAGGCTAAACATCTCACAACCCTTTGGATAGGTTTCTCTGCAAATCTGTCTTTCAGACATTGGACTCCCTGCCCAAATCATGGTCACCTGCCAGATGTGACACTAGCATGAAGGTGTAAAACAAATGAGCAGAAGGCCCAATCAGAGGTCTTAAGTTGATGCATCATTTGTGGATGCATCATTTGTGGATGGACCGAGAGATGTTCCCTTCTGCCATTTACTAAGGTCAGGCAGACAAACATATACAAGTAGTCCTCGATTTACAACAGTTCTTTGAAGTTACAACAGCACTGAAAAAAAGGACTTAGGACCGTTTTTCACTCTTATGACCGCTGCAGCCTCCCCATGGTCACGTGATCGAAATTCAGATGCTTGGCCACTGACTCACATTTATGACAGTTGCAGTGTCCCAACATCACATGATCCCGCTTTTGCGACCTTCTGACCAGCAAAACTGATGGCGAAGCCAGATTCGTTTAACAACTGTGATGACCTGGGGTGTGGCACAAAGGCAACACAGTCAGATAATCAGTAGGAGTCCCTTTATTAGCTCCAACTTTGCCCCCAATGTCCAGGTTACCTTCTGGGCTGGAGAAAAACTCTCCCAGGAACAGCCTTTGGCTGCAGGAAATCAAGTCCAAAACATGGTCAATAAAAATTGTAACTATAAGTCCAATCAAGGCAAAATGAGGTAATTAGCCCATCAGGGCAAGAGAAGGAATTCCAGATGTGAAGGAACGACAATAATTCAAAACGGTTGGGAGGATGCCAGGAACACAGATAACCAAAGTCAACACAAGATAAACTCGCGTTTGTTCCCAGCAGATGCCATACTCGGCTTGCATCTCTTTTAAACTCCCTTCCCAGCTGTGGCTAATGAAGGGAATCAGGGCCCTTTCCTCCCCCATAAGCCATGCAACCCACGTTGCTCTCTTCTCCATTCCTCCCTGCATGCCCTAGGATGAAGAGGGGGTGGGCCTGGGTCTTCCTTTGAATTCCCTTCCCTTGTTCTACCTCTTCCCTGCTCTGCCCAGCCGGACTTTGCCCTTCCCCAGTTTCCTCCACAGCCAACGGAGCCACACTCCCACTCCAGAGGCGGTATTCAGCAGGTTCTGACCAGTTCTGGAGAACCGGTAGCGGAAATTTTGAGTAGTTCAGAGAACCAGCAAATATCACCTCTAATTGGAGATTTTACAGTATCTTTCTCCTGCCACGCCCACCAAGCCACACCCGCAGCACCGGTAGTAAAAAAAAAATGAATCCCACCACGATCCCACTCCCTGTCAGTTGTTTGTCTTCCTCCTTGGATTCAGACTCCAACAGGGGCCTGACAACAACCATGTTACTAACTGAACCACTGTAGGGATTCACTTTACGGCGGTGGCAAGCAAGGGGGCAAAAAGTCACTTCACAACCATTTCGCTTAGCAACAGAAACGTTGGGATGAATTGTGGTCATATATCGAAGTCTGTCTACAGTGGCAGGCTTTCTGCCACCTACCAGTGTCAGGCTGACAAGTCATAGAGTAACAGTGTATCTTCTCCTGTGAGAATCCCTGTAAATATCTGTTGTGTCCTTAGCCAGAAAGCCTCAGTTGTGAAAGAGGTTTGGGGACTCCCCTCCAACTGTCTTTTCGCAACACACAAACGCCCGGGGATAGGTGGTGCCGAGCAGTGCGTCACTCACAAGCCTTTTTGTGGAAGCCCGAATCATCCTGTTTGACTCAGCACGTGACTTGCTGTTAACACAGAGTCCTGTTGCAATCCGGGGCAGCAGTGGCCAAGGGCGCCCCGTAGAGCAGGGAAAATTGGAGATGTTGAAAGGCCGTCAGGACTCGCCGCCCGTCACTCCTCCTTGAACATTGTATAAAAGGAAGAAGCTCAGCCCTCTCCAGGCTGGGCTTCGAAGGCGCAGGACATCACTCCCTGGCATCATGTGGGCCAAGGTAGGTTCTCCCATGTCTTGCTCCCAGGAGGAGGCATGGATGCTCCAGCTGAAGAGGAGGAGACAGAGGGCTTAGGCAGGGAGGGACGTGTGGCTGTGTCTACTGGAAGTTGCAAAGCTAATCCCTGATGACTTTCAAGAAGAGTCAAGCAGCAAAGGTGAGGGAAATTGTACTGGAGGTCTGAGAGCCCATCAGAGACCAGCACAGACTGCGGAGCCAGAAAATTGGAAGCAGCTTCCTCTGCTCAGGACAGCACCTGTAGGGCCAAGGTTAACTTTATGGGCTGCTCACAGGTTTGTGCATGTGTTATTGCCATGGCCATTGTTGGCAAGGCTAGCAGGCCCTTGAAGCTAGGTGAGGTAGAGACCTCAGGGTTCAAAACCTGGGCAAGAGTGGATTGTGGGTCAAAATCCCTCTGCCTTAAGAAAGTTCAAAACATTCTGAAAAATCCATCTCATCCTGAGCATCCTTTTTTTGAACTATTAACTTATCTGGCAGAAAAACAAGGACAAATAGGCTGAAAAACAGCTTCTATCCCAGGGTAGTAACTCTACTGAATTCTACTGTGTAGCACGATATTAATGCAATATCAGGGGTTTCCCATTCAATGTATAGAATGGGAAGGATGTGTTTATTTTCATAGTCATGATGTACACTGAAGATGGTATTTGATTTCGTTGCATGAGGTGCAATGACAATGAACTAAGCTAAACTAAACCAAAAAAATTTGGCACTTCCTTTAGTCTCAATGCTCTGTGTTGTCAGACAGAGCCAGGGGGATGCGGAAATGAAGTTATTGAAACTATTTTTTTTTTCATTTTCTGATAAAATTGTGTTTCTGTTCCATGCGGGTTTCCTGGCCATTAAGGAGGAAATGCACAGGGTGTATTACAGGTAGTTCTTGACTTACGACCGCAACTGAGCCCAACATTGCTGTTGCTAAGCAAGACAGTTGTTAAACAGGTATTCCCCCCCATTTTATGAATTTTCTTGCTGCACCTGTTAAGCGGATCATTGCAGTTATTAAGTTAGTAACACGGTTGTTAAGAGAATCTGGCTTCCCCAGTGACTTTGCTTGTCAGAAAGTCCCAAAAGGGAATCTCAAAACGGGCACTGCAACAGTCATAAGTACATGCCAGTTGCCAAAGGTCTGAAGTTTAATCACACAGCCACAGAGAGGCTGAAATAGTTGTAAGTGTGAAAAACCATCATAAGTCCTCTTTTTTTTCAGTGCCATTGTAACTTTGGGCGGTCCCTAAATGAATTGTTGTAGGTCAAGGAGGACCAGAGAGTTGCTTCTGCAAAGATAAATCCCAGCAGGTTAGGATCTGGAGAAAATGGCCGGGGTGGAGAAAATGTGGCTATCATGGTTTGATTTCTCTTTTGTCAGAATATTACGGGGAACTTTGCTAATGTGATCCACGGGTTGAATCCAAGCCACTTGACCGACCGAGTCATTCAGAGGAGCAAACGGATGATTTTGGACACTTTGGGAGTCGGGCTGGTGGGCACCAGAACGGACGTCTTTCAGAAGCTCATCCAGTACAGCAAGGTAGGAGGAACTGGTATAATTCTCACCTGGAATCAGATAAATAAGAGTTGGAAGGGGTCTTGTATGTCACCTAGTCCAATTCTCCACCCAAGCAGGAGACTCTACACCATTTCTGACAGATGACAGTCCAATCTCTTCTTGAAAGCTTCCAAGGATGAAGCTCCCATAACTTTCGAAAGCAACTTCTGCTCCATTGATTGATTGTTCTCACTGTCAGAAGATTTCTCCTTATTTCTAGATTGAATCTCTCCTTGTTTAGGTTCCATTCATTGTTCCTTGTCTGGCCTTCAGGTGCTTTGGAAAACAGCTTGACCCCTTCCTCTCTGTGGCAGCCCCTCAAGTATTGGAAGACAGCTATCATGTCTCCCCTGGCCCTTCTCTTCACTAGACTAGCCAAGCCCAGTTCCTGTAACTGTTCCTCGTATGTTTTAGCCTCCAGTCCCCGAATCCTGGTTGCTCTTCTCTGCCCTTTTTCTAAAGTCTCAGCATTTTTTTTGTAGTGTGGTGACCCAAACTGGATTATAGGTGTGGCCTTACTAAGGCTTTATAGACTGGTATTAATACCTCCCTTGATCTTGATTGAGATCTTTTGGGCTAGGTAGTTCATTTGGATGATCTTTTAAGGCAGGGAGTAGAGAAATATGGCCCTTTGATGACCTGCAGATTTCAACTCCCAGAATTCTTGAGCCAGCCATGAATTCTGGGAGTTGAAGTCTGCAGGTCATCTAAGGGCCACAGTTCCACACCCCTGTTTTAAGGGAATAACCTTACATTTTGCTACAGGTTATCCTTAATTGCTATTTCTTTCTGCTATGGCGATTAGCACAATTAGCCTCTAGTCCTGAAGCCCTCCCACTTCTGTTCATCTAATGGGATATATCAATTCTCCACCTGAGGATTCTTCTTCCTGGTTCAGCTGGCATGGAATAGCTAGGTTAATGCTCCAGACCCTTCCCAAGCGGGGGGGGGGGGGGGGGGGCTTTTTCTTCCCGAGGATTCCGTTCCAGATAACCTGAGGGCCACCCATCCCCAAAATGATAGCAATGGAGTCCATTATCAAACTGCTGCCCTTTGGCCAGCATCTACTTGCCCATGATGAAGATCCATGCAGGTGACTTCTGCGTCCTTACTGTTGCCCTCTTTGTAGGCGATAACAAAGCTGAGCCAGAAAGCAAGGTCACCTGCACCATCAGTCTGGAATCACTACGCTGCTGTGAAAGACCAAAGCCAGCTTCCCTTGAAGTCCATTGACTCTTATCTGGCGCTAATTTGCCTTGACCGTTAGGCGTTCAGATTCTTGTGTATAGATTGCATGGATTAAACTTGAGAGTACTTTTGAATTTTATCCTGGTTTACTTTATCCTGGTCTCGGACCTGACGGATACGCTGTTGGGTTTTGGAACATCTGCTCATTGCTTGTGCACCAGTGGTGGGATTCAATTCTTTTTACTACCAGTTCTGTGGGCGTGGCTTAGTGGGCATAGCATGGCTTGGTGGGTGTGGCTTGGTGGGCGTGGCAGGGAAAGGAATACTGCAAAATCCCCACTCC
The DNA here is from genome assembly GCA_023653725.1 of Bungarus multicinctus. Lineage (NCBI taxonomy): Eukaryota > Metazoa > Chordata > Lepidosauria > Squamata > Elapidae > Bungarus > Bungarus multicinctus. Next base: position 42,201,124 of record CM042851.1, on the reverse strand, counting down.
CTCCCGACCCCACTAATCTGCTTTCCAGCTCTGTTCTCCTGTGCAGGGCAACCAAAGAAGACCCAGCCGATCAGCTGGGACTCGGGAGGCAGAGAATAGAAAGAGGCGGGGTCAATCAGAGGTGGTATTTTCCGGTTCTCCGAACTACTCAAAATTTCCGCTACCGGTTCTCCAGAACTGGTCAGAACCTGCTGAAGACCACCTCTGTTGTGCACCAATTTGCCTTGACCATTAGTAGGTCCGATTCTTGGGTAAAGGTAGCAATGAGATAAACTTGTAGTACTTTTGAATTCTGTTCTGGCTCCTGATTCCTTGTGTTTGATGCTCTTGGCGGAACGAGCCTAGTAGAGAATAAAGAGAAGCAGTTGTTTAGTTTCACATGCAAAAAAGTTCTTCCTAAACAGGATTGGGATTTTTTTTTTTTTCCAGATTTACAGCTCGGATTCATCCAGTTCTGTCTGGGGATGTTCAACGCTCAAGCTGCCTCCACTCTATGCAGCGTTGGTGAATGGTGTGGCGGTAAGAAACCCTCGGTACTCTTTATCACCCTCTCTGATTCCACCTAGTTTTTTGTTGGGAGAACATCGCTGCAGGCCTGTATAGCCTCTCCTCCATCTGTTTACTCTGAGCGGGGTGTGCTGAGATCTGAGAAGCTGGGCTTGTTTCTTTTTTTATTTTATTAAAATATTTATTAATAGAAAAATACAAAAGAAAATAATCAGGGAGGAAAAAGGGAAGAGAAAAGTGTAGGGCAGAGGAAAAGGAAAGAAAGGAAGGAAGGAAGGAAGGAAGGAAGGAAGGAAAGAAAGAAAGAAAGAAGAAAGAAAGAAAGAAAGAAAGAAAGAAAGAAAGAAAGAAAGAAAGAAAGAAAGAAAGAAAGAAAGAAAAGTCCTTGACTTCTGACTTCCTTTGGTGCAGTAGAATAAGAGACTAAGATCAAACCTCAACTTTTTATTTTACATAATAATATAAACCTGGCTTGGCTTGTTTTTTTGTTTTTGTTTTAAATGGGATTCATTTATGTTGGGAATCAGGTCTTCTGCCCTTTTCTTTTCCACCTCACATTTTCAGACCTCTTGAATTTCAGTCTGTAAATGGGTCTGTGGGGGGAAAATCAGAGGGAGGGTCATTTTGGGGGTGAGGGAAGCGTGTGGCTACTCCACAGCCTTTGGAAATGATGTGCAGATAAGGCAAGAAAGAGCAGGGTCTGCGCATTTAACAAACCCTCCAAAGAAAAAAATATCAGATGTATATGTAGCAGTGGTGGGATTCAAATTTTTTTGCTACCAGTTCTGGAGGATTGGCTTGGTGGCCGTGGTTTGGTGAGTGTGGCAGGGGAAGGATACTATAAAATCCCCATTCCCTCCCCACTCCAGGGGGAAGGTTACTGCAAAATCCCCACTCCCTCCCCACCCCACTAACCTGCTTTCCAGCTCTGTTCTCCTGTGCAGGGCAACAAAAGAAGATCAGCTGATCAGCTGGGACTTAGGAGGCAGAGAATAGATAGGGGTGGGGCTAATCAGAGGTGGTATTTGCCGATTCTCCGAACTACTCAAAATTTCCACTACCAGAACTAGTCAGAACCTGCTGGTATGGTAATACCACCTCTGGTATGTAGGTAATACCACCTCTGGTATGCTGGTAATACCACCTCTGGTATGTAGGTAATACCACCTCTGGTATGTAGGTAATACCACCTCTGGTATGCTGGTAATACCACCTCTGGTATGTAGGTAATACCACCTCTGGTATGCTGGTAATACCACCTCTGGTATGTAGGTAATACCACCTCTGATATGCTGGTAATACCACCTCTGGTATGCTGGTAATACCACCTCTGATATGCTGGTAATACCACCTCTGGTATGTAGGTCAGACACTTATAGATAATATATATATATATATATTTATAAACCCTGTGTGAAGAGGCAGGGGACTCCTTATCTGTCTGAGGATATACAGTATACTTATGACCATGACTGAGCCCAAAATTTATGTGGTTAAGCAAGACAACCGTTCAGTGAGTTTGGCCTCATTTTACCACCCTGGTTACGTGAATTCCTACAGTTGAGTTCGTAACATGGTTACGTATTAAGTGAATTTGGCTTTCCCATTGGCTTTGCTTATCAAAAGGTTGCAAAATATTAATGCCACATATACTGATTATAAGATTATAAGCCAGAAATATTTTTTGTTAGAGATAGCAGTACCAGAAAAATATAATAAAGGGAATTTGTATTTAATATTGCATGTCTTGACAGCAGCAAGAATTGCATTTGCACAGTATTGGAAAAATGAGGAAACTCCAAGAGAAGATGTAATTTAAAACAAACATAGATTGCGCAGAAATGAATAGACTTGATATTAAAGGCTGCAACCTGTCCTAAATGCATGCCAGTTGCCAAATTTTGGCAATGTGACCATGAGGATGCTGCAATCATGTGAAATGTGGCTTTAAGTTGCTTGTTGGTCAGTCTTTTATATCAGCTCAAAGTGACCTGTGTAGGAGTCTTTCCTAATTTTGTCCACTCAACAAGGAGCTTGGAATATGCTCCAACCTTCAATAGACACTGGCAGAACTTTTATGCAGGCCTCCCATGGGGAATGTTGGGATCTCAGAGTCAGGATTTGGGTTGGGCGGTTGTGGCGGTGAGGTGTTTCTCCGGCCATTGTGCCCAGTGCTCTTCTTTTGAGATATCTCTTTGGAAGAGAAAAGAGGGCAGGAGAACCATATTGTTGTGGTTTGCTGCCAGCCGGTGCAGACGGCAGCGGAGTCGGATAGCGGGGAAGAAAGGGTCAGTCAGAGAGTCTGGAGAGAACTTGGGTGAGGGCCCTGCATCCGATGCAGGGATGGGGCCAGGACCATCTGGGAGTGGGGTGCTGTTCCCAGGGGAGTCTGTTCCAAGTGCGCAGTGTGCACAGAGCTGCTAGAAGGCGAGAGAAGCTGAAACAGAAGGGGCGACTTGGGAGTAAGGCTGGAGGTGATTGCCCCTCCCATAAGGGATAAAAGTCAGGCCAAGGTGATGAACTCTTTGCAGGAAGCAAAGTAGTTCAATAGATTCCGAGTCTTCCTTGAAGCTCTGGGTACTCTGGTCAGTTTTTTGTGCTACTGTTATAATTCATTTGGATACTTCTGTTTTTGGCAGCATTCTACACCACTGAAAGGCGTGGGCTTATCTCAGGGAACTGTTTAAGATTAGTTCTGGCTGAGAATGAAACTAATTCCCAGCGTTGCATTAAAATAGGTTTTGCTTTTAAAACAAGTTTGTGTTTCATTACATTTGACGAAGCTTGGGTCAGAACACGTATCACCTGCTGGGTTTAATCTGGCTTCTCTTCCCTGGAAATTCCTGCTGTCTGTTGGTGCTTTGTTTTAACCATCACTTCTCACTTGAGGAGAAACTTCGGCCATCTTGATTTCGGCATGAGGGAGAGCTGAAAATGCAGGAGAGGAGGTGAAGCCCCTACCTCCATTGCAACTCCCCTGACCCAAAATTTATTCTCTCTTTCTCTGCCTCTTCCCCCTTCACAGATACACTCCATGGATTTTGATGATACGTGGCATCCAACCACCCATCCTTCGGGGCCTGTGCTGTCAGCCCTCATGGCCGTTGCTGAAGGAGTCGCCGAAAAACAAAGGGTTTCTGGCTGTGACTTGCTTTTGGCTTTCAATGTTGGGATCGAGGTGCAAGGCAGACTGATGACCTTCTCCAAGGAGGCCAGCAATCTTCCTAAAAGGTCTGCTTTCGTTTTTGTTTACTTGTTCTGAAATAGGCCCCAGAGGGTCCCTCCTGGTGTGGCCTTAATGATCAGCCATGATCTTACCTAGCATCATTGAGCTTCACTTATTCCTATCTAAGCCGAGTGGGCTTCTTTGTTAGATGGTCATTACTTGAGGACCAAATCCTGAATGGACTTTCCTATGTAGTATATCAAATCATTTATTGGCATCCCTTGCAGGGACACAAACCATTGTTCTCTTTGCGCTTAGGTGATGTACAGTCTTTGACTTGCAACAGGTTGTTTAATGGCCAGAATACAAAGGTACACAAAATTTGTATTGTATATATAAGGGACACGGCGGCTCAGTGGCTAAGACGCTGAGCTTGTCGATCAGAAAGGTCGGCAGGTCAGCAGTTTGAATCCCTAGCGCCGTGTAAAGGAGTAAGCTCCCGTTACCTGTCCCAGCTTCTGCCAACCTAGCAGTTCGAAAGCACTGTTAAAAATGCAAGTAGAAAAATAGGGACCATTTTGGTGGGAAGATAATGTGTACCTTCGGCGTTTAATCATGCCGGCCACATAACCACGGAGACGTCTTTGAACAACGCTGGCTTTTCAGTTTTGTAACGGAGATAAGCACTGCCCTCTAGAGCCGGAAACGACTAGCATGGATGTGTGAGGGAAACCTTTACCTAAAGTTACAACAGCATTGGAAAAAGTCACTTAGGACTGAACAATCCAGACCAATGGATTCTCTAGGAATGTTGAGAAGGAGAGTCCTGTAGGCCAGGGATCTCCAAAGTCAATAGACCGGCACACACCGGGTTGCGCGAACCTGTGAAGCCCCATCTATGGGATGAAGGCAGAACATGAAACCAGGCATGTCCCCATGGGTCCACGGAAAAAAACCTCTCTCCACGGAATCAATCCCTGGTGACCAAAAGGTTTTGGGCCGCTGTTCAGTGGTGGTATTCAGCCAATTTGCACCGGATCGGGCGAACCGGTAGCAAGGATATGGCGTGGGTTGCTGAACCAGTAGTAAGTTCTGGCTGGCCACGCCCCTGAGCCAGTCGCCCTCCCGCCCGATGCTTACTCACCCCACCTGCCTGATGTTCGCCTAAGGTATTTCTTTTTTTTCCCTCCCGACAATCAGTTGTACATACGATCAGCTGTGCTGGGATTCCCCTTGCTGAGGCCCAGGAAGGCAAAAAATGGTTCAAACCCCCCCCCCCCCCGCTCCATTTTTTGCCTTCCTGAGCCTCAGAGGAGCCTTATGGGAGCAAAAACGCTTCCTCCCAGAGGTTCTTCTGAAGCCAGGAAGGTCCCAAAATGGAGGGTGGAGGGGTGCTACGTGCCCCTCCTATGCTCCATTTTTTTTTCTTCCTGAGCCTTAGAGGAGCCTTATGGGAGCAAAAACACGCCCCCCAGAGGCTCCTCTGAGGCCCAGAAGGCCCCCCAAAAACGGGGTGGCTGCAAAAAAGCAAAAAAAAAAAAAAAAAGCCACGCCCACCCAGTCACATGGCCATGCCCACCAAGCCACACCCACAGAACCAGTAGTAAAAATCTTTGAATCCCACCACTGCCGCTGCTGTAGGCCGTCCCTTAAAAGGGGAGACCTTGCCCCACTCACAACATGAGGCTTCAGTCAGGCAGCCTGCCTCCAAAAAATAATAATATGGTGGGAATACTATGTAGTCAGGAACCCGTACAGATCCTGATGGAGGTTCAAGTAGCCACGTTTGATCTTGATCCATACAGGGTTTCAGTTGGCAAGTGATGAATATGATTCCATACCAGGCGACAGCTCAGCTCTGACCCAGTAGGGAAAATTCTCTATGAAGGGTCCTTGGTGCTCTCTAAGCTTGCTTGTTTTCTTGCAGATGTTTCCTTGCCCAAACTAGGTAACTTTGACTCCCTCTTTCAAACCAGAGTCCTCTCTGTCCAAACTGTGGACTTTGCTGTCTTCTAAAGAGTGGCCTGTGTCTTTTAAATGCAGATGGACGGCTGAATCTAGTCCTGTTGTGTTTGTTCTCCTGTGTTGTGCCATGCGTTTATGAAGTGGTTGTTTTGTTTCCCCAGTGTAAGATCTGCACATGGCTCACTGCGTTGTACTGTATATACCATGTTGCTCCGTTTGTGTTTGGGTGTTTTATCCTTGGAGTGGACAAGTTTCTGCCTTGGTGTGTTCTTGGATTTGAAGTGTGCATGTTATGTTATGTTGGCTGAAGATCCTCCTGAGCTTTTCCGATATGCCTGCAATGGATGGAATGACAAGTGTTGCTTTGTTTATTGTTCTCTTCATGATCTGTTATGGAGGAGCTCCTTTGGGTCTTCTTTGAGATTTGATGTCCCCCTAGGTGTGTGTGTCACCCGTGAAAAACATAAGTTCTCCTTTTCCAATTTCACAAAAGAAGAGATGAGCTTTTGCAGATTTTGCAGGGATCTCTCTCCACCTGAGGGCACCAGAAATGGGTTGCTTGCCTTGTTCTGCCTTCCAAACAAACAGCCTGTCAGGGCTCGGACAAATCCACCCCCATTCAAATCATAAGTCTCAAGCCGCATCTCTCAGAGTAAAAAATATTGATTTATTAGGAGTGACCATGTCGCCGTTACTTGGGTACAGCTGACACTAAGATACATAATTCATTTCCCTCTTGACCCCGGTCTTCCCCCCACACCCTGGTTGTATATTCTCCAATGGGACACATCCATAGCCGAGAGTCATCAATCATGCTCTCCAGTAATAATCTTGTGCGCCAACAGCTTCGGCTGCCTAGCAATTATCTGAAGCATTTAGTTTAGTTTATTAGATTTTTATACTGCCCCCTCTCCCAAAAAAGGAACTCAGGGCGGTGTACAGCCAGATAAAACAGAAACAGAGTAAAGTTATAAAGTTAAAAATAATTTAAAATGATTAAATTAGTGGCCGAATATAAAATTAACAAGTATAAAAACTGATAAAAATTTAAAAATACCAAATTTAAAACCCCACAAATTATTACTGGGCCAGGCTGGCCTGTTGAAAAAACAGGGTCTTTACTGTGCGCCGGAAGGTCTGAATATCGGTGATGGCCCGTATCTCCGGGGGCAAGTCTTTCCAAAGGGAGGGAGCCCCCATAGAGATGGCCCGCACCCTCGGGGCTGCCAACCGGCATCGCCCAGCCGGCCGAACCCTGAGGAGGCCGACCCTGTGGGAGCGCACTGGGTGGCGGGAGGCTGTTGGGGGCAGCAGGCGGTCCCGTAAGTACCCAGGTCCCAAGCCATGGAACGCTTTAAAGATGATCACTACCACCTTGAATCGGATCCGGAAGGCCACAGGAAGCCAATGCAGCAGGCGCAGGAACGGTGTAACATGGGAGCTCCGAGGAGCTCCCAAGATCACCCGTGTGGCCGCATTCTGGACCAACTGCAGCCTCCGGATACTCTTCAAGGGGAGCCCCATGTAGAGAGCATTGCAGTAGTCCAAGCGGGAGATGACGAGGGTGGAAGTGACCGTGCGAAGTGCGCCCAGGTCCAGAAAGGGCTACAACTGGTAGATCAGACGAATGTAGTGAGTAGTGAGGAATGCACTACTTCCCCCCACTCCCTTTCTGCTGGCAACTAAAAAGACCAAAGAAGTATTTTTTTTTTTTTTAAGTTGACATAGCCACCCTCACAGCCTTTCTTCTGCTCACGGCTGCCATTTTTGATTCTTCCAGGTTCCACCCACCCTCCATTCTGGGCACCATGGGAAGCGCTGCAGCCACCGCAAAGCTTCTGGGCCTCGAACAACTCAAGTGTAAGGAAGCCCTGGCTATAGCCGCCTCTTTTGCCGGTGCTCCACTAGCTAACGCAGCCACACAGACCAAACCACTTCATATGGGCAATGCCAGCCGGCACGGTGTGGAAGCCGCTCTCCTGGCCTCTCTGGGCTTGCAAGCCAACAAGATGATTCTGGACCTCGAGTCAGGCTTTGGGGCCTTTTACGTGGACTACCTGCCCCAGACGCTGCCGAGCCTGCAATCCTACTCTTGGTTGTTGGACCAACAAGACGTGGCCTTCAAGAGCTTCCCAGCGCATCTGGGGACACATTGGATGGCTGAAGCTGCCCTGGCAGTAAGGAAGCATCTTGCCCGGAGTGGGGAGTCTCTGCCCACTAGTCGCATTAAGGCCATTGTGCTCGACGTTCCCAACATTAAATATGTTGATCGGCCATTTCCGTCTTCCGAACACGAAGCCAGGCACTCCTTCCAGTTTGCCGCCTGCACAGCATTGCTGGATGGCTTCGTCTCAGCCGAATCCTTCACGTCGCAGAGACTGTCCAGGCCAGAGTTGAATGACCTGCTCCGAAAGACCAGCCTAGAGCATTCTCCAGACAATCTCCCCAGCTTCAACAGCCTTTACTGCGGGGTCAAAGTCATCCTCCAGGACGGAGACACCCGGGAAGAGCGTTGCGAAACCTTCTACGGACACTGGAGGAAGCCCTTGAGCCGTGGGGACTTGGTGAAGAAATTCCACGCCAACGCCATCTCTGCCATCTCCCCAGAAGTGGCCGAAAGCATCGTAGAAGCAGTTGATCGGCTGGAATCCCTGGAGGACTGTGCGGAGTTGTTCTCACTTCTTCGAGGAGCTGAGCTGACCAAAGATTTGCAGCAACGCAAGAGGGAGATTTTGTGAGAACTACCTGGCCCGAGAAGGACCTTCCTGGCCTGGCCTTCATGGTTAGCCATGACCTAGCATCATCTGAGCTTCATTGATTCCTGCCTAACCTTAATACAGATTAGTCCTTGACTTACAACACTTTGTTTAGTGACTGTTCGAAGTTACAATGGCATTAATGGATTGTGTAAGAAAACGAACCAAATTATTGGACAATATTTAAGATGTTATGTAAATTATCAACAAACCAACTGGGCTGATTTGGTGCCGTTTGCAGAGGTTGCTTATAATAATGTACTCTACATAGCAGTACTGGGTTAACACCTTTCCAAATTAATACTGGGATGGAGTTTGTTCCCATGCCTGAATTGCTGAGGGACACCCCCCCCCCCCATCCATGTCAGTAACTGAGTGGATGGACGCAATTAAAGAGTCTTGGGAAAACACAAAAAAGGTTTTGAATAAGGCAGCACAAATCCAAAAGATACAAGCTGACAAACATCGTTCCCAGCAACCACAATTTAAAATGGGGGATAAAGTTTCTTTGTCAACTAAATATTTGAAGTTACACTTACCTTCTAGGAAATTAAGTCCAAAATTTATAGGGCCTTTTCAGATAATTAAAGTAATAAACCCAGTAACTGTGAAACTTAACTCCCTAGGCTATTGGGGAAGGTACATTCGGTGTTTCATAGTAGTTTATTAAAGCCATTTGTTGATTCTTCATTGAGGCCAGTAGAACGTGTAGCTCCAAAGCCTTTGTTCATTGCAGGGCATGAACATTATGAGGTTAAGAAAATTTTGGATTCTAGGATTTTCACAGGGAAGTTACAATATTTAATTTATTGGAAAGGCTATCCAATTTCACAAATGACTTGGGTAAATAGCTGGAAAGTAAATGCTGATAGAAGCCTAAACCAATTCTGTCAGTGGCAGAGGTGGTTAAAATGTGCATTGAATGATTGTGTTTAATCTAATTTCAATCTTTGTATATTTCATGCCGTTGCAGGGATTTCTTTTCAAATGAGGGAGGGCAGCCTGTCAAGCCTGAAATTGACATATGTGTAGCCAGTTGAATTAGGCTGAGTTTTCTTACTTTTTCTTACTTTCTCTGTGGCGGTCATGGGGGGTAGGGTTTCAGGTTTGCCACATTCCTAAGGGGGGAGGAGTGGAGATAGAGAGAGTTGTTTAGGCTAGGTGATTCTTCTTCCCGTGGGAAAACAAGCTGACCGTGCTCAGGCCCCTTGAGGTAGAGATTTATGACATCAAGCCACGTTGATTTACTTCTATTGGAGAATGTGACTTTTGGGAGTTGTTTCTAACTTCTAATATTGTGGGGTAATTTCGGGTTGTGTCAGATCCGGAATTACCATGGAGTTTGCCAATTTGATGCTTTCCTAAATAAAAGAAATTGTCTTGGAAGATAGACTTTGTTATTTTTCCTTTTAAATGAATTTCAACACTTGGAAACCTGACAGGCCATTTTTCAGAGTTATAACCTTTGCAGCCTCCTCCACGATCATCCGATCGAAATCTGGATACTTTGCAACTGTTTCATACTTACGACTACTGCAGCTTCTGGGGAGTCACGTAATGCCCCTTTGCGATCTTCTGACAAGCAATGGGGAAGCCAGATTCACTTAACAATCGTATGACTAATTTTTTAAAAATATTTTTTTTATTTTAATTGTAAGGATACAACACGGTGCAGCCGATCTGGCACTACAATTGTTATACATATATACATTTTACTTCACCATTTACAATCTTCTTGTCTGATACATTGTTTACTAATTATTCTAATCATCATAGCTACTTATGTTCTGACCTTGCCTTCTTCTATGCAACCATTGATAGAATTTATTCCACGTTTCATAGTACCCAGATTCCCCCTTGTTTTTAATTCTATCTGATTCTGCACAGGCCATAATTTTTCTTATTATCTCTGTTTCTGGCGGTATGTTTTCCTTTTTCCAGTATTGTGCATATATTATTCTAGCCGCCGTCAATACATGTACTATTAGATAAATTAAATCCTTCGTATATCTTTCTGATATTATTCAGATAACAGATAATCAGTGTTGGAAGGGATCTTGTAGGTCATCTAGTCCAACCCCCTGCCCAAGCGGGAGACCCTACACCATTTTTAGCAGATGGTAGTCCAATCTCTTCTTGAAAGTCTCAAGTGATGAGGCTCCCACAACTTCCGAGGGCAACTTCTGTTCCGTTGGTTGATTGTTCTCCTGTCAGAAAATTTCTCCTTATTTCCAGGTTGAATCTCTCCTTGTTCAGTTTCCATCCATTATTCCTTGTCTGGCCTTCATGGGCTTTGGAAAATAGCTTGACCCCCTTCCTCCTCTCTGTGGCAGCCCCTCAAATATTGGAATAGTGCTATCATGTCTTCCCTGGTCCTTCTCTTCACTAGACTAGCCATGCCCACTTCCTGCAACTATTCCTCATATGTTTTACAGGAACTGGGCAGGGCTAGTCTAGTCTTCTCTATTTCTAGAAGAAAAAAATCCAGTTTAAATGGAATACACTCTCCCACCATTTGTTCCACCCATGTCTGGATCAGTCTCCAATATATTTTTTTTGCAGCATTTCAAGTCTACCACATGTGAAAAAATGTGCCTGATACATCTTTGCGTTTCCAACAAGTTGGAGATATATTTTTGAACATTTTGGAAAGCCTTGCTGGCAGAAAATTCCGCCTGTAAAACGTATTTTCCTTGTATGCCATGGCCAATGTTATTTTCTTATTATTGTGATAAATTTGAACCACCTGCAGCGACTTTACTTAACAGCTGTGGCAAGAAAAGTCACAAAATGGGGCAAAACTCACTTAACAAGTTTCTCACTTAGCCACATATATTTTGGGCTCAATTGTGATCGTAAGTCAAGGACTACCTGTCTGCTTCTTTGTTAAGATGGCCATTGCTTTATGGACCGGTTGCTTTCATGGTGTGGAGACAATAACTTGATCCTCAACATCAATAAGATCCAGGAGCTTATAGTGGACTATAGAAGGAACAGATCAGACATCCAGCCCTTGCTTATCAATGGAGACCGAGTGGAGCAAGTGGCCAGTTTTAAGTTTCTGGGTGTTACCATAAAAAAGGACCTGACCTGGGGTGCCCACACTGCAGCCCTGGTCAAAAGGGCCCAGCAGAGATTATACTACCTGAGACTTCTCAAAAAACAACAACTGAATGAAAAACTGCTGGTGACCTTCTACCGCTGCACCATAGAGAGTATCTTAACTTACTGCACCTCTGTCTGGTTTGCCAATTGCACAGCAGCCTGTGTGTGTAAGAATCGTAGAAAGTTAGCACCTACCCCTCTCCTAGAAGAATGAAATATTCTAGGAAATATTAAAAAGGCACAATATTATATTTCCCTGTATGAAGAAAAGGAGAAACGTGTTTTAAAGACAAAGCAGCTCCCTGCCCCCCCCGCCCCTTCAGCTCCAGGGTGTTGGGATTAAGACATGGCCCTCAAGACATGGTAGGATTACCCATCTCACCACATGGCACCTGGGAAGATTACATCAGCCAGCACTCAGGTGAAGCCAGGTAGTCCAGACATAGTCTACAAAGTTAGCTAAGACCCCCCCCCTTCCCTCCAGGAGTCTGACAGCCAATGAGATACATTTCTTGCGCAGGAAGAGGAAACATTAAGGTGGGGCCCAACGGAGGGTATCTAACTAAGGGTTTATCAGCACCTCTTCCCTTTTCGCCCAGGAGCTTCAAGGCGTGTGGTCCTGCCCACCATTAAACCTTCTTTCCAAGCAACTTCCATGAATCCAGTGTCTTTTTCCCCACTTGGAACTGAACCCAGAAGGATATTTCTTCCAACAGAATGGTGGCTTTCCTTATAAATATTCTGTAATATGAATCATTTTCGTCTGGATTCTTCTCATTTATTTCTGAGCTCTTTCTATAAGGCTCCAGGTGAGAAAGTATCAGACCCTGAGTTCAAGTCCCGCCTTAGCCATGAAAATCAGCTGGTGGGCAGCAATAACAGAATAACCTCCAATGCTCTCTTCCAGCTCTCTTCCCATTCCCACTCCATTCCATTGTATTCATTTCCAATCACATATGGCCAATAAAGCTACTCTACTCCTACTCTACTCATTTCCAATCACACATGGCCAATGAAGCTACTCCTAGTCTACGCATTTCCAATCACACACAGCCAATAAAGCTACTCTACTCATTTCCAATCACACACGGCCAATAAAGCTATTCTACTCCTACTCCATTGCATTGCATTCTTTAGCCTCTGCTGGGGCAGCCTGCCAAGAAATTCCCCCCACCCCGTGGATCTCCGGGATAGCAAGGCTCGTCCCCGCCCACTCCCGTGTCACGTGCCTTCCCGGGGCCCGGCTCAGCTGACGGCGGGAGCGCGCACAGCTCAGGAGCTGCTACGCGACCCACTTTTCTGTTTGCTGCGCGCCCGGGATGGGGCAGCGGACGGTGCCTCGGTTGTTGCTGCTGCTGCTGCCGCCGCTGCTGCTGCTGCTGACGGCGGGCGGCGGCAGGGCGCAGGTGTGCGAGGGCCAGGGCCGCTGGCCGGTTCCCTACAGGCGAGTCTCGGGCTCCGCTTTGGGGGGAGGCAGAGCGGGGAAAGCCCTTCGCCGGGCCGGGCGAGGAGAGATTGCGCCCTCCGGTGACGCCCCCCCCCCCGCTCTCTCTCTCTTTCGTCCCGCAGGCGCTTCGATCGCCGTCCTCGGCCGGATCCCTTTTGCCAGGCTCGCTACACCTTCTGCCCCAGCGGCTCTGCCCTTCCGGAGATGCGGGAGACGGACGTCCTGGCCGTGTATCGCTTGCAGGCTCCCGTCTGGGAGTTCAAGTACGGAGGGCTTCTGGGCCACTTGGTAGGGCTGTTTCCCCTTCGGGTTTGGAGAGACCCACCCCTCTTGCCCCCCGCTCTGCCCGGAGTAAAAATCCCGAGGTTGATTGGGTTGGGAGCTTCCCCGGGAGGCCCAGGACTTATGCAGAAGTTACAATAGAGAGAGAGAGAGAGTTCTTAGAACTAAGGGCAACAATTAACCAGTGGAACGACTTGCCTCCAGAAGTTGTGGATACTCCAACACTAAAAGTGTTTAAGAAGAGATTGGGCAACCAGTTGTCTGAAGTGGTATAGGGCAATGATGGCGAACCTATGGAACATGTGCCACAGGGGGCACACAAAGCCATCTGTGCTGGCACGCGAGCTGCAGGCAAACTTACCTCAGTGCGCATGTGCGTGCCTCCCAGCCGTTTTTCTGGAAATACCAGAAGTGATGAAACGGGTCTAGTTTTTGGCCTGCAGAAGCCTTCCTAAAGCCTCTGGAGGCCGAAAAAGGCTTCAAACCAGCTGAAAATCAGCTGTGAGGCAGGAGTGCAGGTAAAGGGGAGGCGGGGGTGGGTGGGGATTGCACGCACATGTGTAGGGGGCTTGAGGGGGGCACGCATTGCCTTCTGGGTGCTGGCACACGAGCGCGAGCATGTAAGCGTGCGCACAATTTTTGGCCCAGGAGCCCAAAAAGGTTAGTCATCACTGGTGTAGAGTTTCCTGCCTAAGCAGGGGGTTGGACTAGAAGACCTCCAAGGTCCCTTCCAACTCTGTTATTCTATCCTATCCTATCCTCTATTCCTATTCTCTGTTCTCTATTCCTATTCCTCTTCTGTTTATATCTCTTTCGGGACGGCTCTTGGGGTTGGATCCAGCAGAAGGCAAGTTAGTACCGCTGTCATGGAATGGCTTTGTTCACATCATCTTCTAGAACAGCAGCCCCACATCCCCCACCCCAAACCTTTGGGCACCAGGGACTCAGTGGAGAGAAGTTTTCTGCAGACTGAAGGGGACATGGTTTCGTGTGCTGCCTACATCCCATGGAGGGGGTTTTGCTTGTTTTCTGACATGTTGTGGCCTCGTCCTGGGTCCCCAGTTCGTGGATTGGGGACCCCTGTTCTAGAAAGCCATAAAGGAAGGTTGGAACACTTGGGCTAAGTCATTAGTTTATAGCAGGGATGGGATTCAAATTTTTAAACAACTGGTTCTGTGGGTGTGGCGTAGTTGGTGGGCGTGGTTTGGTGGTCATGTGACTGGCTGGGGGTGGCCAACTCAACATCACTCACATCAAGGCACGCATCTCCTCGCCTGGCCTCTAATGACTCTGGGGATGCTTCAATAGTCGTAAGTGTGAAAAATGGTCATCAGTCACTTTTTTCAGTGCCATTGTAACTTTGAATGGTCACTCCACACAAGCAAAGTACCAGCAAAGGAGAGGAAAAAAACTCCAGAGAAGTTCCTCGAGACAAGAAGTCTAGTCCTGCCTAAGAATGTAATAAGGGTTAATGGAGAGGCAGTTTCTGTAAGCAACACCAGAACGTTTCCTTCCGGCCTTCCTTACAGGATTAGGCCAGTAATTTCTTCTAACAATCGATTCTCCGAACTGCTTAAAATGTTAACAATCAGTTCTAGCAAATAGGTGCAAACCAGTAGAATCCCACCCCTGGTTTATATGCAGGGCTCTTCAAACTGGCAACTTAGAGACTTCTGGACTTTAATTCCCAGAATTCCCCAGCCAGCAAAAACACGCCCCCCATCCCCTGCCATAGTGCAAGAGGCTGACTAGGCCACGCCCACCATGCCCATGCCCACCCAGCAACCGGGCAGAGAACCCGTTACTACAATTTTTGAAGCCCACCCCTGACTTCACAGTGCTTTTACAGCTCTCTCTAAGCAGTTTACACAGAGTCAGCATATTGACCCCAACAATCTGGGTCCTCATTTTACCCACCTCGGAAGGATGGAAGGCTGAGTCAACCTTGAGCCCGGTGAGACCTGAACTGCCAAACTACTAGCAGCTCTCCCCTCAATTGAGAGAGGGCTGTTTAATTTTGACATAGATGGCCTCTTTCAATATAAATCTTTCCCTTCTCCAGCATCCACTCAGAGCTGAAGAAGCTGCTTGGAATGAGAAGTGAAACGTCTTCAAAAGAAAAACCAGAAAGTCCAGTTGCCTCTTGACAAAAAAACATCATCTTTGGGATACGGAAAACGATGACCTTTTTCTTAGAAACCAAAGGGCCGATTGTGCTAAATTGGATGACTTTAAAAGGCCCTGATGGGATATTTGCCTGTTTACTTTTCTCTGGGGTTTGGGAAGGAGGGAGGGTGTATGGGTGTGGAAACCTTAGTCCACTGTCCCGTCAATGTAGCCTGCTTCTTGGTTTCCTTTCTCAGAAAATTATGCACGATGCTGTGGGCTTCAGGAGCTCCTTGACTGGGAAGAACTACACAATGGAGTGGTACGAGCTGTTCCAGCTTGGGAACTGTACTTTCCCACACCTGCGGGCTGAAGACCCCGCCCCCTTCTGGTGCAACCAGGGGGCAGCCTGTTTCTATGAAGGGATCGATGACGCCCACTGGAAGGAAAACGGCACCCTGGTCCAGGTGACTACAATTTCAGGTAATCAGGTGTAACTCAACTGTAGATAGATGGGTGCTACCTGCTTCTCATGTTCTAAAGCAGGGGTCGCCAACCTTTTGGACCTCAGGGACCACCAAACTCATAATTTTGAATCCCGGGGACCACTAATATGAATTTTGACTGACTGTGGCTTGCTGACATTGGTGGGGGAGGTCTGTCTGTCTGTCTGTCTGTCCGTCCGTCCACCCCTTCCATTCTATCCTGCGTAGAAGACGAAAGGCGCGGGGAACAGCAGCTCGGTGGCCAGGCAACTTCCCCCCCTCAACCCTTTCCCTCCTCCCCTCACTACCTCTAGTTCCAACACAAGCCTAGTGTCTGTCTGTCTGTGATCCACCCACCCCTTCCATTCTATCCTGCGTAGAAGACGAAAGGCGCGGAGAACAGCAGCTCGGTGGCCAGGCAACTTCCCCCCCCTCAACCCTTTCCCTCCTCCCCTCACTACCTCTAGTTCCGACACAAGCCTTGTGTTCCCACAGGCCATGTTGACATAGCAGCCTTGTGTTCCTGTGCAGCCTGGCTTAATTGCTTTCGGGGATGCTCTGGAGATGACATTTCTCTGCGGACCACCAAAATTTTCTCGTGGCCCACTGGTTGGCGACCACTGTTCTAAACTATCCACCCAGCCAGCCACCCATCCATCCACTATAAATAGCCTTGAGTCCAATGGCTAAATCAAGATAGAAAACCATTCTTTCTTGGAGTAGCATCAACAAGAAAATCATATAAAGCATTAAGCATTTGTCTGTCTGTTTATCTAATCTATCTAATCCTGGGATGGCGAACCTACGGCACGCATGCCAGAAATGACACACACGAAACTGTTTTACCACAAAATGAAATTGTGGTAAGTCAAGGGCTGCCTGTAAATCATCAGGTTCTGCATTTTATAAATAAACATATAAGGCCACGGTGGCGAACCTATGGCACGCATGCTGGAGGTGGCATGCAGAGCAATTACTGCCGGTACGCAAGCACTCGCCCAGAAAAGATGTACTGCGCACACGCCGCCTGCCCGACAGTTGATTGTTGGGTATCTGGTGCGCATGTATGGCGGCACAGCGGTGTGAGTCCCGCATGCATGCTTAGGAGGTGTGGGGGGGCTGCGCTCATTGCCTTCTGGGTGATGGCACGCGAGAATGAGCAGCCAAGCGCGCACGCAGTTATCAGCAAGGGAGCCCAAAAAAGGTTAGCCGCTACTGTTCTAAGACTGTCTCGATGATGCCGGGTGAATTACGCAAAATAAAACACGAATTGCAAAAAGTTGGCGATCTTTTCCCCACCCCACCCCCGTAAATTGGGATTATTTGGTAGAATAGAATCTGCAGGGTTGTGGAAGTTAAGTTTCCTTTTTAATACAAATTTTATTAATTTTATCAATTAAATCAAAATAAACAACGTAGAAAGAATTAAAAGGCCTTCAACAATGACAGATTGTGGTTTTTCATTTGTAAGATTGTTTAGAATAGAATAGAATAGAATTCTTTATTGGCCAAGTGTGATTGGACACATAAGGAATTTGTCTTGGTGTAAATACTCTCAGTATACATAAAAGAAAAGATACATTTGTTAAGAATCAAGAATCATAACGTACAACACTTAATGATAGTCATAGGGTATAATCAACAATCAAATCATAGTAGGAAACAGTCAGTATAAATCGTAAAGATACAAAGGACAAAGTTACAGTCCTACAATCACAAGTGGGAGAGGATGAGTGAAAAGGAGTGACGAGAAGATTAGCAGTAATAGTAGTGCAGACTTTGTAATAGTTGAACAGTGCTGAGGGAATTATTTGTTTAGCAGAGTGATGGCTTTCAGGAAAAAACTGTTCTTGTGTCTAGTTGTTCTGGTGTGCAGTGCTCTATAGCGTCGTTTTTTGTGTGCAATATTTACAACTAATATGTCACGCAAATATATATTTACTACAACTACTGCTTATCTTTACTGTTTAATTGGTCTTCGCTCAGTCCATTCATACCAATATTCCCAAATCAGAATACTCCGATAATTCTTTGTCCTTTAAAGCTAGAGTTAGTTTGTCCATTTCTGCACAACTCATTATCTTTTGGATTACCATTTCCTCTGGGGGAGTGTAAGGCTGTTTCCAGCACCGAGTGTATGCCAGTCTGGCTGCGGTCAGTATATGTAATATTATATATTTTACATTAAATATAAGTTAAGTTTGTAAAAGACAACATTGGTTTTTTTTTCCCCTCCTGTGTTTAGGAGCGATGTTCAACCAAATGGCAAAATGGGTGGAATACGACAACGAAACCGGCATTTATTATGAGACCTGGATGGTCAAAAGTAGCCCAGAAAAAAATTCCCGCATCTGGTTTGAAGCTTATGAATGCTCCAAATTCGTGCAAAGGGCCTACCAGAAGTTGGCTGAGCTGGGGGCCGTTTTCAAGAAGATCCAAACCAATTACACCACCATTACTCTCTTCAGTGGGGAGCCTATTTGCCTGGGCAATGAGACGACTCTCTTTGGACCGCCGGGAAACAAATCCTTGGCGTTGGCTATTAGGAATTTCTACCTGCCTTTCAAACCGTACCACTCGGTGAAGGAATTCTTCTTTAACCTATTGGAGATACTTGAGGAGGTAGTTCTGGATCATCGGTTTTATTTGTTTTATAATCTGGAATATTGGTTTTTGCCCATGAAGTATCCTTACATGAAAATAGCTTATGAAGAAATCCCGCTGCCTAATTCCAATGCTACCAAATTTGATGTATAATCCTTGCCTGTTTTAATCCACTTGTCATGCCCCTGTCAGAGTCTGAATCTGAGGAGGAAGACGAACAGCTGACAGGGAGTGGGTGTGTGGCTCCGTTGGCTGTGGAGGAAACTGGGGAAGGGCAAAGTCCGGCTGGGCAAAGCAGGGGAGAGGTAGAACAAGGGAAAGGGAGTTCAGAGGAAGACCCAGGCCCACCCCCTCTTCATCCTAGGGCACACAGGAAGGAACGGAGAAGAGAGCAACATGAGTTGCATGGCTTATGGGGGAGGAAAGGGTCCTGATTCCCTTCATTAGCCACAGTTGGGAAGAGAGTTTAAGAGATGCAGGCTGAGTGTGGCGTCTGCTGGGAACAAAAGTCTGTTTATCTTGTGTTGATTTTGGTAATCTGCATTCCTGGCATCCTCCCAACTGTGTTTATTTACTGCCGTTCCTTCACACCTGGAATTCCTTTTCTTGCCCTGCTGAACTAATTACCTCATTTTGCTTTGATTGGACTTATAATTACAGTTTTTGTTGACCATGTTTTGGACTTGAATCTCTGCAGCCAAAGGCTGTTCCTGGGAGAGTTTTTTTCCAGCCCAGAAGATAACTTGGACATTGAGGTCAAAGTTAGAGCTAATAAAGGGACTCCTACTGATTATCTGACTGTGTTGCCTTTGCGCCATGTCCTGGGTCATCACACCACTCTTGGTGAGCTGAGTCCCTTTGTAAGATGGGAGTTGTCTCACCAAATTCTGGTTTTGTGCGGCGTTAAGGAGCAGGATGGTTTTAACCAGGTCTTTAATTTACCTCTATTACCGTATGTTTCAGTGGAATCAAGCTTTGGCGGATAGTAGTGCGGTAGGATCACAAGGATCAATGGCTGTGGATGATTGGAATTGTAGTCTAATAGAGGTCAGGGAACGTCAGATAAAGTTGCTGTAATTTGTGCATTTCTCTCCCTTGACAAATGTCTTGTATGGCAAGTTTATAAAATGCTGGATGGATCAAAACCAAAGGTGCCTCGAACCTGTTAGCAGTGGGCAATTTGTCTGACAAAAGTTAAGCAAGACTGATGATGTTATCTAGTTTGGTAATGAAATGTCTCCAAGAAAACCACCAAAGCCAGAGAGCACTGAGAACCTCACAGAAAGTAAGCTAGTAAACCTCTGCAGGGGAAGACCGAAAGATCGATCCTATAACATCTTAAAAAAAATTAATGCCTGAATGATTGTATGTGGTGTTCAGGAATACAGAGAATGGTACAATCAAGGCCTTCCAACTTGATATTCAGTTGATCAGCAGTTATGTTTTCCCATATGTGTACACAGAGGATTGTAAACTTTGGCACGTGCCTGTGTAGCCATACATCAATATTTGGTACTGATTAACAACTGCGTATACGTGTTCCTCCTCCCACCTCCTATCTAAGAACAGAACAGAATAAAAGAGTTGGAAGGGACCCTGTAGGTCATCTAGTCCAACCCCCTGCCCATGCAGGAGACCCTACAGCATTTGTGATGGATGCCAGTTCAGTGTTTTCTTGAACTTGAGATCCAAACTTAGCAAGCTCAGGACAGCAATTCTGACCCCTTGGCAAGTGTGCAGTTTCTGCAATACGTCTTAGGGCAACGAAGAAGAAAAAGCTGGTAAGTTAGAAAGATTTAATTCCTCCATCATCATTCAGAATTTTCCAGTCCAGTTCTGACAACCACACATACATCCCAGCTATGGTGAATTGATGGCCATGAAGAAACCTGTGTGCCTTAATTGCTTGTCAGATGCCACCGGGCATGGCGGCTCCATTTCTAAGCTTTGCCAAATCTTAACTTTTTTTTTCCTGATAGGAGCCAACGGATCTGTGGGATTTCTTTTTCAAGATGGACTGGGCACTCAAAAGTCTTTTTTTGTGGAAAAATGATTGCAAAACAAAAATATTTCGTGTTCTTTAGAAATATTTTTCACGATACCTTTGTTTGTACTAAGCATCATTCCAGATTTCATGCTACGGGTAAAGGTCATTTTTTTTATAGCTGTTCCAGAAGAACAGCCTCTCCTTCACATCAGATGGAAACTGATAGCACCTTCTGTCTACTGCTCAGAACCAGGAACTGTTATTTGTTGCTGGAAACATGGGGAGTCCTCATTTAGCAACTGGGCTTCACAACTTAGTCATTAAGTGAAGCAGTCACTAAGTGAAACGACTGCTGAGGATCTTCAGCTTTCCTTTGCTTTACAGACCCAGGAAGGTTATAAATGAGAGGACTGGTTGTAGAGTTACTTTTTCATCATTGTCATAATTACGAATGGTCGCTAAACAAGGCTGCCCCTTAGCAAGGACTACTTTGTACAGGCTGGTAGCTGAAACAGGTTAAATCGTTCTTTGATTATGAAAAATAAATGGCTTCAAGATACTTTTGGGTTCCTGTCTTTGATATACCAGTGTTTATGATTACAAAAGCCACTGCTAAATGTGTTCAGGAGTTAAAACAATAATTGGAAGTTATTTCCTGCTCCCCCCAAAAACAAACAAAAAAAAAGATTCTAATCTGGTTAGAAAGGAGATGCACAAATTTATTTATAACATGATGTTACTGATGATGCGACTTTGGGCAGCTTTATAATGCCTGACTGGCTTTCTGGGATTGTTTTGGCTAACAATCCCATTTTTTCCCTTGTAAAGTAGACAAAATGAACTAAAGCAGTTTTATCCGTTACAAGATTCTATTTTAATAGCAATAGCCCTTAGACTTATATCCCACTTCATAGCCCTCACTATGCGGTTTACAGAGTCAGGTTATTGCCCCCAACAATCTGGGTCCTCATTTTATCGACCTCAGAAAAGATGGAAGGCTGAGTCAACCTTGAGCCGGTCAGGATTGAACTGGCTGTGGGCAGAGGTAACCTGCAATATTCTGCATTCTAATCACTGCATCACCATGGTTCTTTTAAAGACCCCTCTTCTAAAGGGTCTTAATTTCTTTTGCTTAGCCTGCTTCCGTTGGAAACAGGAAACACTTTCCTGTATGATTAGGAAAATAGTGTTTCGGTGATATCCTCTTGCATTCCTAGATTGCCTTTTCCTCAGAATTTCTAGCCAGAGAACAAGGCAAAATATCTTAATGACAAAAAAAGTATCATCATGTTTACGAACTGACCCAAGTACACGGTCTTTGTTAAGCAGTTCTCAGGTCCATTCACATCCCTCATCCTGAACTCCCGTTCCATAATGCTAAATAAACCCTATCCTCTCTGGGATGCTTGCTCACAAGGAGGAATTAGACAGGAAACAAACATTTAGCCTTCTCCTGCTTACAAAGGTAGGCAATGGCAGTTGCCAATAAACTCTGCATCAATGCAAACAGTAGTGAAGAGTATTCACTTCCCAGAAAATCTTTTTTTTTTGGAGGGGGCGACGCAATTCACAGTCAAGCCTTACCCCAACAGTTTTTCATGCTCCTTTTGAGCTGTCAAAATATGTATGCAAAGACAGGCAAAAAGAAGAATCTTGTCAAGTTATAGAAACAAGTAAACTTATGTTTGTTTTGTTTAAAAACAACCAATCAACCAACCAGAACTAAATACATGGTCAGATTAGAAAGAGATGGAATGCTGCATTAGATTCCAATCAAATCTAGCTCCTAAATGGATGTCATTCACATACCTTGACAGAATTGTGCTTACATGTTATATACTCAGTCCATTCAAGCAAGTTGCATTAAAATTAGACATTTGCAGTTAAATATCTATACGTTTCACAGAATAACGAAGATGGTTGGTTTTCTAATTAACAAAAGATTAAAATACCAAATGAATAATCGGGAAAGCTGATCTTTTTTGCAATATGTAACCAAAGCTTGAAATCTACCGTAGAATTAATTCTACCGTATTTGAATGCCAGTAGAGAAATGGCTGCCAAAAATATTCATCAGATGCAGATTATTTCTGGAAAAACAAGTCATCCTGCTCTGTTTGAATCCTAACCATTTTAACAAAGCTATTTAATGCAGAAGAGTAAAACCTGTTGAACCCGTTCACTTGCTCAGCCTGTTGCTTCTCTTCCTCTGTATCGTTATGAAGGTGACTGCTATGAAATTTCTTTTAGATACAGGCTACAAATGAAGGGCGTGGTGGGAAGGAACATCATTAATTTGCAATTTTTTAAAAATAAATTCACTTTGACAAAGAGTTAAAAAGCTGGCCTGTTAACATTGTCAGGTTTTTAAAATTTAAGGGATAAGGGATGTTTTTGCACCTGAAAAGTCATTCTTATTGTCGGTGCAACGCCTCCAAATTGACTTTAGGTTGGCTGGAAAAAGGGGCAACGCCTGAAATTGGACCATTTGAGTGTGTGACGGGTTAACATTTTCTACTAACAAGCTATTTACAGTCACTGATGGCTGATCACTAGCAACTTCTCGTATATTAGTTGCCATTCAAGTCGTAGGATTTACTCTAAAAAACCTTCGCAAATGGCTTCCATTCTTAGAAAACTTGTATAGCACATTTTAAAGTCAATACTCCAAAATAATTAGCACACGATTTTTAAAAAGCCCAAAATGCAGGTTATGGCTCCCATTAATATTTTCGCTTACAGGGCTTTAATAATACCTTAAAACATGTTTACTATAGAGGCCCTATGATTTTTATTATCGTGGGGCAGAAATAATATGATGTAGGGTAATGTAGGGCAATAATATATTTTTATTTTTAAAAACTAGAGAGAGACAAAGGAAATAACACTGCTAATAATGTACATACCACTATATTTTTTTGGAGAGGTTTAATAAGCAGCAAATACTTATATTTTCCACACACAAACATACCCCAGCTACCGTGTCGCAGGGCTCTATATTTATAATGTTACAGAAACACCAAACAACCCACATTTATGGTTTGGGATCTGGAATTATAAATCTGCACTTGAAGCAATTCATTGTTATACAACCTGGATTAATGTCTGCAGCTTCCCGGATATTTCCAAGAGCCAGGCTAAAATACTGTTAATTTATCAGAACAAGATTTGGAACTGCAGCCTCTGAATATGTAAATACATGTCAACGTCTACATACATTAGCATCTGTCTTGTTGGGACAAAAAAGCAAATGATAAAGTCATGTGAACACGTTTGATTCCTCTCTGGTCACTTTTTCAACCCCGATTTTAGAAACCAGCACTAAGGAGTAGACTGATTTTCTACAGTGCTTCAGAGATCCTAGGATCATGAAGCAGCTTACTGTGATGAAGCTGCCACAAGGCTGGCCCAAGCTAAGGGGTTGCCCCCAATAGCTCTACCAGGTGGGCATCATATCTGGAAACCAAACTCTCCCAAGATGCTTGGATACTTCCCAATGAATCTGCTCCAAGCTGTACTTCTGGTCGGGGATCAAGACCTCTTCCATTATAGACAGCTGAGACAAGCGGCCGCCACACATTTTCACAAACTCGACAAAGGCACTGCAGGAAACCTCACATTCTCCGAGGCCGATGGCCGACAGGTTCTTACAACGCTCGGCAATGCGGATCAACTCTTCATCCAGGGGCCGCAGTCCGTTGGCACATACCACCAGCTCAACCAGTCGCGGACACGTCATTCCGACTCGCCCGAGGACTTCTTTGCTGACCGATCTCCCAAAATAAAGATGGGTGACTGGAGTTTCGTAGCGGAAGAAGGGATCAAATTCTTCCTCGTACAAAAAAAAGTACATCACCAAATTCACTTTGGGCGAATGCCTAATGAAAGCGTCCCAGCTGCTTTTCTCCAGCGTGTGGAAGTGCGTCTGTCCTGGGTTCTCACTGACAACGTCAACGCGCAAATGTTCCAACCGGACATGTTTTTCAGAAGACAGAGCGAGGAGGAGTTCATCGCTTAACAAGTGATAGTTCAAGGCCAGCTCTCGTAAG
Source organism: Bungarus multicinctus (assembly GCA_023653725.1). NCBI lineage: Eukaryota > Metazoa > Chordata > Lepidosauria > Squamata > Elapidae > Bungarus > Bungarus multicinctus. The sequence continues at coordinate 42,176,665 of CM042851.1, read as the reverse complement.
CCGTGGCACTGGTCAGCTACACAAAGGATTCCTAAGGAAAGAAAACACAATGTGAATTCTTCGGCCTGTCATAGAATAGAAACACATACACTACACTAAGTGCAAAAATTAACAATTTGGAATAGTTTAGACATAAGAATCGGGCTGAGGACTAAAGCATTTCCTCACAAAGCTGATCTGGAATTTTAATCTGGAAATAATAGAATAGGATAGAATAGAACAGAACAGAACAGAACACCTTTATTGTCAATGCATTCCACAAGTACAACGAAATTTGAAGGATACTCCAGCACAGCACCCCAAATATCACATCACAATCACACTACAGAGTATTTAAAAATTAAAATAATTAAGATAATACATAGGATTGAATCACAAATGCACTGTTTGATTCAAGACAATTACTGCCTTGGAAAAGAAACTGTTTCTCAATCTAATAGTCCTCTTTTTAGGACATCTTTAACGCCTCCCTGATGGTAACAGTTCAAAATATAAATGACCAGGATGAGAACGGTCTGTGGAGATTTTTAGTATTCTAGAGAGGAGTCTGGTCTTCACAATCTCTTCCAAAGAAGAAAGAGAACAATGATTTTTTGTGCTGTGTTTATAACTCTCTGGAGCATCTTCTTATCCACTGCAGATCATCCAGCATACCACACCATTACACAGTATGCCAAAATGCTCTGGATGGTAGAACAGTAAAAAGTAACCAGCAACTTCTCACCCAGACCACTCTTTTTCAGCAACCTCAGGAAGTGTAGGTGCTGTTGGGCCTTCTTTGCAGTGGCCATAGTGTGGACTGACCAAGTAAGGTTGTCGGAAATATGAGTTCCTATAAATTTAAAACTCTTTCCACACAATCTCCATTGATATATAGTGGGAGAGGCTCTGCTTTGCACCTTCTGAAATCTATAATCAATTCTTTGGTCTTTTTGATGTTCAGGGTGAGGTTATGACTCTTGCACCACAAGACCATCTGAGAACTGAATTTAATTCTGAGAATTAAACCTGCTAATAAAGCTAAATTTTAATCATACAGTAAAATTTCTTCATGTTGAATATATACTTTCTTATGATTCATTATAGGTAGTGCTCAACTTATGACCATTTGTTTAGTGGCTTTTCAAAGTTACAACAGCACTGGAAAAAGTTACTTATAACCGGGTTTTTTACACTTATGATTGTTGCAGCATCCTTGTCACATGATCAAAATTTGGTCACTTGGCAACTGGCATGTATTTATTACTGTTGGGGTGTCCCGGGATCATATGATCCCCTTTTGCGACCTTCTGACAAGCAAAATCAATGGGGAAGCCAGATTCACTGAACAAACACATATTAGCTTATCAAATGCAGTAATTCATTTAACAACTCTGGCAAGAAAGGTCACAAAATGGGACAAAATTCACTTAACAACTGTCTTGCTTAGCAACAGAAATGTTGCCTCAATTGTCATAAGTCAAGGACTACCCATAATTAAAGAGCCTCCATCTACTTCTAGAGTAATAAAATAACAATTCCTCCTTTGCCAAAAGCTATTAGGTCATTTTAAAATAATGCAGCATGTTATTCAAGAAAATGTTTTGCTAGTGGCAGGAATCACATGTTGTGGAAATGACTAAAGCAGGGAGAGGCCTGGCAGATATGATGAAATAAACTGCACAAGAGGTGCATTTTTGGCACCTGGTGAAGAAAAGAAGGAACACCACAAAGATTTCACCGCTTCATCCAATTTCAAAAGAACTGCTGCTGAGGTGCTTATGTTTTTATAGTCTGCCTTTATTATTTTTTATAAATAACTCAAGATGGTGAACACATCTAATACTCCTTTTTCCTCCCCCCTGCCATTCTGACCCACACCCTTTTCCAACAAATAAACACAATCTAAAGGGAATAGAAACCTTGTAATGCTTTTACAAAATAATTAGCTGTGATAAGCACAAGCCTTGCCAAACTGTACAAGACTTGCCAAAAGATAACAGACAAGAAATAATTTGCAATACAAGAATCTTCAAATACAAACTCAGGATATTGGAATGTCCACAAGGCTGAGTTTCAAAACGTCTTTGTCTTCTGCAAAGTACGTTCCTTTCACAGCTGACTTTTATCTTCTTAAAAGAGGGGCCATTACTTTGCAGCCTTACTCCCGATTCGCCTGTGCTGTTGTAACTGCTCTTTCCTACGAGCAATCCTGCGCGCACACGCATTTAGCACAGGCTCCTCAGGAACCTCCTCATCACTGCTGCCATCCCCCACAATCTCTGAAGGCAGCAGTCCACTCCCTAATGGTCCTGGCCCCTCATCTGAGTCCTCACTCTCCTCAGCCGTCCGCATCTGCTGTCAGCTAACCACAACACCCACCCAAAAAACAAACTTGTGCACCTCATCCTGAATTTTTGGAAATTTCCAATATAAGTCGGGTATAAATGCTAATTCAAAACATTCATTGTGCAAAAAAATATTCCAAAAACAAACTTACCTGCTGGAGAAACATGGGGACAGCTGCTCATTTTTAAGAGTTTTAGGGTATCACTGTTGTTAGCCACTAATACCTTGAGAGATGGATCATCTACTGGTGTATCGTCTATCTTGAGTGAAGAAAGGGATTTGGAGTTTACAAACACCACAGTTAGGGCTGAAACAAAGTGTGACTGTAAAAAGGGAGAAAATGTTGAAATCAAGAAACGGAACGTAATAATCCCATTCTAAAATGCAGTTTATCCACAGAAAACAGCAGCAAACTCCCCCCAAAAAAGTACCGAAGTATTTTTCAGCTTCTCAAAATAATATATTGTGAATTAAAAAAATTATTCTGGGTTTGCTGATTAGAAAGGTATGATGTTATAGAAATGGCTAGTAAATATTATTATATAAAAGTAAGAAACTGAGGTTTCATGTTATCCTATTCTATTACAGCAAAAGGACTCAGAATATGCTTTTTCCCCCTTTCCCCCCCGTATTCTACAGTTTTCTCTCTTCCCCCTTTCCTCTCCTCTTTTACCTTCATCTTTCTTCATTATTTTTTTATGCTTTGTTAAAAAAAATAATACAATTTTGAACCAAAAAAAATTCAGTTCTATTTAGGAATATTTTTCAGGAGACTTCAATCACAACACAGTGAGAAAACACTTTGGTAACTTTTTAGATAGCAAATTTAAAAACGCGTTTTATTGAACAATACCTCTTTCAGACTAACTTGGATCTGAGCACGTGCCGAGTTTTAAGCTTTCAATTTATTTTGTGTTCATCAACATAAAAAAGGAACCAAAACACAAAGCGACAAACTTGTTAAGAAAAGATTTTAAGCAATGGAGAATTCCCAGGGCAAGTAAGGCAAACAGGATGCAGTAACAGAAAAGAGAATGCTTTTTCCTCCCTGGTAGGACAGGGGCCCAATTTTCTCTTCCAACCCTCTGTTCATTGCACTGGATTAAATCCAGAGATATCCACCTTGTGACATGAGAGACCCTGGTCTCAACCTTTTTGGCCAGATTTCAACAGGTGGCCTGTTCAGAATGGTGGGGCTGCCATGACAAGCCAGACCAGACGTACACCTTGGCTACTAGGAATTACAATCCAGTGCAAGTCTGCAAAGGGGGAAAAATGGGATATGAAATTATGCTGGGGCAGAATAAGTGAGATCATACTGGTCACCCATCCCAGAAGCCAGATGTAGGAGGGTTGTAGGAGGGAACAGGCCAGGGTGGTTTCTTCTGCAACAGCACCAGGCCTTCCTGTTAGGGTGTGGCCAGAAGGTGGTGCCATGAAACCATGGTTTCTATATCTAGGCTGTAGCTCAGAGGGCTCTAGGCGGCCTCTTCTGCCGGCTGACATCCATGTGAAACCATTCAGAGTTTGGGAAGAGGAGGAGGAGTTCACTCCCCAGCTTCCAACTTCAAAGGAGCCCTGTCCAATTATTTTAATAATGGGCTGGATGAAGGAGAATCCACTGAAATTAAATCCAGACAAACAGCAATAGCACTTAGACTTATATACCGCTTCACAGCCCTCTCTAAGCGGTTTACAGAGTCAGCCTATTGTCCCCAATAATCTGGGTCCTCATTTTACCCACCTCGAAAGGTTGGAAGGCTGAGTCAACCTTGAACCTGGTGAAATTCGATTTGCCAAATTACCGGCAGTCAGCAGAAGTAGCTTGCACTCTAACCACTACGCCACCTAGGCTCTTAAATGCTACGGAGGAGGAGAGTCATGGGACTCCGGGACAAAGGGGAAGCTTCCCTGGATGGGGCTGACCTCCCCAGGAGAAGCAAGATCCCCAGTTGGCACAGCATCCTCGGGTGGCTGCAGTGGTGAGGACTGGCACCACTTATAGCATTGCCCACTTGACCAGTCCTGAGCAACAGTTTTGCAGGCCTTCGTTACAACGGGCTCTTTAGTTGAAAAGGTCAGAAAAAATATGGCAACTTATCTACTCTTTGGCTGTACAGGTGGTCCTTGACTTACAACTGTTCATTTAGTTACAATACCACTGAGAAAGGTGACATGACCATTTTTTCCCACACTTATGACTATTGCAGCATCTCCATGGTCCGGGACCAAAATTCAGATGCTTGGCAACTGCATGTCTTTATGATGGTTGCAGTGTCCTGGGATTAAGTGAAGACCTTTTGCGACCTGCTTGACATGCAAAATCAATGGAGAAGCCAAATTTACTTAACAACTGTGTTACTAACTTAACAGCTGCAGTGATTCACTCAACAATTGTGGCCAGAAAGGTCGTAAAATGGGGCAAAAACCATTTGACAAATGTCTCAGCCAGCGACAAGAGTTTTGGGGGATCCACTGTGGTTGTAAGTCGAGGACTAACTGTACTGAAAGATCTAGAAGACAGCTTGGTTTTGATATTGACCTTAAAGGCCCTCAACGGCTCGGAGTGAGACTGCCCCTCCCGCTGTGATCCCACACAATAACCCTGCCCAGCAGGAAACACCCTCTTGAAGATGTCACTGCAGCCTGGAGCTCAACTCCCAGGTAAATGGGAAAACAGCCTTTTCCTGCATGGCTTCCAGATTACAAGTCACACGTCTGTCTCTTCCTCTCACGGTGTTTAGAAGGTAGTTAAAAAACTCAACATGCATTCACAGGCCTTGACAGTTCATTACTTTAACCCCTGGTTTTATTGGGGGGGTTTCAATTGGAATTGTATTTTGTGATTTCTACATTCCTGTTTTTTTAAAATTTATTATAAACTGCCTTGAGGGTCCAATTTTTTTTGCTTTAGAATTTAGAATAACAGCGTTGGAAGGGACTTTGGAGGTCTTCTAGTCCAACCCCTTGCTCAGGCAGGAAACCCTACACCACTTCAGACAAATAGTTATCCAATCTTTTTTTAAAAACTTCCAGTGTTGGAGCATTCACAACTTCTGGAGGCAAGTTGTTCCACTGATTAATTGTTCTCACTGTCAGGAAATTTCTCCTTAGTTTTAAGCTGCTTCTCTCCTGGATTAGCTTCCACCCATTGCTTCTTATCCTGCCCTCAGGTGCTTTGGAGAATAGCTTGACTCCCTCTTCTTTGGCGCAGCTCCTGAGTTATTGGAACAGTGCTGTCATGTCACCCCTGGCCCTCCTTTTCATCAAACTAGACATATCCAATTCCTGCAATCGCTCTTTATATGCTTTAGCCTTCTGTTCCCTAATCATCTCTGTTGCTCTTCTCTGCACTCTTTCTAGAGTCTTAACATCTTTTTTACATTGTGGTGATCTAGTGTGGTTTCTCAACAGGGCATTATAAAAAAGGGCAGGTTATAAATCTAATCTTCAAGACGAATAGATGTGTTGCATTCTTAGATTTTGTTCCAGCAAGATTTGAATGGTTTCTCTTTTAAGTTTCACTAGCAATGGTGGACTCAGAGCTTCTGTTGAAACCGACAGCAGTGAGTTTTGATACAAAACGAAGGATGTGTGTTAGCTGGAAAAGGGACTACCAGATATCATCTGATTTTTTTTTTTTTTGGCCAGTGTGAACTAACTTGGCTCTTATCCCTAACGGAGCCTGACACCTCCTTCTCTGTGTGCCTGGAAGAGAAAGCTTGATCACAACAGCATGGCCAATGAGTGGTTCCAGACTTGCTAGTAACCAACTAGGCTGGATTAGAAAGCTCAGTACCTTTGGTAAATCCATGAAACTCGGTCGAGCAGTGGAAATCAATCCAAGGGTCTTTAAAGAACAATTCACAAGCTGGGATAAGATATCACAAGCAGCCTCAGCTGATTCCTTGCTGCTATCCACCTGAAGGGGAAAAAAAAAACTCAATGAGAGTCAGTGGGTAAACAGTCCCTTCAAACACTGTATACAGGTAATTGTCAAGTTATGATCAACATTTCAGTTGCTAAATGAGAAATTTAGTGAGTTTTGGTCCCATTTTATAACTTTTCTTGCCACATTTGTTACTGAACCACTGCAATTCTTACAATTGGTAACATGGCTGTTAAGTGGATTTGGCTTCCCCATTCACTTAGTGTGCCAGGTCACATGACCTGGGACACTGCGACTGTCATGAATACGAGTCAGTTTCCAAACAACAAAATTTTGAACATGTGATCATGGGGATCATAAGTGTGAAAAACAGTTATAAATCTTTTTTTTCCCCAGTGCTGCTGTCATGCCCCAGTTGGACTCTGATTCTGACTGGGCATTCAGAGGAAGATCCAGCCCGCCCCCACCCTTCATCCTAGGGCACGCAGGGAGGAATGGATAAGGGAGCAATGTGGTTTACAGGGGAGGAAAGGGTCCTGATCTCCTTCATGGACTGCAGCTGGGAAGACTATTTAAAAGGGCAAACTGCGCATGGCAAAGTTGCTGGAAGCAAAGCGTGCATTATCTTTGTCGAGGCTTATCTGGGTTTTGGCATCCTCCCAACTGTGTGTGCCTCGTTATCTTTTGGAAGTCTGCAAGTTATTATCCTGGTCTGTCGTGTTAATTACTTCAGCATGGTTTGTATTGGTTTTTTTTATTTCTACTTTATATGTATTTTGGGTTCAGACTGCATTTCTTCCCTTTATAGACTGTTTTTGGAAGAGTTTGATCTCCCGCCAAGGATAATTGGACATTGGGGGCCAAAAAGGCATTAAATGGAATTTATCTACTTTGGTGACTTTGTTATTTTTGTGCCACGCCCCAGATCATCACAGCTGCTGTAACTTTGTATGGTCACTAAATGAACTGTTGTTTGTCAAGGATTAATTGTACTTTGCTGTTGACTGAAAAGTATTTCAACTCTAAAAATATACTAAAAGGAATAATGCTGATGCTGTTCCTACTATGAGCCACTGGATAAGAAAAAACCCTATTTTAGGTCATACTGAATGTGAAACATTTGGACAAAGGATTACTTATCACCAGGAGCAGAATCTGCAACATGCCACAGATTGTCTTCCTGCTTATAACAAGCAAACAAACAAAAAAAGCACCACCCTCGCAGCTCTCCTTCCAGGCAGTAACTCACTCCAAGCAGCCGTTCTCCATTATGCTGTATTTTGCTTTGCTTTCCAACCAATTCTGCTCCTAAGTATGCCAAGTCCTCTCTGAATTGTTGTGGAGTTATGTGTGTACCCATGTGCAGGGTGAATAATTCATAAGAATGCATTAATAATAAAACTCACATACTGAGCTCTTAAGAATTAAACGTGGAGCAGCCTATCAATGCTTTTAGGTGAAAATGTTACTTGTTGTACAGGACAACAACCAGCTCTATGGGAAACAAAACAGGAACTTGGTTTATACGCCATCATGAATCATTAATCAAGATTGTGCCTCTCATCTTTCCTTTGCCTTACCTTCTTTGGTTATTCAGTGTTACATTGGCAAGTTATGATTTGTGTGTGTGTGTGTGTTTGGGGGGGGGGGAGTGTCTCAAAGCTGAAACATTGAACAATTTTAATTCCCTGTTGGCAATCCTAATTTGAACTTCAATGTGAAAGATAGTTACGTTTTCCAAAAAAGGATGCACTTGTTGAACAGAAAACGGATAAGACCGATAGGGTTTGACACAAATGGGGAAATCTCCTTATTGCTAGGGAAGTAGAAAACACACATCCCAGCACTTTATCTTTTTTTTTTTTAATAAAGGAGAATATTTGTAGCTCAGGGTTGACATGAGGGGTCCTTGGTGTTCCCTGAGCTTGCTTGATTTTACCCAAACTAGGTAACATTGTCAGCGCTAGTCACTATGCTGGTCTAGCACTGATGATGTTACCTAGTTTAGGTAATGAAACATCTGCAAGAAAACAAGCAAGCTCAGAGAGCATCAAGGGCTCCTCATTTTATCTTATTCTCCCTGACTGTCCCAAAAGTGCTTTTTCAGGAGGCAACTGAACATTGTTTTTTTTCTTTGAAGACGTTTCGCTTCTCATCCAAGAAGCTTCTTCAGCTCTAGCAGGATAGTGGGGGATGGAAGGATGAACTGGATGACTGAGAATCTCAAATAGACTTCTCTCTGACTCTTTTCAGCTATTTTCTACGCCTTCATGCAGAGTAGGATTGAACTTCTGTAGTGCTTTGCTGCTGTTGTTGGATCTGCAAGATCCTTTGGCACTTCAGGGTTTTCCCTCATCCAGAAACTTCAGACATTTTAAAAGGTTAGGTGTGTTTTGCATGTCAGCACTGTCTAAGCTGATCGATCATTATCCATCAGACTGGGGCACCAACAGTTTTTACTCAGCAGGCAAGTGCCTAGGAAGAAAATCTATTCCTTTCCTTCCACTCAGTGCTCACCTCAATGGGCATTAACCTTCACCAAGTTTACACATTAATCCCTCTAGCTCTTCTTTCATACCAGCAGGTCATTATTTAAAACATAAAACAACCACAGGATTGTCTACTCCAAAATCAAAGCAGGTGGGAAAGCAGATCTAACCATCTCAGCAGCTTTTTCCTTCTGGAATCTCACCCAGTCCAAGTTGTGTGGCTACAGGAAGAAAAATCTCATAAGAGCAACTTGCAATTTGCTAGGTTTGAAAACTCTAATAGGGTATTTGGGAGCTTCCTTTCTGTAGTTGGAAATTTACCCATATATCAGGGTATCAGAAAATTCCAGTAGTTAATTCAATATGCAACCAGATCTTGATTTCTTACTAGATCTGGAAATTCCAGTTATCCAGAAAGCAACCTTCCTACCAATCATTCCAATCTGTTCTCACACTTTCAATCCCACGCTTGGATCCACCTAGCTTCCAAATAGGAGATTTACATATCACTAGACAATCAAGATTGACACTTCAACATTCTTTTGTCCAGGAAGTTATCTAGTTATCAAGTTGATGAAACAACAGAGAATAAAGATAGGAGGATGGCTTAAAGGCCTAATGTGTCTTGAAGCCATGTTCTCAGACCTGATTACAGTGGGAAAAATATATTTCATCTCCACAGATGTCTCTGAGGGGGAATCCTGTCAAATAATGCTCCTATTCCCTGGCTCCCTATCTGGAGTCCATAAATAGTTCTCAAAATCCTGAGATGCCTCCATCAGAACCTTCATATTTAATCTCCTCAACATTATTACCAGGGAGGGTTTTTTGGGGGGGGTAGCATCAACTCCTTTTTTCTCAGATGGAAACTACCTAATAAGCTGACTGTGGTCTATCATTAGCTCTCATTCACAAACTATACTCACCTTTCAAGTGGAATACAAATTCTTTCAACTTCTTTCTGTCCAAAACCTTCCTGGAAAATTCATGGCACAGACTGGCTTCCCATACGGTGCTTCACATTTCTATTTAGCATTTTTATCATTTTTCACCCAACCTCTTTAGGGCCCAAGATGTCTAATTCTAGTATGCTGTCTTAGAGGCTGCTTCTTTCTGTCTTACAATGTTTAACAGATGTCTGGCTTATTATATCAATCTTCTCACTACCACCCATCTTGAAAAAAATCGTCTGCTATTAAAAGGTGTAAGAAGTTGGATTCTTAGGCCTTTGCCGAGTCTGTCCTCAGAAATTTCACAGCTGGTGGTTTCTCCACATGACATCTGGCATAAATGCACTTCAACTGAAATGAACTCATGTAATTACTGAATTTGGTACAACCAAATTATACTGCCCCAACCAGAAAAGAAACACCAGAAAACATCTTCGTGTTTGACAAGGAAGCATTCGTCCTCTGGAAAATATATTTTTTGGGAGAGAGGGAAAATGGTATTTTTGTGTTAGGTTCTAAGGCCCTTTGTCCTGTTTTTCATTTTTTTTAAAAAAAAACTAGACTTATGAGCAGTTCGACAGTTGTCTTAGCTCATTAAGGCTTTACCATGATAGAAACTGGAAGGAATTGGAATTAGATGGGGTAAAAATGTCTTGGGTATTCTCTATTGTCCTGGAAAACACAAAAGACTAATTCACTGTGCAGATGGCTCCCTCACATCCAGAGGAAATAGCCACTGAGACAAATATTCAACATGCCTCCAATTGTTGTGCTCTTGGTCTACTCTATAACATATAATTAAATTATAAAAAAATTAAAAGGTTGAATAATCATTTTGTTTTAAATAAAATAGTTAAAATATATCACAGAACACCCAAATATAGATGCCTAAGATACAATTAGATCTTAAAAATAACTTGCAACCAAACAAAATGTTTATTCTGTTCTGTTCTATGCTATGCTATGCTATTCTATATTCCATTCCATTCCCTTATTCTATTTCTTTCCTATCCATCCCATCCTTCCTTAACTTCTCCTTTCCTGCCATATCCTTCCCTTCCCTACCTTATTCTTTCTTACACAAATCTTCATTGGATTATAAAAATGTGCATCAACTCACAAATCAGGGCTGGGGAATTTTCTTTCTACATGTAGCCCACAGATCATCCTGCTGAAATCAATCTGCAAAGATAAATATTTTGCCAGCACGGTTTCAAGCCTCTTCCTTGGAGCTGCTGGGAAATTTTATAGATGGAGCTGGGCATTAGCCAATCAAAAGCTCCTCCCCAAAGGCATAAGTTGAAGAACTTAGTCCCCCTACTCTTCTGATGCCTCAGAACAACATGACCAAGCAGGCTGCAGTGTTTCTTCATAAAACTGAGGGATCAAGTTGAAACCTCAGAATTTCAAAGGATCCCTATCCATCTCAGACTAAGTGGCTGAACTCCTGAACTCATCAGATGATTAATTTCACAATCAGCTAGTCTGCCAGCCTCTTACAATTCCATGAGGGAAGGTCCAAAATATTTAGAATTGGTTCTGCTCCCTTCTCAGCAAGCTGTTCCAAATGTCCCATGAGAGAGCATATGTTAAGCCCTAGGCTACCCCAAGGTGGATGCTACTGGGACACGATTTCAGATGTGGCCAAACCACAAAGCAGCACAACGGCATCACAGCGTTGAACATTTTATTTTTTTAAATACATTTTGGATTCAAAATGTTTTCGTATCAGGGTCAAAAAAGCCCTGCAAATAAGGTATTTTTCAGATTTTAGCATATTATCCATAAAAAAATAAGTACAAATGAAACTTCACTTGTTCAAATAAAATAATGGACCTGTACACAGTTCACTGAGTTCAATGATAATCCATGATGTGTCAAAAGATTTGTGACAAGTATTATTAGTCAAGCACAACACTTCACATCCTTTAACACCAAGTTTGTGTAAGCATTCCCAAGGTGATCAGTGTGTGGGCAGGACTAATAAAACATTCAATTGTTGTCAGCTATTTTTGCTGTTTGTGTTAACCACAAAAATGGCCCTTATCCTGTCTTGGTTGCTGCCATTTTTCTGTATCTGCTCCCTTAACCACCAAAGGACGAGAGTGACTTCTTCAACAAAAGGGGCTGATTAGACCAGGTTTTCTAAAAAAAAAAAATGTTGGCATGGCATACTGTGCTGTGGAAAGGCTTAGCAAAGGTATTTTCTCCCTATCAAGGGGGCATTTGTTTATCAGAGTTGGAGGCCTGAGATTTTTCTATGGCATTCAAATTCACAATAGCTATCCTTCCTGATTGGCAGAAGCTGGAATCGAAAGTTTGCCAGACTTTCAAATCTACTTTCCTGAAAATCAGAATATTGCTAGTCCAGGTTTGAACCTTGCTAAATCTCAGGTGAATTACTGCTTTTAGCTAACAAGCCATGGCTCCATTAAGCCTTTCATGTACCTTACTAGATTGTGCAAATAATAATCTTATTGACAGATGCCTGCATCACCATGGGCTATTCAGCATCATGGGAATGAGTGGCTAAGCAGGCAAAGCCTTTAACCCTAGTTAACCTGGTAGCACAGTCCCTCTGACTGATTCATTTCTCCTCAAGTAGACTCTGTGGAACACCACATTTTGGCTCTTGCTGCTCTGTTGAGTAGCTGGCTTACTTGGAAGTTCCCTCTCTCTTGTCTCTCTTTTGCCTCATGTTAGTTTACAGATTTTGTTCAATATGTTAATTCCTCCTCAGAAACTACTATTTTTACCCCTGGTTGTTATTTGTATTTTTCAAAACACTTCAGGAGCACCAGTGCTAACAATCCATGTTTATTTCAGGCTGTCTTCAACTGCCAAAGAATTTGAAGTTTCAGTACTGTGGTCAGCATCATCCCTAAAAACAGGTATCTCCTGTTTTTATCTGAATATAGATACCCAGCAAGGGCCTGTCTCTTTTCCAATTCTGTGATCAAGTTTTTACATTTAATCCACCGAGATTGAATTCATCCGCTCTTCATCCACCAGTAATTCCTTCCACTTCTCCCCATTCTGCTATTTCTTTCTCCTCCCTTCTAACAACCTTGGTCCAACTCCTGCATTTCTCCTTCAATCCTCTCTCTCCACCTATGCCCTCCATCGCCTGCAGGACTTCAGAAGGGAGTTGAGGAAAAGCCAGCCAGGTTCCCAACTCCAAACTTGACAGCTTGAAGACTTGTGGACTTCAGCTCCCAGAATTCCTCCTCCAGTCACGTTAGCTCAGGAATTCTGGGAGTTGAAGTCAGCAAGCCTTAAACTTGCCAACTTTGAAGAGGCTTGCCTTAAGTGACGAAGCACCTACAACTTCTGGACACAAGTTGTTCCTAATTGTCCTCATTATTAGGAAGTTTCTCCTTAATTCTAGGTGGCTTCTCTCCTTGATCAGTTTCCATCCATTGTTTCTTGTCCTGCCTGAAAGTGCTTAGAGAATAGGTTGCCCACCCTCTCTTCTTTGTAGCAACCTCTCAAATGTTGGAATATAGCTATCATGTCCTGCCTGGGCCTTCTTTTCACTAGGCAAGGAATCCCCCTCCCACATTTGGGCTGCATTCAGGCGGCCTGCGCCTGCTGGGCCAAGAAGCAGAAGCAGCAGCAGCAGCAACCGGGGCGCCCGGCCAACCTGGCTCTCGCTCACCTTGAAGCTGACGTACTGCAGGTGGCCGGCGTGCCGCTTGAGGATCTGTTTGATGAGCTCCGGATGGGTGGCTCTGGCGCCGGGCTGGCCCAGCTCGAACTCGAAGCGGCGCCACAGCTCCGGCAGGTGGAAAGCCCGCTGCCAGCCGCGGCAGACTTGCGAGGCCCGCGCTCGGTCCAGCAACGGCAGGTGCTGGAAGACGCGGAGCAGCACCTCCGGCAGCAGGGAAGCCCAATCCGGGCCGGGAAGATCCTGTCGTTTGCTTCCACCTTCGGGGTCTCCCGTTCGCTCTGCTACTGCCACTGCCGCCGCCGCCCGCTTCATGTTGCCGGGGTCGTCTTGGCGACAGCTGCGGCGGCGACCCGAGGAAATGTCTCGCGCGCCGCCACTGCCGCCCCTTTCCCTAGTCGCCATGGCAACGCTCCCCCTTCCTTCCCAAGCGGCGGCCTTAACCCGGGCCCGGCCATTGCGGCCTCTTCTTCCCGCACCCCATGGAGGATAGGCTCCCGCGTTTGCTTCAACCAGGCCGCCGCTGCCGCGTCTCTTTCCCACCGCCTTAAAGAGAGTTCTCGACCGCGTTCACCGCCTTGTTTACTTCGCGCCGGTCAAGATGGCGGGAGGCGGCACAGCGCATGCGCGGTACGGGCCCTTCCCTCCCTCCCCCTCAACCTGACAAGAATTCTCCTCAGGAGTCTCCGGTAGGAAAAGGCCCCGCGTGGCTTTATTGAGGCTACATTCCCTTCGACGGCGCTGCTGGGCGGGGAGGCGCCTTACGGAAGTGCACTTCGGCCAGACGGCGCCCCCGGAGCCCCACAAAAATTGGGAGGAATGGAAGCCGCCGTTTACAATCCAGGACTTCTGAGGCGGGAGGACAGACATGGACACGGCTATATATATATATATATATATATATATATATATATAAATCTATACAGCGCGATCGAGACTGGTTACATCGAGGTCTGAAAATGCCCCCGCCACTGTTTATCGGCCTCCCGCCCTACCCTGCCCGCGGCAGCCACTGTCCGGCATTCAGGAAGAGGAGGAAAAAGAGGCGAAGTCAGCGGCCTCCGGAGTCCCTGCTCGGCTGAGGCTCGAGGCGGGCGATGCACAGCGCGGCCGCATGCAAAGCGCCTGAGGCGGGCCCGGCCCCGGCGCCGTGCGGGCCAAATGGTCCCCGGCCTGGGTTGCGACGTTCGACTCAGAGGCGGCTAGAAAGTGTGCGCGTTTCTGCAGACGCCGCAGCCCAGCGCGAACTCTTCGCCCGTGGGAGGGTGGACGACGTGGAGCGGACACTCGGCCCCTTCCAGCTGCTTGCTCTTGGGACCTGCAAGAGAAGCCAAGGACGGCCGTCAACTCCGGGATTCCCCGTCTGGGCTGCCCCGTCCCCCGTGTGGAGCAACGCAGGGCTTCCCTCAAACCAGCTGCGCTCCGAAAGGCCTGTCTGTCATCACCAGGCGTGGGGGAAAAAAATAGAAATAAGACTTTGCAAGGGTTCCCTGGATCTAAGGATTTTTTATATTATTATTAAAAGGGTTTCGATGCCCTTTGGCTGTGTGATCCCACCAGTTATTTTCTGAATTCATTCCAATATGCATGCTTGCCTGAGATTTAATTGCCGTTTTTCACCCCATAGTTTCCCCCCCCCTAAACCTGGCCCCATGTTTGGCTTGGCTATAATTACACCACAAGCAGACCTCAAAAATGGGCCCTTTAAATGTCATGGGACAGCTTAGACCAGGGGTTTCCAATCTTGGCAACTTCAAGACATGTGGACTTCGACTCCCACATCTGGAGTTGAAGCCCACAGATCTTAAAGGTTGCCAAGATTGGGAACCCCTGAGCTACACCCCTGCAACTGACTTTAAGCCCTCTTCATATATTTTTTTTCTTCCCACAAAGTAGGAACTTTCACGTTACACAGCTATCATGACCTGCACTGGAAAATCTTAGGCAAAATTAATCAAACTTGAAGTTTATTTTGAGGCTTCTAAACCTCACCTGGAAGAACACCATGTTGACAATGATCGAAGACAACTCACAAACTACCCAGAAATATAATTCAAAGGCACTTTCAAATATTACCTGCAGGGCAGTGAGGAAGCTCCTCTTTCGGAACACTTGTCATTCTCTGGAAATCATCATGACAAGCGTTGCAAAAATGCGTGGTCCCAAAGCAAAAGAAAACTGCCACCGAACAACAGTAGCGGCATTTATACTCTAGAAAATCTGTACCATGTTTGGGACACATCTGGGAGGGAGGGGAAGGAAAAAAGAAAAAGCACAGCTTAAGCTGAAGAGAATGAACACTGATTTAAGAACTGTGAAGATACATGCAATACTGGCTGGGGAATTCTGGGAGTTGCAGTTCACAAGTTGCCAAGACCCCTGGCCTATTGAACATGTCCCCAAAATGGCAAAAGGAAAATGTTTCACTACCTGAGCTCTTGATACATCCGAACAGGCGCCGCAGATGAGTTCCCGGGGGTCGTAATCGTCTCCTTGTCCAGCTTCAGCATCACAACGGGCTTCTCCACCAAAGTAAGCCTGGAGGAAGGAAAACCAAGAAGAAACGCTGAGCACCACACCACACCAACTTCCAGAAACATTAGTGAAACAGTAACAGGCCTCCTGTGTTATGTCTTAATTACATCATATTGTGTTTCCAGTTTTTCTCAGCTTCAGGGAAGAAAAACAAAGCAAGGGCAGTATGAATGAAGAACGTTTATTAAGATCCAATGTGAAAACTTTTTTTTTGTTTCAAAATTCCGTTTTGAAGGGATTTCTTATGAAATTGGGCCAGTAATGAACTATAAAGGTGTCATGCTTTTGAAGCAAATATTTTCAACGCTAGTAGTAATGGAAAGTTATACCTATTACATGTGAAACACGGGAATCTAATAATAGAAAGGGCATTATATCCATTTGAAAAAAATGTCTCAATTCCAAATGTATTATATGTGATTCTGTGGCAGCAAAATTTCTGGGAGCAAAAGGCCTTAGGAACTGAAAAGATACTGAATAAAGGAAGAAGGATAAGAAAGACCATTTGTAATGCAAGATGCAAGAAAATTTAGAAAATAAAGAGGAAAGAAAAAAGAGGTTCTTGAAAGCAAGAGTGTGTAAACTGAAAGTTGAGAAATAAGTCACCACACTTTGGTCTTAAGTATATAGCCTCAATGTCACTGATAGTTCAATTTTCCTTCAATTTTTGTGAGAGAGTTGGATTGAAAAAATACATTTAAAAATACAATAACAGGATTGTGATTTTTTTTAATATACTTGTGGTCAAGAATAGTTTGCTTGGATATAGAGCAGTCAATGTTATCTAAAAAATACTGTGGCTCAGTAAATAATCAGGAAATGGCATATCCCTATTTATCAATCATGTTGAAACACACATCTCACGTCTGCCATCTGAACCTGGATCATACCTTTTTGCATTTGTAGCAAACATAATATGCATATCTGTTCATGGCAAAGCCAGCAGGATCATTATAAAACCGAACTCCGGGTGTTGTGATGGCTTCGCTCTTGTGCAGCCCTTCATATTCCAGCCTCATTAGGGCTTTCCTCTTCACATCCTCATAAAGTTCCTTGATTGGATCAAGTAAGTCCTTTAATACCGCATGGTTTATTTTGTTCTGTTGTGTTAAAAAGAAAGAAGCAGTAAGCCACAAATCGTTTACTGGGCAAAAAAAAAAAAAGATTCTAGTTTGCTTCGTATGGAACAAGTGACAACTACTGTGCTCATGTAACAGCCCTTGTGTGAAAAGGAAAGACAACACAGGCCAAAGCAATTAGGACTGGAATTTTGGTTGTCATAAATTGAGGCACTCATATAATAGGACCCAATTATGACCTTTGTTAAGCAAATCATATGGTCTTCAGTGCAAATTTTCCCTAATGGGCATTCCTCCCCTCAGAAACTGGCAAAAAAATAACAAATTGTAGTCATGTGACTATTAGACGTGCAATCGGTCATAAATATGAACATTGCCAAACGTCCAAAATATGTAATACAAGTAAAGTAAATAAGGGGAAAATATTTGCAGGTAATTGATCACTATGAAAACCAATGGAAAACTCACAGCAATTCCTTTTTTTCTACTACTTCCAAAACTCAAATTTCTAATTCATTAAGATTATCAATGGATAATCAATGGAGACAGAAGTGTCTCCTTCAATGTAAATTACCAGATGCATAAAAAAACCCCTCTTGGCTCTGTAACTTACCTTGCAAATGGGGCAGGACATGAACCCAAAAGTAATGCGGGGGCCAAGCCATCGGTTTTCTAGAACTCGGCAGCAGCATTGCAAATGGAATATATGGCTACAGTCCAGCTGCAGAAAATAAGAACTATGAATAAATTTGCACTGATACTCCTTGACAGATCCACCAAAGCTCAACATTCCCTTAACTTTTCCTAACTGCAAGATTTTCCACAACTATCTGGTCTCTTAACAGTCATGATCTGTTGAAAAATCAAAGGGGCTTGATTTCCACATTACATCAACCCTAATTTGCAATTCATGATAATCAACTTTAGTGTCATATCTGACCCCAATTATTTGATCCCATGAAATAACCATTCTGAACCATGTTGGACAATTTTAGCACAGTGAATTCAAGCTTGTGATAAGAAAAGTGATGGCTGATAGGTACGAATAGAATCGGTTGGAAAGAAAGGAAAATGATGTGCTTGTGTGCTCTGGCATACTCAGTATTTGCTGCAAATGCTATTGTTTAACCAAGGTGGATGTTAATCATTATTATTGACTTTAATCTGGTAAAATCACATTTTGGCTAGCATCTGGTCTTTGAAATATACATTGCAATCCCTAGAGTACCTTTCTAACTTTCCAATGAAAGAAATTTGCTTAATCTCACTTCAAGCTTTATTTTCACATTGCTTTTTATACCTAATTCAGGATTAAAATTATTGAAATGAAATATCGAAATATGATGGGAAAAAAATCAGACGACCAGATTAAGTTGATCCTGGGGAAAAAGCAGTGGATCCTATTAAACCAGGCTTGGAAGCTGATCAGCACAGTGGTGTGTGTATCCCCTCTGATTTAACAGAACTTGGCTTGAATTCCTGCACCAGGTCTGAAGTTGGCAGCAGCTTCACTGGTGCCCTTGGCACCCTAACCCTAACCCTTAGCAATGATTTGTCTTATTTGCATGTAGTTTTTTCCTAGCTAGGCAACTTCCTAGTTCTAATGGCTGAGCACCAATTTGGCACATTTGACCCAAAGCGAGTGATATTAGTCTCTCAATTTCTTCTCCTGTCATCATTTTCCAACCCAAATAGCTCTGGAGGAAGTGGCAATTCTGCTTCCAGTTCCCTATAAGGAGCCCTGGGAAGGGACCTTCAAGCCCCTGGTGCCTCCTGCCCTACCATGAAACCACTGGGTCCCCAAACGGTGATTCCAGCATGTGATCTGCTCAGCTACCAGGATAATTTTGGTTCTGAGAAGTGAAAGGGTCTCTTTGGATTCCCATTAGCCCATTTTCAGAGCTACTGACTGTTGGTCTGCATTCTGTGCACCGTGCTGTTGGTAATCAGTGCTCAGGTTCACATGATGTTTGGCAAAGTCAGTTCTTCTCAAAAAGGTGATGTATCCCCAGAGTAGTATCATAGTCATAGTATCCCCAGAGATCCTCAGTTCTAATTTAAGATCCCTTGACACTTATTGTCAATGTTTTAAAGACTTATTCTTCATGCCAAACAGAATATTCATTTTAAATACTGAACATCAATCGTGCCAAAGTCCAGTTAAACCACAGTAAGACAGCCAGCCAATAGTTCTGATGCATAGGAGCATATGAATATCATCAATAATACCAAAAGAAATAAGAAAGCTGAACCTCTCTGCCCAGACTTGCTGGGACCCAAGGGGTTGGTGTTAAGAGAACAGCCCACCTGAATTGCAGGAGCTGCTGAAAGTGCTTCCGTGAAGCAAATCATGCACATGTCGTCGGCGTCTTGCTTCAGGGCGGTGGTGGTGCTCTTGTCGCAGCCATGCAGGCAGGGCAAGCATAGGTCCTCGTTCCTGACTCCCCCGCATGGATGGCCACAAGGGTGGGTCTTGCTACAGGCAAGTTTGGCATATTCCTAGGAAAGGATCAGCACCGACTCCCATCAATGCAAACATCACGTCAATTCAAAACCAGAATGCATGAACATCAGATGGCGGTAAAAACGCCATGATCCCAAACCCTAATCTCTACCCCACACTGACACCAAACAGCATCAATTTGATTGGAGCAATACGAGAATCATCGGCCAAGCTATCATAACCCGCCATGCTTGTGAGTTCATCGAAGCCTGGCACTCCACAAGTGATTTCATCAACAGACATGGACCTACAACCAGCCTATGAACCTCAGAATCCAAATCAATCGCACAGCCAACTAGCTACAGCACCGACCCTCGACCAACTCATGCAAGCCCCCCTTCAACCAGCACTTCACCTCCCAGTGACCCTCACCTGACATGACCTCCCCATCACAAGACCCTTACTTGACACACCCACAAGACTTACTGACCACACAAAGTCTTGATAAGCAGAGGAACACAGATACAGCCATCTCCTAAACTCTGCTGAAGATTTTATTCAGCCTATCAATGAAACATTTAGAAACCAACCCACAAGCTGCGAGAATGAACCTCTGCCGTCATCCTTTATCCGAGCTATAGATATTTGCCATCATTGCAGTCCATCACTATTCTTTGCAGAAGAGCAAAAAAAAAAGGTGTGGAAATCTTGGAATGAAAGTCATGGGCAGGAGTGGCAGAACTATCTTCTGGCTACTGAACTGCTCGCAGAGGAAGCCCTTTCCTTTTCCCTCCCTCAGAAACAGGTATTTTAAACAGGAAAGTGTCTAGCAATTTCATCTAACATCAATAAAGGGGAAGGCAGGCAGAAGCAATCACCTTTCCTATGTACAATAAAACCTTGAGGGGAGGGTCTGCAAAATCTAAATTTACATCATTTGTAGGTAAAGGTAAAGATTTCCCTGTCCAGTTGTAGCTAACTCTAGGGTGCAATGTTCATCTCCGTTTCTTGGCTGAGAGAGCCAGCATTATCTGAAGACATTTTCTGTGGTCATGTGGCTAGCATGGCTATATGCCAAAGCTGCATGGAACGCTCTTGCCTTCCCACCTATTTATCTACTCGCATTTGCATGCTTTTGAAATGCTGATGGCCAGGAGCCGAGGCTCACCCTGTTGAACAGCGCTTGAGATTCAAACCCAGGCTATCAGCATTCCAGCTGACAAGCTCAGCATCTTTAATACCCCTGACATATCATTTGTAGAATTATATACAAGACTCACTTAACAACTGCCTCACTTAGCAACAGAAATTCTGGTGTCAATTATGGTCTTAAGTCAAGGACTACCTGTACTAAAAAAAACCCATTCATAGCTAGTCCAGTTATATGACATGTGGTGATATTTTATTCTGGCCCTATAGGCACAATGCTAAGAAATATGGAAAAGAAAAGAACTTGAACTCCAAATATTAACTGAAGCCACCTGACATTGGAAAGGAGAAGACATTAAAACATTAGGAAATGTAACTTACAGGCAATACAACCTCTACTTTCAGCAGATAATAGTCCATGGAATGAGAGTCTGGACAAAATCTTTGTCCATTGTACCCAAAGCTGCTCTGTTAAATGAACAGTTCACTATACATTTCTCTCACTTCCCGATACCTAATTTGGGGGCTCAATTGTGGTCATAAGTTGAGGATCACCTGTACTGCAAATCTGAATGTGCATAAAGAAATGTCTTTCTTCTTTGAATTGGCATTTGAATGGATGGGAGGATGGAGATCAGCATGAGTGTCGAGGGGTCTTGCCTACTTTGGTTATCTTTGGTTAACATCTATAAGGGGACCCTCAGAGGACAGCTGTCCCACCCTGGCCCTGCTCTTCTCATTCCTTCACCCAGAACTGGCCCAGCTGAGTTATCCTCCTAGAGATGCCACTCAGGAGTGACATTTTCCAGTTCCAAGTAGCTCGTCTTGGACATTCTCAGATTTGCTCAGAGTTTGGGTGTACAGACCTGGCAATCAGTATCTGAACAGACACTGCCGACAGCCGATAACTCTGTTCCATTTCTGCAGCCACAGAAACGACACACTTCGCAGCTGCTTGTGGTGGGCTTGCCTAGATCCAAACCAGAAAGAAAAGAAAAAAAAAAGATACTTTCATGTTATCAATCAGGCAAATATTAACCATTCTACCATGAGCAAAGGATCTACCCAACAGCCATGGCTTTGCAGTACCAAGACAAGACAGGCCCTGGAAAACTGAAGCATCTAGTAGAAAAAAATGGCAGCAGTTTTACAGTTTTTTGGTACAGACACAGATCTACTTGCCAGGTCCTCTGGAACCAGAGGTGTCAGAGACAGATACTGAAAAGGTCTGTGCGTCAAGCAGGACTCCCTGGGAAAATCCTGCAAGAAGGGAATTTACACACTGTACTTTTGTGATTTGTTTTAATTACCTACAGCACATGAGGTGCTGGACAACGTCATCCATCAGGCATCCTTTCTGCACTGATGTAGTATAATTATTATGTGAACTTGTATGCCATCCAATTCTCAATGACTGTGGGAAGCTCACAAGAATTAAATAAAGAAGTTACAAACCAATCAATAAAACAAAAGATAAAGATAAAAAAAAAATGACAAACACGATGAAGCCAGAGTGCTACTCTCCCGTGCTAAAGACCTGGATGAAGAGCCAGGTCTCAAAAGTTCTGCTAAAAAACAGCAGAGTAGGACCAGGTGACCTTCTTCTAGAGGGCAGATTTGCTGCAGAGAATGAACACTTCCAGGGTCCCAAGAGAGGACATCGTTTAACTGAGTGTGTGTCAACCCCACATGATCCAATCAATCAGGCAGATGTGAGGAGAGACAAGTTGGGGAGAAAGAGAAGCTGCAAACTAGATTCCAATCTTAGTCAAGATCATGACGTATGTGCAAAGAGCCATTTTGATCAGGTTGCCTGAATCAAAAGAGGGTTCCCCCCCATCTATGCAAGCCAGGAACCCAATTTAGAAAATATTTTGCAAGCCAATATACTGTTTCCTCTATCTCCAGAACTAAAAGATGTAAATCATCTGATATCTTATTGAGCTGGGTGCTGAAAATACTTGTATGTAAATACACATGAATGAACGAATGAATGAGTGAGTGAGTATTGTGTGACGCACACTCAGAATGCTGAATGTATTTTACATTGTCGTCATTGAAATGATAAAAATAAAATTTTAATTAAAAATAAATCTTACCTGTATGTTCTCTGAATTCTACCATAGCCTTCATGGTTTTAGAATCGGCTAGTGCCATCAACCAGAAGAGTTTAGTCCTACCACAGCCTTCATGAAGATCTACCTTGATAGCTTCTTCTTCTTCTTTGAACACCTGTTAGGATTTGCCAAACACACATTAAGATTTGTAACTAGGGAGCCTAGATCAGGGGTCTCCAACCTTGGCAACTTTAAGATTTGTGGGCTTCAACTCCCAGAGTTCCTCAGCCAGCAAAGTTGACACCCACAAGTCTTAAAGTTGCCAAGGTTGGAGATTCCTGGCCTAGATGATAAAAATTCACATTTAATATCCATCCATCCATCTTTTGAACCATCCATCTCCGTCACTAACGGACTTCTCTGGACTTTCGAAATATGGATTTTGTACGTTTAAGTTATTTCTCTCTCTTATTTGACTTCATTAGCTCTACTATTTTGTAAGCTGCCCCACTGAATTATGACTGGGTGGCAAAAACAAAGGAGAATATGACCATAATCAACAAAAGAACAGAGCACTATTGCATATTCAGATGAAGCCCTGCTGTCAATCACTTCAAGCCATCTTGGAATTGTTTGGTTTTAACTGCCTTGCAAAATATGGGGCCAAACATGCATCTGGACGAAGTGTGTATAACACATGAAGTCTATGACAGAGAAGGTCTCGTGCCTGGGTGACCCAGAGGTGGTATTCAGCAGGTTCTGACCAGTTCTGGAGAACTGGTAGTGGAAATTTTGAGTAGTGAGGAGAACCGGCGAATGCCACCTCTGACTTGGAGATTTTACATTATTCTCCTGCTATGCCCACCAAGCCACGCCTACTGAACCAGTAGTAAAAAAATTTGAATCCCACCACTGGGGTGACTCCATGCACCTTTAGGCCGTGGTGAATTCCCAGCAAGCCCTTTTTGGATGGTTGGAATTGATAGCCAGGCACTGCCTGATGCAACCTGACTTTGGAGGGCTTTTAAATGAGATGCAATTATGTAAATTAGGAGCAATTAGACTGGGAGATGCTACAGCAACCTATTCTGCACTGGTGGCATTAGCCACCCCATTCTGCATCACTTGCAATTTCTGAGTTATCTTCAGAGGAAACTTCACAAAGTAATCTAAGCAAGTAATGATCAGGGCAAGAATCACTATCACGAGAGTATCGCAGTCAAAGGTAGGACTGCAACTGGTGCATCAGCTATGAATGAGTTGCCCAGAATTGGCTATGACATGGTGGCGATGTAAATGTTTACAATAAAATTTATTGATATGTATCCCACCTTTATTTTACAAATGACTCAAGGCACTGAACATATCCAATACGCTTTCCTTCTCATTTTCCCCACAACAACAACCTGTAAGGTGAGTTGGGCTGAAGGAGAATGATGCAATGAAATAAAATAACACAATAAAATAAAAATGAAATAAAAATAAATAAAATATAAAATCTATATAAAAGCAAAATACCACTCATGTATCATCATAAAATGTCCAGAACCGTAAAGCCTAAATTTGGCACATATGTTCCTCTTGGCTTCTAGGTGCTCACTAAGAAAGGATTTTTCGAAATGACCATCAGAGCATTAGTATTTTGTATATTATTATTAACACACTCTGATACTAAGGAGTTCAGTTTCAGTTTTAGTTTCACAGTATCAAGCAGCTTTAGTACAGAACAGTTGAGCTAAGCCGCGCCCAGGCTCCTTGCTGTCTCCTCCTTGCTCACATAGCAAATACTGCTTCAGTTTCCAAACAGTCCTCAACTCTCTCAAACACTGACAGGACGCTGGTAGGCAATTTTACAATTTCCCCCCCTTATTTTTCTCCCCAAAAACTAAGCCTGATCACATAGTTTTGTAGCGAAGCTTGTAAAATAATAAATGAAGAAAAGAAAAAAAATCAAATTAAATCAAATCAAAATTATGCAATTCTATTTCATAAGGTTTAATCTCAGCCTCTCTTCTCCATCTAAGCCCTGACCCTGGTTTGGGCAATCCCTGTTTATCTGGGATGATGTCATATAATCCCTGATTGATAAAAGCAAATCCCTTCTATTAACCTACCCTAACCTTTTCTCATGTGACTAGGAGATGATTAAATATGAACTTGGGTGCCATCTTTTTTTTTTTAAAAAAGGAGGGGGTAGTTTTAAATATGATTCTTTTCCCCAGAGAGCTGGGAAGCATGAGTCATACATCACCTGTCGCTGATGAGACTTTGTTCGTCGATGGAGATGAAGGAATCGATCACAGTCTGTGCACAGATTCCCACAGACATTGCATAAGATAATGGCCGCTGTTTCTCCATCATCATGGTTATCGCACATCGGCTGAAAGGTTTTTTAAAAAAGGTCAATCTGAGGTTAGTAAAGTCTTCTTAGAGTTAAGCATGTCTCCTCTTGATCTTTCCTCTAAGCACAATAAATGGATCATTGCTGCATCCTTCTAGGAATTTTTTCTTCTTAATTCCCTGAGAAACAGGCACCTCAAGAAGCACTTTTCATGTCAGAATTGGGGGAAAGATAGAGAATTTTGGAAAGTGGTAGGAATGTCCATCCCTCCCATAGTTGGTGATGGCAAACACATGATAAATAATGAAATAAGAAAGTAAATTTTTGAGCATTTTAAATTTCTCCTTCCCAGGCTTTATCAGCTGATGACAGAAACTAGAAACAAACTCATTTCCTATCTGTGGATTGTTTATAACTGGCATTCTTCCCTCTTCTTTCTAAATCTCAAGTGAGGTATCAATACCACTCTATAAAGCCTTAGTAAGACCACACCTAAAGTACTGCATCCAGTTTTGGTCACCACATTATAAAAAAGATGTTGAGACTCTAGAAAAAGTACAAAGAGTGACCAGGATGATTAG
Organism: Bungarus multicinctus; assembly: GCA_023653725.1. Lineage (NCBI taxonomy): Eukaryota > Metazoa > Chordata > Lepidosauria > Squamata > Elapidae > Bungarus > Bungarus multicinctus. The sequence goes on along the minus strand of CM042851.1, from coordinate 42,151,157 downwards.
GGGACTGGAGACTAAAACATATGAAGAACGGTTACAGGAACTGGGCATGGCTAGTCTAGTGAAGAGAAGGACCAGGGGAGACATGATATCAGTCTTCCAATATTTGAGGGGGTGCCACAGAGAGGAAGCGGTCCAGCTATTTTCCAAAGCACCTGAAAGCCAGCCAAGAAATAATGGATGAAAACTGAACAAGGAGAGATTTAACCTGGAAATAAGGAGAAACTTTCTGACAGTGAAAACAATCAACCAATGGAACAGCTTACCCTCGGAAGTTGTGGGAGCGCCATCACTTGAGACCTTCAAGAGATTGGACTGCCATTTGTCAGAAATGGTGTAGGGTCTCCCACTTGGGCAGGGTGGGGGGTTGGACTAGATGATCTATATATAAGGTCTCTTCCAACTCTGGTTATCTGTTATCTGTTAACCTCCTACACCTGGTGCTGCCCCCTGGTGTCCCATCTAAGTGCTAACCAGGCCCAACTTTTAGCTCAGGTTTGGGAAGATCAGCCTCACTTAATGGGCTCAAGCTAATAACTACTTTTACTTTTCAAAGCACAAGATGTATTTATACTCTGAAATGTAACATGGAACAACATTCCTGAATACATATTCCAGTATCCAGTAACATCCATCTCAATGTATCTCTAAAGATGTGGGGACTAACTCCAAAAGATACACTGCAAGCATCCATTCCTCACCATCTGTTTCTGCTGTCCATCTTTGCCCATCCATCTTCCAGAAGAGAGGCGGTCAACGTGATCTTGGTCAAGGACACAGAGGGAAGCCAGGGCCAGCCACAGCTGCAGGAAAAAGGACAGGCTCATTCAGCAAAATCAGGGCTTTAGTAACACGGAGCAATTGCTTATTTGTCTATTTACTGGGGCTTGGGTGCTCTTCCAATCAGAGTAGATCTTGGTGGTTTATAGTCTTATTAATCATCATCTTTCATCATCATTTACCGACCCCATAATCCCTTGCAGGATGGAGTCTGGGCAACTAAATGGAGCTGAGTGTTTAATGGCCGGATGCCCTTCCTTTTGCCAATGCGGAGTTTTGTTCAGCAGATATATTCTCATTGTGCCCAGAGAGAGAAATATCTGCCCCACTTTAGGATCAAACTCACAGACTCCTGACTATAAGGCAAGAACTCCACCTCTAGGCCACCGCACCACCTCTAGGCCACCGCACCACATCACTCTAATATTATTTTTATATTATAGAATTAAGAATAACAGTGCTTAGACATACAAACCATTTCACAGTGGCTTTACAGACCTCTATAAGCGGTTTTTAGAGTCAGCCTATTGCTCCCAACAATCATCTGGGTCTTCATTTGACCGACCTCGGAAAGATGGGAGGCTGAGTCAGCCTTGAATCAGTGAGAATCGAACTGCTGACAGTCAGCAGAATTAGCTTGCAGTGCTGTATTCTAACCACTGTGCCACCACAGCTCTTTATTTAATAAGAAGCCTGATTAAGTAAAGAAAGAAACTGACAAGATACTGCCAGAGATAACAGGCAAGCCAACTTTCTTACACGAGTTGTGGCGATGCAGCGCACGGGGGATCTGAATTCTTCTTCCATTTTGGTCAAAGCAATGATTGTTTCAGCAATGGCGTTTTTCGTCACGCGGGACCAAGCTTCAGACAAGTGACCCTGCACAAGGAAGGAGTTTAGATCATGAGTAGGAATGTAACGTTTCACGCAAGAGGAGGAAAAAAACAACCACCTCTGAAGTCCAGTTGAACAAAGCTGTTTTGTGTGAACGACAGAGTAGAAGAGGTATATAGGAAGATAATGAAAGCTTACAGCTGCCATGTCTTTTATGAGCTTAATAATGATTTCTGAAATCTGCGTTGGGGTTGAGCCCTTCATCCACCAATGGCTTTCACCTCGCCTGAGGTAACTAAAGAGAAAAAAGGAAAACAAAAAAATGGAAAGAATTGACAGCACTTTTGAAGCAACTTTCAGGAACACAGCTGTGAACATCATCTCGAAGTGGAGTCGGCACGAATTTTACCCCCCCCCCCCCCAAAAAAATCCCGTGGACTGTGGGAAACTGAGTCGAGACAACAGCTGCGTAACTGCTACCAACCTGGAATTGAAAATCATTGGCAAAGTGACAGTAGTAACACCTTTGCCAGCTGCCGTGCCAGCCGTGCCCGTTATGGTGGTGCCTTTGGCCTTGAGCTGAACAGTGAGGGCTTTGGCAATGCAGCCCAGGAACATGTCCAAAATGCCCAGCTTGTTCCAGTCCCCCTTCTCTGTGGAGTGAATGATATCACTGATATCAGCTGGGGGCAGGGCTTTGACCCCTATGACGCTGGCCAAGCGGCTGGGAGTGACTTCGGGCAGGACCCGCCTCAGTAAGGAGGTGACCTGAAAGGAGCAACCAAAGAGGTTAGCCGACCCTGGTTGGGGGAGCCAATCATCTTGCGACTGAGAAAAAGGAGCCACCGTTCAATACCGACCTGCCTCTGTACTCTGGGAGAAGCCGTGTGCAGCAGGGAGAAGAGATCCTGCAGCAAGGTTAGCTGCTGAGCCAAGTACTGGCGCCCGACGTTGGAGCCGCTCAGCGCCAGCACCATGGACAGCAGCTCAAAGCAGTAGGCGTCCGAAGAGGCGTCCTCATCGTTGGGCTGGGAGTTGGCATTCTCCTTGCTAGAAATGGCATGCTCCCATTCTTCTCGGACCCGCGTGGCTTCCATGCGGATGGCTTGCACAATATGAGCACAGACCTAACCACAAAGAGAGGCATCGGACGAAATTAAACTCTAGCCTGGTCCTGTCAGTTTAATCACCTAGACCAGGGGCCTCCAACCTTTTGAGTACCACGGACCAGTTAGGTAATCAGCGCTCATGGTTCATGTGATGTTTGGGCAAAGTCAGTTCTTCTCACAAAGGCAATGTTACAAAGTTATAATATCCCCAGAGATCCTCAGTTCTAACTTAAGATCCCTTGGCACTTATTGTCAATGTTTTAAAGGCTTATTCTTTATGCCAAGCAGAATATTCATTTTAAATATTGAACATCAATTGTGCCAAAATCCAGTTAAACCACAGTAAGACAGCCAGCCAATAGTTCTGATGCATAGGAGCATATGAATATCATTAATAATACCAGAAGAAATAAGAAAGCTGAACCTCTCTGCCCAGACTTGCTGGGACCCAAGGGGTTGGTGTTAAGAGAGCAGCCCACCTGAATCGCAGGAGCTGCTGAAAGTGCTTCCTGTGAAGCAAATCATGCACATGTCGTCGGCGTCTTGCTTCAGGGCAGCGGTGGAACTCTTGTCGCAGCCATGCAGGCAGGGCAAGCATAGGTCCTCGTTCCTGACTCCCCCGCAAGGATGGAGACCTAGACCAGGGGCCTCCAACCTTTTGGGTACCAGGGACCGGTTCCATGGAGAAAAGTTTTTCCACGGACCGGAGGGGCCATATTTTGCGTGCTGCCTGCATTCCGTAGAAAGGATTTTGCTTATTTGTATGGCTCGGTTTCTGGCATGCCGTGGCCAGATGCCGGTCTACGGACTGGGGATTGGGGACCTCCATTAAATTCAAGGCTGAATTGAGACTTAAGATGAATGCCTGTAACTACAAGCGGTAAACCTGAAACCCTTAGGACAAATATAAATAGGACTAGCTCTTCCTCCAAAGTGAATAATACACCTTGTCCAAATCATCCCCACAAAATGGATGGATTGCATGCCACTAAGCAGGGAGTTGCTGCCAAGGTAAAGCCATTCAAATGTTGCCCTGAACCATGTTTTTTTTCAAAACTGGACTTTCTTGGATTTTTTTTCCTTGAAAACATTTCGCTTCTCATCTGAGAAGTTTCTTCGCTTCTATCTGAATGGTGGGAAATGGAAGGTTTTATATTCTTTGTGGTCATCTGGTTGTTGGAAAAAATAAACAAACAAGAAAGTCCTGGTGTGTTTTGGAAAAGCACCTTTGGGACAACCAGAACTTGGATGATTCAAATGTTCTGTACATGTTTGGGAAGGTAGACTATGTTCCTGATTATTATATGGATTCTAATCTTCCCAATTCCTATCCTGGGTTCTTCTCAACTCACAAATACATACATGTACGTTGTGTCTTCTGTTATGTGAATATTTTGTGCATACCAGTCTATTTCATTCTGTGCATGTGACCATTTGCATGTTTACAGATGTTCACTGATGTTTACAGATGTTCATGATTGGACAGATGGGTCAATTTTAACCTCTACATTGGAAATCAAGCATTTTATCTTCCCTTGCCTATAGAGTTGTAAGTCCAATATTTTATAGGTTTGGGGACACTGACAAGTTCCTAACTGACAGGGTCCCCCTCCTTTCCCCATTGATGTTATTTCTTAGCATAGAGAATCTTTTGTCCTTAATCTGCAGATGCACAACGTAATGGAAGAAAACCAGCTTACAAAACGTTCTAGTGAACATACCTGCTTTTGCAAATTCGTGAGTTTACTCCTGCTAAATATGATTCCAACCATGTGTTCTTTCAAGTCTGCATCTGAAGTTGCCTTGAAAAGGAACACAGTATTGTTTAGTACGATTGTATGTTTCAGATTCTGATTAAAAATTTAAGACAGTTTTGTTTTGGTTTCCAATGCAAGTTTCAGTATTGAGTGATGTAAAGCATCTTGCCAATGTAAATCAACTGGAAAATTAGGATATAAATTTATTTTCAAAGAGACAATAATCCTTAAATCTCCTAAGGCCTTTTCAAACATGTCATTTGCAGACCATACTGGTCTTCCAGCTGCAGCATGATGGATTTCTTACCCTTAGGCAGGTGACACCTGATTAAATCCCACCTGGAGGTGAGCTTTTTCCAAATTAATAGAACATTTACATAGGGGCAACAACGCTATGGACTCAACAGAGAAACCAGAATATGGAAAGAACAATTTCTATCATGATTACCACTGGAATCTCCTGACTTTATCTTCCTAGACAAGAAGATAGGTTGGTTGTGGGAGTCTCTGCTGCTGGACCTTCTATGATAGGTTTGAAGCAAACACACCTTAAGCCAGGGGTCTTCAAACATGACAGCTTTAAGACTTGTGGACTTCAACTCCCAGAATCCTTCCTCCAGTCATGTTAGCCCAGGAATTCTGGGAGTTGAAGTCCACAAGCCTTAAACTTGGCAAGATTGAAGACCCTTACCTTAAGCAGTGGTAGCCCAAATTCCCTAGCAAGCACCATGTTGACTACTTTTAGAACCAGAACTATACAGAAGGTTGAATCTCTCTGGGCTTTTTTTCTTCCAGACTATGACAGCTTGGGTGTTCATATTCTGATATGAAATTCCAAAAGGGAAAAAAAGATTTTTGGCAAATGGAAATAGAAAAATTAATCTTGTTATTCTAAGCGACAATATGGTCGCTTATCATATGACCACAATTAGGCCCAAAATTTCTGTTGCTAAAGCGACACAGCAGTTAAATGAGCTTTGTCCTCATTTTATGACCTTTCTTGCCAGTTAAGTGAATCACTGCAGCTGTTTAGTCACACAGCTGTTCAATGAATCTGGTTTCTCCATTGGTGTTGCTTGTCAGAAGGTCTCAAAAAGGGATCACATGACCCCAGGACACTGCAATGGTCATAAATATGAGTCAGTTGCCAAGCGTCAGACTCAGAAGAGGAGGAGGTTGAAGAGGGCCTGGGTCATCTTTGGAAGGCTCTGATAAGAAAACAGCATCAGAGGCAGAGCCCATCCCAGATGCACTTATGCATAGAGGGGAAAGGAGAAGAAAACAAAGGAAAACAATAAGCCAGCTCTCAGGGAAAAGCAGACGTGGACACTAGCCAAGCCCTCCCTGGCTGGAAAATAAATAGTAGGCGGGTTGTCAAAGACAACCGTTCATTTCTAATATACAGCAAGCAATTTGGATTTCTTGGATAAACTCAGGTTTGTCAGAATAATTACATGTGATTTTTTTGTTTATCCATGTGAATAAAAGACTGTGACTGCCCTGTTATAAAAAGGGGATTGTTTTACTTGTGAGTAAATGTCTTCTCACTACTTGCAAAGGCTGGGTCAGAACAGTAATTTAAAACTGTCACTAGACAAACTATTATAATTTGAGGTCTACCTGTACCCAACCCATATCCATAGCTTTCTTCAGAGTTGATTTGGGAGGAATTCCTATAGCTGAAGCAGCACTGAATACAGAAAGCGTTAAAAGGCTTTGGGTCATGTGAAGATGCTACCTTACGCATCCCAGCATGGAGACTTATCAGGCTCATCATGAACAATATCCCGCTGTGACCACTAAATCTACGGTTAATGTCTCTCAAGTACCAAGCAGTGTGGCTGCAACAACACGCCTGGGCTAAGCTTCCCTCTGAGCTGGGTGCCGTTTCAGGGATTCCAATCCGTAAGAGGAACGCCATTAGTCAAGCCATCCTGTCAACCCTGAAGCCATTTTGGAGCATCTTCAGGGCTGACACAGATACGCTGGCTGGAGCTGTGGAAACGGGAGAGGAGGGGTGATATAGCTAGCTGGGGACCAGTGAAATCTGGGGGCTGGACAGGGGACAGACTGTATCTGTCCTCAGTGTGGAAGGGATTGCCACTCTCAAATTGGCCTTTTTAGCCACACTAGATGCTGTTTTAGGACCTCTTTTCAGAGCACGATATCATCGTCTCGAGACTGAAGGACGCCAATGGAAAATTTTTTCTCCTCAGAACCAAGGACATTCTCACCAGGTGTTGTGGAGGTATGGACTGGAAACAACAGGGGTTGAGGTGGTGATCGGATTGGACTATGTGATGGACAAGTGGACTGGGGGAAAGAAGTTTGACTTTTAATTTGGGTGGGGAAAACTCCGGAACTTTCAGAGTCAGATTTTCACCAGATGTGCCAATACGACAGGCCTAATAAATCTATATTTTGAGGAACAGGCCTCAAAGGTTTGATTGTGTTGGGTCTGTTACTTGGTACCCTGACACATGACAAAAAGCCTTGTTTCTGAATGATCCAGACTATCGGCTCAAGGGAACGCAGTCCCAGACAAGACAGTTCAAGATCTGAACCAACTTGCATTGGGAGATAAAAACAAAATCTGGGTAATTGCGGAACACAAATAAATACATTGTGTACTTTTTCTTCTCCTTCGGGTGAAGAAAGCAAAGCCTTTTCTTCCTGTTCTGGGGTCGGCTCAGCGTCTCCAGATATGAGTTTGCCAAAGACCTGTTTCAGAGGACAAACAAAAAATAAGACGGACGTGCTATTTTTTTCTTTCTCTCTGCAGCCATGTTAGCCACTTTAAAAATATTTGATTATTGCATTCATGAAGAAGAGAACCTGGCCTGAAAATAAGCTTTGAAACGAATCACATCATGGTGATGCTTGTTGTCAACAAGACAGGACTGAGAATAACTACTCTGGAATAAATACGATTTCCAGATTCCTATTATTAGATGCTGTTTGCTGCGGACTTTGCATTAAAACTTAGACATTCTACTCTCGTGCAGATGGTTTAAAGTTGAGAAGAGATATCACACATTATCTAACTGAGATGAAGATGAGAAATGGTGAAGAGGGAATTGGGGAACAGCCATCCGAAGTAGAAACCGTTTTAAAGATCTAAGTAAACCAGGAAGCAGCGGAATCAATTGTAGGTATCCATTTTTTCCAAGGAACTCAGAGGGGACATGTGCATACTCAAAATGGATCTCCTCTAAACTAAATTCCACCACAAACCTATAATTTCTGGGGTGTTATTTTAACTGGTGGATTTTTCTACTTTTAATAGCTCAATATATTCTTTAAAGGTAAAGGTGAAGGTTCCCTCACACATGCGTGCTAGTTGTTTCCGGCTCTAGGGGGTGGTGTTCATCTGTTTCTAAGCCGAAGAACCAGCGCTGTCCGAAGACGTCTCCGTGGTTATGTGGCCGGCATGACTCAATGCCGAAGGTGCACGGAACGCTATTACCTTCCCACCAAAGTGGTCCCTATTTTTCTATTTGCATTTTTACATGCTTTTGAACTGCTAGGTTGGCAGAAGCTGGGACAAGTAATGGGAACTCACTCTGTTGTGCGGCTCTAAGGATTCGAACCGCTGAACTGCCGACCTTCGGATCGACAAGCTCAGTGTTTTAGTCACCGCGTCCCCTATATTCTTTAGGAAGGGGAAAAAGAAATGTGAAAAACAAAGATAGGTCCCATGCCATTTTCTATCCATGGAGTCACAATCTTACTTTTTTATGGAGACTTGAGTATTGCGTTGTGCTCTTCACACTGCCTCACCTGTGATGTGATAAGCCTGAAAACTCGCAGTGTCTCAGCCTCACAGCTTCTTTGTTGAGCAACACTTGCCGAGATCTGGCCGGCTATTTTGATGCTTTCGCCATCTTTCCAACCGAGTACTTTCACCTGCCGAACTCGGAGGGTATTTTCTGGCCCCTTTAACTCAATTTTGAGGATGTGATTGTCTCCACCAGGAAGTTCACTAGTTACCCAGCCAATATGTCTTGAGTCCAAGTCAACCTAAAACACAGGAATAGAAAAGCAAGTTGGTGTAGACAGTAAGAACATAACTGCGTAACTTTCAAGCAGAATGGTTCAGAAATAAAAATTAAGGGTAAGCTTGCAAGATCTGACTTGAAAAAATATGTATGACCACTAGATGGCCACAAATACTTAAGAGTTTCTCTATCACTTTGCTACCATCTAGTGGCTGGCCCTATTTATGCAGCCCAGATTTGAAGTTAAGTCACATCCAAACACCAAGGTGACTGGTTAAAGAATGAGTTGAGGTTAACACATGTGAGAACTGCACTTGATTTGAAGCATTTGCTTGAGAGTAAACCATGGAAATATACACAGGGAAATCAGCACTAAATCAAAACAATATTTTTGTTTCCTCCAACTACACATAGCTGGCCATTTAAAACTAGAACAGTACATTACTTATGCAGCTAACTTTTTAGTACAAGGACAGATGAAACACAAATTACTAAATACAAGGGGAGAGTTCTTGTATCTTTTCTTTCTTGCAATGTCAGAATAAAGAATAATGAAAAGATGTCCAAGTTCTTAATCAAGAAAAGTTCATTAAGCAGAATGTTAAATATATCAATTTTAAACATTAAAATGCTTTGTTATTACTCATAATGGTATAGGTAAGCTACCTGTTTTATTCTGCAAAGATCTTCTACTGCTTTTCCAGTCAAAAAGGTCATTGAAGTCACTTTGTTCTAGATATGACAATATGAAACAAAAAATAAAAGTCAAGCATGTTAAATTTCTAAATTGATTTTAATATCAACAGTTTAAGATAAAAGGGAGGCAGAAAGAATAGACCTAGTTTGGTGTAGCAATTCAGAGTCCAGGCTAGAAACTGGCAGGTTATAAGTTCTAGTCCCATCTTAGTTAAGCATCCAATTGGGCCAATCCATCTTTTGCAGCACTGGGAAACATGCAATGGCAAATCACTTCTAAAATCTTACCCCAAAAAATGTTCAGGCAATCATTGAGAGTCAACACTGACTCAAATGTGAAAAAAAGACAATTAAAAAAGAAACCTCTAAAAGGATTTTTTAAAAGTATTTTTTATCACACACTCACTTTGCTCATTATATTTTTGCCATCTGGCTTATATATGGATTTATAACACAATCTTGATCTACCTTGCTTTTCTAGATCCATTGCTTTATAATTAACTCACCTTCTAATATCCAAATGGACATGTCAAGGTTACTCTTCTTTGCTTGAAAAATAGTACTTACCCCGAGGTCTCTTGAATTGTCAACATGAACAGATATATAGCGAGCATTAATTCCTTTCATACAATTAATTGTAATGTTTTTGGTTTTATTCTTGTCTTCATCGCCTGATTCCCAGAAGGTTTCCGTTGATCCATCTGTCAAACTGCCAATCATGGCTGGTCGGCTTGAAGTTTTTATATCAACGATGTTAGTTAAGTCTTTCAGGCAGACTACTATACATGATTCCTATCAAAACATATAAATTTCACGGTTAAATACACTACTATGGGCTAAATTAATTTAATTAAAGTATTTAAATGTAAAATCTTATAATCAACGTTACTGATTATGCTCTGTGCCCCCTGCCTCTTTCATTTATTCCTTTAAATGAGTCTGGGCAAACTTTTTTCTGCTCAAGTGTTGCTAGGTGTACCCAGTTCGAGCCAAATCAACATTTTCCCAATCATTCTTTATATAAGAAATCACCCATTTGAAGAAACTGTTTTGACCAGGTATTCTCTGGCAGCCATGGATTCTCATTGGCTGCTGTCACAGTAACCCAGAAAATCAACTTGCCTGATTTAAAGCTTCAAAGCCAGACTGGATGCTAATGCTGAAGCTCTCCTCGCTGTCTCCATCATCAGATTTGGAGAGAATGTTGTTGATGTGATGAAAGACATTGCTCTGATGCAAGAACTGATGGTCGGATTGCTTGAATTTGAGGCTCCAGCATCTGAACAAGAACGCCATCATTATGACTTTTCTATTTCAAAACTTCCAAAGATACATCCTTCCTCATTGCATAGCAATTAAGCACAGCCCAGATCAGCAGAAACCAGCACCAGATAAAGAAGAGCAATCAAAGAAGAGCCAATACCAACATCCAGATTGATAGACTAGCTCCCACCTATCCACCTTGCATTGATGAGCTTACCTGGCCTGGCATTGAAATGTCTGCAGGAAGAGAAGTGAGTTCAGAGACCACATGGCACCCAAAAATTCAACCCTGAGCTGCCCATGGCAGCCTCCAGAACATTTGGAAAAGGCAAAGAGGCCTCTGCTAGGAGCAAACTCTATAGTGCTGCATGTGTTCATGTGCTTCTAAACATAAAGAGAACATACTCTTATACTAACCCCTCCACAATGAAATGACTGCAGGAAAAGAAGTGAGTTCAGAGACCACCAAGCACCCAAGAATTCAACCTTGAGCTGCTCAGATTCTGCCCAGATTGCAAGCAGACTTGTGAGTAGCAAAATGTTCAAGTTTTTTCCAGTGTTTTCCCTCCTCCTTCTAGTGAGTGGGAATAAAATAAGGTGGCCTATTGAAAGCAAACCGTTCTGTTGCTAACCAAATTGTCCCAAAAGTCTTTTTGAGGTGACATGGGGGTCCAAATAAATAAAAATTTTTAAAAAAATTATAACAGATTAAAATACAGGTAGTTCTTGACTTATAGCAGTTTGCTGGGGAGGGGGGGGAGTGATAGATGCTCTTCTAGGCAGCTCTCGGACCCCCTTCCCACCAGTAAACTTCCAGCAATGGACTTCAAAGGGGTCAAACGAAATAACCAGGCAATGTCGTCAGAATGTTTAAGTGCTCTCCAATTGAGAGCTGGGCCCCAGAAGAAGCCTTCCGAAGTAACCCACCCTCAGCCTGACCATGCCACCAAAGCCAACTCTGGGAGTTGGGAGAGCCAGCACGCAAAAGACCATGGTCAAAAGCCTGGCTACCATCACCACAGCCATGTTTTCGTGGTGAAATGTTGGCTCTGCCCTTAAAAATGTTTTCTAGGCCCCAGAGCCCCTGGTGCCTGCCTGCCTGCCTGCCTGCCTGCCGGCCCACCTCAGAGCCATCTGCTGTAAGGAACTTCCACTCGGCAGCAACATCATCAGGTCAGAGATGGTCTGGAGCAGGCGGTGAAAAGTGTGAGGGAGCGGATGTGCGGCTTCTCCGGCGATCACAATATCCGACAACGGATGCTCGCAAACCCGCGTGTCCTTTTCCTACGCATCAAGCACAAGTAGCATTGAATTAGTCATTTCATACTGTTCCACAGTGCAGTTTCCCCAGAAAGTCTTCTCTCTCTCTCTCTCTCACACACAGACAGACAGATAGACAGACAGACAGACAGACAGAGCTGTCATAAAGCAGTAAGATCCGTATCAGAGAATAGCAAGCTGAATAAGACAAATCCAAACCTTAAATGACCTACAAAAGCAGCAAAAACAATCTAAAAGAAAAAAAAAAGTTAAAGGACCTGCTTTAAAAATTTACTAGCATAACAGAAATATGCTGAAGAAAAGCTAAGAATCGATAATAACGATTATGAGTCATAATTCTTAAAAAAGATCCATCCTTTTTAAAAACCTGAGGGAAAAATATTGTATTTCATGATTTCTCTCAAGATTTCTCTCAGGATTTCACTACAGCCATCTTGCTAAGCTATCACATCATCTTTTTAAATAATGTGGCAATGTGCCAATCCATTTCCCTAGCTATTTTATGCAACGGCTAATTTAAGCCACTGGAAGTGTGACCTCCGTTTCTGAAATAAAATCAAAAAGGTTCTCTCTGGAATTAGGTCACCATCTGTCAAACAAGTGACAGAAGCCCTGACTTAAGAGAAAATCTAATTTATCACAAAGAGAGTCGGGAATGTTGACTGCCATATTTGCACCCAGGCAAAGCTATGGCTGCTGTGTCTATGCACTGACACAGCATGCTCTCTCTTTGGGTTACAAACTAGCCTCTGAAATAGTTACCACAAAGGAACCTTATGAGATCCATAGATTGCTGTAAAACAGGATATTTTGTTGTCCCTACCTTGATACAACTATTCCAAAAGAGAAATAAACGCACAGTGGCTTCCGAAACACGTAAGCAAAATTAGTTGTTAAAGAATAGGCAAACCCTTTGACTTACTTGTTCAATGATTTCTTTGTTGGCTTTGTTTTCCTCGTCTTCTTCTTCCTCAGCCTCTACTGGGGCTGGAGTAAGAGAAGCCACAAAATGCCAAAGAATGTCATGGAGGGACGTGGTTTGTATGACGTTGCAGAGAAGCCAGTTAAAGGCCTAGGAAAAAAAGAAGAGAAAATGCCAGGCTTTGGGAAAACAAACCCTGTTCAATTCATTAGAGCGAGACAAGCATGTTCTAAACAGGTGAATCCCCCCCAAAGAGACAATCAAAGCAAGCTAAAGAGAGAACAAAAAGACCCAAAGCCCGCCCCACCAGCCATCAGCACCCAGATGAGCATAGACTGGCTCTAAGATTAATATCAGACCAACAATTAAGAAATAAACAATACCCCAATCAAGGAACTGCCAAGCAATGGATGGAAACTGATCAAGGAGAGAAGCAACCTGGAATTGAGGAGAAACTTCCTAACAGTGAGAGCAATTAATTAGTGGAAGGAGTTATCTCCAGAAGTTGTGGGTGCTCCATCATTGGAGGTTTTAAAGAAGAAACTGGATAGCCACTTGTCTGGAATGGTATAGGGCCGTGATGGAGAACCTAGAAGTGGCACACAGAGCCATTTCTGCTGGCACGTGAGCCATTGCCCGGAAGAGATACAATGTGCATGCGCGCGTCTCCCAACAGCCAGCTGATTTGCCCTGCGCATGCGCGAGGGCAACATGCAGAGGCGTGCAATGTGCACGGGGGGGTCGCACGCGCATGCGCAGAGGTATGCGGTATGTGTGGGGGTCACGGCATATGCGCAGGGGGTGGGGGGTTTGTTAGGTTTTTTTAAGAAATGTAACTGTATTGTTTACCGTATATGGCTGCAAGTCAGAACTGACTCAGCACTATCTTGCAGCCACGATGCTGATTGGCTACAGGAAGCAGGAGTGCTATTTATTAAGAAGCCAGAGAGCACATGGCTAGTATCTGTTAGAGTGCTGTTTGTCTGTTGGAATGCTACTACTGGTTTGCTAGGCTTCTACTATGCTACTCTGCTACTTGACAAGTATCTTCAACATTGTAACTATATTTCTCCATTGATGCATGGCTGTATTGAAGATGATGTATTGCGGTTATATCTACTGAACAAGAATGGTTACTAATCTAATCTACTGATGGATGAACTGTGTATGATATTGGACTTGAACTTGGACTGTGTAATACTCACTGTATATAAAGACTTTGCACTTCAACTGCTGTGCTTGTGTGGTTCTATACTCACTGCTACAATCTGAATACTACTTCCGTCTGCTGTATTAATCCTTGACACCAAGGATACTCTGCTAAATACTTATCAGGGTTTGCGCGCGCGCTGCATTATGGGTACAGGCACACACGTACACTTTCAGCACGTGACGACGAAAAGGTTAGCCATTACTCATATAGGGTCTCCTGCTTGAGCAGGGAGTGGGGCTAGAGAAGACCTCCAAGGTCCCTTCCAGCTCTATTCTGATTGAAAGTCAACACTAAACAGCCAAATTAAAGAACCCCCAAGACCACTCCCACAACGGGCCAGCCACGACAGTATAAACTGAGAGCAAACCCCACTCCTTAGTAGCACTGATGAGGTTACCTAGTTTGGGTAAGGGAACGTCTGCAAACCACCAAGCTCAGAGAGCACCAAGATCCCCGCGTGTCAACCCAGAGCTAAAAAATATTCTCTTTTATTGGTAAGTGGACCCTGTCATGTTTTCAGCTTCCTGCGCCTCAATTAGGAAGACCAATTGTGGGACTGGAGGCCTGGCACAAGTGCCTGTGAGAAGGATCTGTGTGGACCAACAAACGGACATGAGCAAGCGGTGTGGAAGCAGCAGCTACTCGGCCAACACAGTTGTGGCTTGCACAAACAGAAGCAGTAGTTTTTCATCCTAGGGAATCACCTTTGAGAAGGAAAGCTGCTAGAGCAGGCATAGCTGACTCTTTCCAACTGAGGGAGGGATCTGTTAGAATCCTGGATGGTCCCAGATGCTAGAGATTAAGTCTGAAAAATGTTTGCATGGCAGGGAATTCCTTGTCATACCACGGCCTTCCTGGGTTTTCTAACTAACATTTTGAATCAATACTTTATTTGACCAAGTGTGATTAGACACACCAGGAATTTGTCTCTGGTGCAGAAGCTCGCAGTGTGCATGCAAAGCAACATCACCATCACCATCATAATACCAATAAGAGGAGAGGAGTATAAAAAGGTTAAGTGATAATATCACAGCCACACTTATCTGTGTAAATATACATATATATTAGACCAGGGTCTCCAACCTTCAAACTTTAAGACTTGTGGACTTCGACTTCCAGAATCCTGGGAGTCGAAGTCCACAGGTCTTAAAGTTGTCAAGGTTGGAGACCACTGCACTAGATAGCATTGTGAAAATTAGGGGTTCAGCAGAGTGATGGCACGAGGGAAAAACTGTCCATATGTCTACTTGTCTTTGCATGCAATGGCCTATAGTGCCATCCCAAAGGGAGGAGTTGAAACAGTTTACGTCCAGGATGTGAGGGGTCTGTAGATATTTTCTCAGCCCTCCTTCCACAATATGGAAGTGTGAGACATTTTTTTTATTTTAATGTTCTTCTATTTTCGTATCGAACAAATTCTTGCAGAAGGACAATGCTAGGCACTGAACTTAGGCACCAATTTTGCGCTTGACGCTGAAGAGTGCTGGCTAAAAACGGCAATATAAGAAGCTGAGGAGGTGGCAGTACAATACGTCAATGACTTGTATGAAAGATATAGCTTTCTTCCAAGTCATAGGTTTGGACTTTTCATTTCCCCAATGCTTTTGGGGTGAACCATGCAGCAATAAAAACAACTCATGCTTTTATAAGCAGAAGTCCTACCGGTGCATCCTGTACCAGCAAGGTGATTCATATTCATTTACCTCCATAGCAAACACCCGGCAAGCTGATTTTCTTAAAGCTTGCTTCATGGCTATTTCGAGCCCTTCCAAATCATGATGCTGAATTACAAATGCCAGAACAGGCCACTGGAAGTTTCTCTCTCCTCTGGAAAGAGAGCTGTGGGCGGAGATTAACCGAGAGAGTTCGGGAGATGGATGTCTCAGAAGAGAGGAGCCCACTTCTATTTGAAGGCAGAAACAAAACGGAAACATTAGCGGAACAGCTTTGCTGCAGACGGTCAGCATCAAACTGGTATCAGACTAGAAACACTGTGCGCGGTCTCTGTCACACTGTTCTCTGCCCCTTGGGAATGCCAATGGCTGCCTTTATAGTCAAACCAACATCTTGGTTTTCAGTGCTCAGGAACTGAGATGCTATTGACACTGGCCCGTTTCTCACGTTGTGTATGACGCCTGTGAATGATGCCAAACACTGAATGGTTTGCAAGGAACTGGGGCTCTGGCCACATCTAAATCGCTTTGGGGAAACTGGCCTTAACAGGTGCTCATTTAAGGCACTGGACTTGGACTATGAGAAGGAGATTCTTTGCAGCAACACCATCTCAGGGTTTCTGGCTCCTGCCCATCAACTCCCACAGCTGTGCGAATGCCTCCAAGATGGAAAGCAGCGCAACCACAACAACTGTAGCACAGGGGCTGTGTAGCAGCGCCGATGGCCGCTGACATGAAAAGCAGCATCCTATTTCCTTGGGGGTCACTTGGGATGTTCTCGCCTTCTTCCTAGAGACTGGTGAAAGCCCTCCCTCGCAGTGCTGCCCGCTCGCAGGTAAGGCAAGAAGTGGGGAGTGCGAAAGGAGGAGGAATTCGTTCATCCTCTTACAGCAGGAGTATCAAACTCAAAGCCTGCGAGCCGGATCTGGCCTGCAGGGTTCTTAGATCTGGCCTAGAAACAGCAAAGGACCAGCCCCGCGGTGCCTCTGCCAGCAAGAACGGAGCTCGGGGGGGCGTGCATGGCCTCCCCATGCCCTGTTTTTGCTGGCAGAGGGTTGCAGGAGGCCATTGCGGCTGAAAACTGAAAACAAGTGGCTTGCCCGAGCTCCGTTTTCGGTGGCAGAAGGCTAGCGAAACAAACTAAAAATGAAACAAAAGGAGAAATGTTTCCCCTCTTGCATTTGAGCATGCGAGAAGGGACAGGAAAGGGAAAGGGGAAAGACAAAGAGAAAGAAAAAAGAAGGAAAGATGGGAAGACAGTAAGGAAGGAAAAATAAGGAAAGGGGGGAAGGAAGAAAAGGAAGGAAGAGGGAAGGAAAAAGAAAAGGAAGGAGATTATAATGAGAGGGAGGGAGGGTCTCAGGGAAGTTCTGCCTTAGCACTTGGCCATCATAGGTGCCCTGATACAAGTGACGTCAACTGGCCACACCCACCTCAGCCACGCCCACCCAGACCCCCCGCAAGGTCAAACATAATCCTGATGCGGCCCTCAATGAAATCGAGTTTGACACCCCTGCTCTACGGGGCCGTGTGTATGTGGGGGGGAGGCAGAAGGTGGCCAACCCTAAGGGCACATCTGGAGCTTTGTGGACGTGTTCTATTCTGGGTTCAGAAACACAGCTGTGTGGGAGATGGAGATGAACACAGCTCAAGTGCTCCACACCAATTCCCCGAGGGAAACACCTTCCTCTCCTCACCTGCATCTCCGCTGTTAACCCTCCTTCTGGGGATGGCCTTGACCCGCGCAGGCAGAATGGAGTGAGGCTTGTCGTATTCGGATGCAACGACGGAATAGGATCTTTGAAAAACGGTACGCTTTGCAAGGTCTGTATCTGTAATGGGACTGGTCTCTAAACTGGGAACAGAAGAGCAGAAGCGATTACGATTTTCAAGCCCCGTTAAGCACTCCGCATACACACAAACATATATACAAGAGAGCTGCTTTCAGATGTTCCTTAGGAGCGTTTTCTGTTGTCAGAGAATATGTCATTCTAACGACGAACGACAATCAGATACTTAAAAGAGGGAAGAATAAACATTCACCATTAGGTAGGCAGATAACCATCTATGTTCCCACAATCGATGCCCAGTCTCTTCCTTCAGAAAAGTGCTACGTTGGGTTTTGCTTGCCTAGTGTGCATTTGAGCATTTTAGAGCAGAACTTAAAAGTCATCCGACCAAACACTTTATTTAGAATGACATGAGTCTTTTTCCAAAATCAGGCACTGAACTATTACTCTTTCAATAAAATCTCCTGGTGGAAAATTGTTATGGTAACAACAATTAGTGCATAAAATCAAGCCTGAATCCTGTTCAGCTCAGGATTGTCTTCCTTTCAAATAAATATGGCAGCATTTAGCAATAGCAATAGCACTGTTTCACAGTGCTTTACAGCACTGTAAGCAGTTTACAGAGTCAGCATATTGCTGTCATGTTCCTGTCGGAGGGGGAGGCCAAGCAGCTGACAGGGAGTGGGAGTGAGGCTCTGTTGGCTGTGGAAGAAACTGGGGAAGGGCAAAGGCCGGCTGGGCAGAGCAGCGGAGAGTTAGACCAAGGCAGAGGGAATTTGGAGGAAGACCCAGCCCCACCCCCTCTTCATCCTAGGGCACACAGGAAGGAACGGAGAAGAGAGCAACATGAGTTGCATGGCTTATGGGGGAGGAAAGGGTCCTGATTCCCTTCATTAGCTAGAGCTGGGAACACAGTGTTTAAAAAGGGGAATTGCGCACAGCCAACTGTTGAGAGCAAATCGTGAATTATCTGGTATCCCGAGGCTTATCTGGGTTCCTGACGTCTTCCCAACTGTGTGTGTTCTGCTTGGCCTTTCAAGCGTGCAATTCCTTCTCCTGCCTTGTCAAGTTAATTATTGCAGCATTGTTTGTGTGGATTTTTATTTAGTTTGTATGTACTTTGTTTTCGGACTGAATTTCCTCCACTTAAAGACTACCCTTGGGAGTTTTTTCTCCAGCCGAAGGTAACCTGGACATTGGAAGCAAAATTGGAGATACTAAAGGGACTCCTCTTACTTATGTGACAGTGTTGCCTTTGTGCCACGCCCCGCGTCATCACAATTGCCCCAGTAATCTGGGTTCTCATTTTACCAACCTCGGAAGAATGAAAGGCTGAGTCAGCCTTGAGCTGGTCAGGATCGAACTGTTGGCAGGTGGCAGAGTTAGACTACAGTACTGTGTTCTAACAACCGCGCTATCACAACTCTTAGTAGTAGATCAGTATACTTTAATATCAGAATGGAGTACCTTGGTGGCATGGATTTCATGTTGCTTTCTGGCTCCTCAAATACATTAGGACTGGCATCCGGAGTAACAGATATATAAGGTGCAGGCACTGAAGTTGAACGCAAATACCTCATCTCATCTTGAAAGAGGTTGTCATCTTGATAGCCCACAAAGTTTTCGTGATGATGCCTGAACCCCAAAAAATAATAATAATGCACATCGGTAAAATTGAAGTGTTTACAGCCATTGGATGTTATGGCCTGTGGGCCACCGGCCCCTCCAGCAGCCGAATCAGAGGAAAAGGAGTGGTAGTCAGAGTACAGCATCAAGGCAACCTGAGAATTCCGAGGAGGAAGAGGGAATGGAGCTGTCAGAGAGACAGACAGAGGCGGAGCCTGGGCCGTCATCAGCCCTCAGATGGAGAGTCAACAGCCCCTAGGTCTGGAGGTGACTGATAAGGAAGAGGAGGAACAGCTGGGTCCAGTGCCTGATGCACGACTGCACAGAAGGCGGAGGAGAGGAGAGCAATGGAAATCTGTGGGCTGATCCTTGGGAAGGAAGAGCCACCTCTGCTAGCGAAGGTCTGGGGATAAAAGGCAGGGGGAAGAGATGAACAGGTGTGGCAGACAACTATTCATCTCCCTGCCGGACAGATTTGTTAGCCTGCAGTGAAAGAGAAACTTTTTGCTGGGGCTACCGGAGCTCCTAATAAAGGAATCATTGTTTCAACCAGAGAGGGTTTGTCGTGTTTGGGTCAGAACACTGGGGATACAAAACCTTCCAGTGAGACAGAGGTGTTGAGGAGAATATGGGAAGGTCATCCTAGACTGGTATCCATAAAACCGCATGGCTGTGTCCACATAGCACCTGGAGTCGAGATCAGCTCTTTCCAATTGGATTTAGTGAATCTCATAAACATGGACATACAAAAACAGCTCCGCTGCTCTTACCTGGCTAAAGTCTGAAGATAGAGGCAAGGCATTTTCACAGGAAAATCCTCAGAAATGCCTTCCTTGACGCTGGGAAGCTGGGACTGGAACGGCTTGGATGGGTGGTAGCACAAAATAGAGGGCTCAGCGGCGCTGCTCAAGGCCAGCAAGAACAGGGCGTTCCCTTTGATCACTTGGTGGGCTTCCATGGTGGGCAAGGCACGGGGGGTCTTCACCTGGGTCGGCTTCCTCCTCGACTGTTTGACCTATAAAGGAATAAGTTGAGACAGACTGATCTGAGAGCAGAGCCCAAGCAGGCTTCCGGTGCTCAAAAGTGATAGTCCACATGTTTTGGATGCAGAGATCTTCCCTCTCTGTCTACAAGGGACCTGTTTGTCTTGTGACCCTGTGAAACTGGCTCTTGGCTAAAGGTCCTCTTTCTAAGGACCTGGGCCCCAGGAATTGAGGGGGGGATCCCGGATTTGGGCCACAATCCTTAGAAGATTGTCCAGCAACATCCAACTGGCTTGGGAGAAACTGTCATGCCCCTGTCGGAATCTGATTCGGAGGAGGAGGTCAAGCAGCTGACAGGGAGTGGGAGTGAGGCTCCGTTGGCTGTGGAAGAAATTGGGGAAGGGCAAAGTCTGGCTGGGCAGAGCAGGGGAGAGATAGAGCAAGGGAGAGGGAATTCAGAGGAAGACCCAGACCCACCCGCTCTTCATCCTAGGGCAAGCAGGGAGGAACAGAGAAGGGAGCAGTGTAAGTTGCATGGCTTATGGGGGAGGAAAGGGCCCTGATTCCCTTCATTAGCTACAGCTGGGAACACAGTGTTTAAAAAGGGAAGCTGCGCACAGCAAACTGTTGAGAGCAAACCGTGAGTTATCTTTGTTTGTCGAGGCTTATCTGGGTTCCTGGCATCTTCCCAACTGTGTGTGTTTTGCTGACCTTTTAAGTCTGCAATTACTTCTCCAGCCCTGTCAAGTTATTACTGCAGCATGGTTTGTGTGGATTTTTATTTACAGTTTGTATGTACTTTGTTTTTGAACTGAATTTCCTCCACTTAAAGACTGTTCTTGGGAGAGTTTTTTTCTCCAGCTGAAGATAACCTGGACAATGGGGGCAAAGTTGGAGGTACTAAAAGGAATTCTTACTTATGTGACTGTGTTGCCATTGTGCCACACCCCGGGTCATCACAGAAACAAAGGAGATCTACCTTTTCTCTCGCTGCTGCCTGCTTTTCGCGGAGGTATTTTTCTCGGCACCGATCACAGACAAGGTACCACGTGCTTCCTCCTATGCCACCGTCGCCACAGTTCCCGGCCCATCCTCCGCAAAAGTGTCCGATGCTGTTGTAGCCCTGTCCGTCTGCGTACCGGCCACAACCTTAAAGCACAGAAGGTCACCTTAGAGAGAAAGATCTTATCAAAGCTGTTACTCAATCAAGCATTCACAAGATGACCCTCTCTCTGATGCTCAACCACTTTCGTGCAAGAAAGCTGGATTGAAACATTTCCCCAAGACCCATCCCTGAAATGGATGCCCCTTCCTTTAACAAAGGCATTAAGGGGTGATGCTTTCAACCCCATTAAAATTTCCAGTTCTGTAACTGGCTGCATTCTGGATTCAGAAGAAAGTGAAACCGTTAATTAATTGTTCTATCTAGTGAACATTTTCATTTCTGATCTAAGATGAGGTATATTTAAAGGGATTCAATTGACACAAATTGACCTATTTCTGTATCAGCAACTACTATAGAAGTTGAATGACGATGCAAAACAAGGGTACAATCAAGATTCGCCGGGAGATTTCTGGACCACACTCAAATGTGAAGGACCAGAGATGTTGGGTTCATGGAACCTTCTGCCCTGAGAAGGGCAAGGGAAGGCCTCTTCCATCCTTTGGGTTGAGGTCTGCTGTCTCTTCAGCCTGGGCCTAATGCAAGAGGAAAAGCCCAAGGATGGTTCAAGACAAGGCAAGACTTTATGGTGAACTGACAACACACCCGCGGGCATCCCCTTCCCTACTTTATACAGGTAGTCCTCGACTTACAACAGTTCATTTAGTGACCTTTGAAGTTACAACAGTACTGAAAAATGTGATCATTTTTCACATTTATGACCGTTGCTGCATCCCCATGGTCAAATGATCAAGATTTAGACGCTTGGCCACCGACTCCTATTTATGACAGTTGAGCATCCCAGGGTCCTATGATCCCCTTTCTTGACCTTCTGATAAGCAAAGTCAACGGGGAAAGTCGGATTTAATTATCAACCATGTTACTAACAACTGATTCACAGAATGACCGGGGCAAGAAAGATCATAAAATGGGGGCAAAACTCACTCAACAACTGTCTCGCTTAGCAACAGAAGCGTTGAGCTCAATTGTGGTTGTAAGTGGAGGACTACATGACTGTAGCAGGCGGGATAAAATTTGAGAGAAAAATCTGACTGCTTCCCTTGGTTGCACGTGGGGCAACCAAGACACCCTTCGTGGGTTTTTTTTAACCCGGAGGCCCTCTTACCTGGATGCGCTTGTCTCATGTGATAGGTCACCGGATACGGGTGAGACTCCCCACACAATTCACATATGGTGTCTTTCTCTGGACGCTCCCCGGCAAGTTGAGCCATTTCCCCAAAGAGATTTCCCCTGGGTCTGGCCTCTGCCTTCTCCTTCTTCTTTTTCTCCTTTTTGGACTTCTTGTTCTCTTTCTCGTTTTCTTTCTTCTTCAACACCGCACAGGACCCAGGGCTCGGGAAGATCATGTTCTGGGAAGCCGCCTTGATGGTTGCCAGAGAGATGTCTTCCCAAAAAGCAACCAGGTGCTGCAGTGTTAGCGGCAGAGGAGACTTGGTCTTCAGCGGGGGGTGGCCGGAAGTATCGAAGAGGGCCGCTTCTGACTTCCCGTCCTCGCAGCGTTCGTGAAGAGGTGGTTCTTTCAGCATCGACAAGACCTTGTTCTTATTGATGCTCCCCATTTTGGAGATGTCAGGCCCGTGAGGAGATATGTTGAACATGTTGAGGGCAGAGGATATCTCTAGCGAGTGACGGTTCTTCAGCTTGGTTTCTTTCTCTTCGGCCGGCGCCTGGCTGAGATTGCTCCGGATGGGCGCGTGCTCTTTGGAAAGCTCAGGGTTGAACTTCAGAAAGGAGGAGCAGGCCATCGCATCGTGGACAATGCCTTCGTGCCACAGGAAGGATGCAAAGACGGTCCTGGCACACTCGGCAACCGAAGGAGACATGGCTGGTTTGGCTGGCTCTACCGACCGGGCTCCTTCCCCTTTAAACAGGCAGACGGATCTCTCCTTTTTGGGCCTGGTATGCCTGGTGGCGCATTTCCGGCCTGCTTTGGGAGACGCCCTCGTGTCCTGCTCCTCTCTCACAGGGGCCTTCCCTATGCTGAAGTGAACTTTGTTCAAGCCCTCCTCCAGGCTGCTACAATCAGAGTTGTCTTCACATATGGTGTTGGTCACGCTGCTCGTTTTCAACGTGCTGGACGTGCAGACCTCAACCACTTCGCTGTGAAGGTTTTCTTGCACCACGTGAGGGGAAGGGGCTCGGTTTTCTGAGTTGTCGCTCCCAGATCTCCCTTCCTTGGGGGCAATTTTGGGCTTGGGCGAAGTGGACCTTCCCCGTATGGGCTCGGTGAGGGGCGCCTTCTTTTTGCGAAGAGTATCCGGGTCCAGTGTGTAAGAATCCGATTTAGACCGTTCCCGAGGAGGGTCGAGCTTCGTTTTCACTGGGGTTGAGGGTTTCTGAGGAAGGGGCTTCTCGTGAGGTGAGGATGACCGCCGAGATCCGGCGCCAGATGTGCAGGATTTCCCTGAAGAGGCAGCCTTTGGAGAAGGGGCTCGAGTTCCCGGGCCTGGGGACTCTGCCCGAAGGGAAGGCGCTGTCCTCCCCTCAGATCTTAAGGTCTGAAGCGTGTTGTGGTTTGGGGACAATGATCTGCTGTGGGAATCAGATCTCAGCTTGGCAGTATCCGATTTCAGCATCAGAGACTCGCTAGCCGACAGGCTCTCTGTGTTCCTAGGCTTCTTCTGGTCAGCCACAGTGTGGCTCCAGCGCCCATCCGATTTAGGGATCCTGCCTTCCCCTCGGTATTTTAAGGCCACATCCGCCTTTCCTGCTGGAGAAACTGATCTAGCAGCTGCCGTAAAATTCAGCCTGTCACCTGTACAATAAATGTTATAATTGGGTTAAAAAGGAAAGATTAGTAAAGACAAACTTTACCACATTGACCTGTCATAGAAATTCATTTCTCAGTGTTCTCGCGCCACCAGAAAACCAACACAACTGCGACAGAGGAGTTTTCAGTGCTATAGGGAAGAGAGAAAAAGTGTTGACTAAAACATAGTTTTATGGTCAGAGCCCAAAGTGAAACTCAGTTGTGCAAATTTTGAGCTTCTGTCCCTCAAAAACTGCTTCTTGTCACCAGTTGTTTTAGAATTACATGGTGACAGAAGAGACCATAGCAATAGGATTGAGAGATCCAGAGGGGATCGGAAATCTCTTTCTATCTGCAAGAGACCCATCTGGATTTAGGAAACCTCTGATGACCAGCAGCCAACCTGCTCACATCTTAATAACACCGGCTACCATTCCAGGGCAGGAAAGGAAAGTATCCTTCTCTTGAGCCAGGATAAACCCAGTTATGATCAAGAATTGGGGGTGGTTTCTTATAACGGGCACACCACTGTGCATACTGGAAGGAGAGAAAGAATGTCTGCTTGGAATCAGGCTTTAGGCCTCCGACACGGGTTCTCTTGGTCCCCTTGCCTTATTGTTTCAGAGAATCTGACCCAGTGAATTGGAAGAATTGGACAGAACTACCCGTGTTTCCCCCAAAATAAGACCCTGTCTTATATATTTTTTGCCACCAAAAAAGGCACCAGGTCTTATTTTCGGGGAATGCCATCCACTGACTAACCTCACTTGCGCCTCTGGCCTCTTTTTCACTATCAGAAGACTTCAGGAACTTCTTCTTCTATGGCCGGCAAGGCTTTCCTGAAGGCCTCTGCAGCCGATAACAGAGCTCCGGATCGATCTGGGGCTCTGTTAAAAGCTACAGAGGCCTTCAGGAAAGCCTACCTGGCCTTGCTGGCTGCAGAAGAAATGGGCCAAGGCAAGTATCGGGGTGTGTGAGGCCTGGCTACAACTGTCCATAGGTAAGTAGTAGGGCAGCTCCATCCCCACCCTAATTTAATTTTTACCAATCCTCTCTGGAGTGGGCGGGATCTTAATTAGGGCTTATTTTTTGGGGGGGGGGTAGGGCTTATCTTGGGCACACATGTAAAAAAACAAGCTAGGGCTTATTTTGGGGGCAGGTTGTATTTTCAGGGAAACAGGGTATTGAGGGGGGAAAAGGGGCAGATAAAAATGGCTCAGCTGGAAGCTCCTCAGATCTTTCAGCTTACTTTGGAATCCAATGCAGGATTGCTTTTGAGGACATCAGATAAACATGTTCCACATTGTTCAGCAAAAAAGCTAAAAGTCTATGGAGATTCTCATTCATCGAATTCATGGTGCTTTTATTTTAAAGTCAAGTGGACTTTCTGATTTTTCTTTAAGACATTTCACTTCTCATTCAAGAAACTTCTTCGGTTCTAACTTCTTGGATGAGAAGCAAAATGTATTAAACAAAAATCAGAAAGTCCACTTGCCTTTAAAACAAAGGCTCCTTTGGGATACATAGCTAAAAGATGTCTATATGCATATTTTAATAAACATAAGAAATGCAAGACGCTGAAAAGATAAAAAGTTATTTCAAGACTTTAGGAAGCATTTTTTTCTCCTTCAGTAGTAACCTACATAATATATCCTATCAAAGCAGGAATTGCCAAAAAGATTACAAGAGTTACGCTATTCAGTGCCAATATTAATTTGTTCTAAACTTGTTAAAGATGACTTCGTATAATTTCAAAAAGGGCATTGTACCATTTAAAATTAAAGGAAGCATGTTATCAAGTAGGAAAAGATAATTTTCAATTTGATCCCACCTTGTTCAGCCGCTGTACTGAACAATTAAATCAGACTATAAAGAGATCCCTTTAGAGAGAAGGCTAAGAGGACACAGCAAACCATTCAGACTCTTATCGTGTCCATTCACATCTAGACAAAAAAATGTCTATGGACATTCTCGGTCATCCAGGTCACAGTTGTCCCAAAGGTATTTTTTCAAGAGGCAAGTGGACTTTCCTATTTTCTTTTGAAGACATTTCGTTTCTTATCCAAGAAGCTTTTTCAGCTCTGATTGGATGGAGGGGAATGAAAGGATTTATACTCCTTGCCGACAGCTGGTTATTTGCATTCTTTTTAGAGTGTTGTTGAGGCCCCTTGGAGGTTTGTCTGTGTCCAGCAAATGACTAGTTGTCTGCAAGGAATATAAATCCTTCCATTCCCCACTATCCTGTCAAAGCTGAAGCTTTGTCATGCCCGTCGGAATCTGATTTAGAGGGATGGCCAAGCAGCTGACAGGGAGTGGGAGTGAGGCTCTGTTGGCTATGGAAGAAACTGGGGAAGGGCAAAGGCCGGCTGGGCAAAGCAGGGGAAGAGGTAGAGCAAGGGAGAGGAAATTCAGAGGAAGACCCAGCCCCACCCCCTCTTCATCCTAGGACACATAGGGAGGAACGGAGAAGGGAGCAACGTGAGTTGCTTGGCTTACGGGGGAGGAAAGGGCCCTGATTCCCTTCATTAGCTGCAGCTGGGAACACAGTGTTTAAAAAGAGAAGCTGCGCACAGCAAACTGTTGAGAGCAAATCGTGAGTTATCTTTGTTTGTCGAGGCTTATCTGGGTTCCTGGCATCTTCCCAACTGTGTGTGTTTTGCTGCCTTTCAAGTCTGCAATTCCTTCTCCTGCTCTGTCAAGTTATTTACTGCAGCATGGTTTGTGTGGATTTTTATTTACAGTTTGTATGTATTTTGTTTTTGGACTGAATTTCCTCCACTTAAAGACTGTTCTTGGGAGAGTTTTTTTCTCCAGCTGAAGGTAACCTGGACATTGGGGGCAAAATTGGAGATATTAAAGGGACACTTCTTGCTTATTTGACTATGTTGCCTTTGTGCCATGCCCCGGATCATCTTCATCAGTCAAACTTCTTTTAAGAGAAGCAAAACATCTTCAAAGAAAAATAAGGAAGTCCAGTCGCCTCTTGAAAATACCACCTTTGGGATAACTAGACAAGAAGTGTTTCTTCGCATCCTTTGGGTTTACACCGATGTGCTGCCTATGGTGTTTGGGCATTAAAATAGCAGAGGCCCGTGCTGCTGCTTGTTGGAAAACTTCTCCTTTATAGCAGAAGCCACTGTCTGACATTTCAGCCAAGCCACTCTGAGCCTACACAGAAGCATTTTGGAGCTGAATGGAATGAGATGGACTGGCAGGAAAGACCCTCGCGTCCCAGGACAGAGAGGCCTTTCCCTGCAAGGGTCTCCAGCAGCATGCATACCCACCCTGGAGCTTGTATGAGAGAGATGAGAGAGCGGAGGCAGGCACGGGAGCATCGCTACTTTGGTCAATGCGCTCACGACAAGCAAGGCCACGGGGTGGAGTTTCTAGAGGGGAAGACAGTGGCACAGAAGGAGCACAGATTGAATGGGGAAGAGAAAAGCCAAGATAAAAGCAGCAAAGCAAAGCAAAACAGAGCCAGACATGTTTTTTTTTCCCCCCCTGGGACCAAAATCCTACACGCTTTCATTCAGACTTCAAAAGCTGTTCTATAAGTCTCAAGTAATAAATTCAGAATTAGAATAACAGAGTTGGAAGGGTCCTTGGAGGTCTTCTAGTCCAACCCCCTGCTCAGGCAGGAAACTCTACACCACTTCAAACAATAGTTATCCAATCTCTTTTTAAAAACTTCCAGTGTTGGAGCATTCACAACTTCTGGAGGCAAGCTGTTCCACTGATTCTAGCTGTAAGGAAATTTCTCCTTAGTTCTAGGTTGCTTCTCTCCTTGATTAGTTTCCATCCATTGCTTCTTACCTTTAGGTGCTTTGGAGCAGGGGTCGCCAACCTTTTGGACCTCAGGGACCACCAAACTCATAATTTTAGATCCCAGGGAACACTAACCGGTTCTGTGGGTGTGGCCTAATTTGTGGGTGTGGCTTGGTGGTCATGTGACTGGCTGGGCATGGCTTGTATGTAAATATTATAAATATTTATATAAATATTGAATTTTTTTATTTAAAAAAGAGCAACTTTTACCCAAAATCAGGCAAAGCAGGCAGGCAGATTGAATTGCTCACAGAATCAGATTCATTCAGAAATCTATCTATCTGCCATTGGCTAGCTCAGTCTGTCACATAAAATTTGCTTGCAAGTAAAATCATAAAATTTGCTAGTAAGGAAACTCACAAAATTAATTCACAACACACCATGCATGTAAATATTGAATTTTTTATTTAAAAAAAGGAGCAACTTTTACCCAAAATCAGGCAAAGCAGGCAGGTTGAGTTGCTCACAGAATCATTCAGTAATCTATCTATCTGCCATCGGCTAGCTCAGTCTCTCAAATTTGCTTGCCGTGAGTCTGCACTGAATTCGCTTGCAAGCAAACCTTCAGTCCTAAGGGAGGTTCGGCTGTGCTGAGCCAACGATCTAAAGACTAGCTATAAAGCAAGAAATCCAACCATTTCCTGCTTCCTAGCTAATCTAAATCTCCCGGCACAGCAGAACAGATGATGGTCGGAAAAAGGAAAAATAGCAATTTAGCAGGCAAGTTTACCGGGTAAGGAGTGAATGGGCGGAGAAGGTTCCTGTGGGCCCTGTGGGCGGCGCAGCCTTGTGTTTCTGTGCAGCCTGGATTAATTTGTGGGGGTGCTCTGGGGGTGAGATTTCTCTGCGGCTCACCAAAATTTTCTCACGGCCCACCGGTGGGCCGTGGCCCACCGGTTGGCGACTACTGCTTTGGAGAATAGTTTGACTCCCTCTTCTTTGTGGCAGCCTCTTAAACATTGCAACACTGCTCTTGTGTCACTCCAGTCCTTCTTTTCATTAAATTAGATATACCCAATTCCAGCAATATGTTTTAGCCTCTAGTCCTCTAATCATCTACGTTGCTCTTCTCTGTACTCTTTCTTGAGTCACAACATCTTTTTTACATTGTAGTGATCTAGTGTGATTTCTAGGGCATTATGGAAAAACCTATTCTTAGAGGAGCAGGAAATATTTTAGGAGTCTTTAGCAATGGCTCAGGATGTAATGCAGACTTTGATACTATTTTCCCTGTGTCCTTTTATTGGTCAACTCTGGGAAAGACCATATAGCTCAGCTTTATTTTGAATATTTTCTGTCTTTAGGTAGGAGTGCTGTTGTCTTACGGTAAGTAAGGAAAACGAATTAAAAAAAGCATTAATTGAACGACAATAATCTGCTCTTTTGAAGTAGGGTCAGCTGCATCTGTACATTTGTCTTTTAGATCCTTCCAGGCCAATCTTGCTCTCTGTGAACCAAAAAGAAAGAGGACTTCCAGAAAAAAAAAAGCTAATCTCTGCTAATGGAACAGGAACGGAACAGGCAAGGGAACCAAGACTTTGGGTTTCCATGAGAGATTCAGATGACCCTTTCAACACAGAAGAAATGTTCTTCTGTGTTTGGCTAAACCACAACCTTCTTGGGATCAGGGAGGTGACCGATCATACTTGCATAAATGTCAAAATGAAAGAAATGAAACTCCTACTGAGTTTCCTAACAGCTGGTCTGTACAACTGTCCTTGTCTTTTAACAGGGATCTTTAAATAGCTTCCCGTATCCTTTTGTGGTTCCTTCAAATTCAGAACTTGTGAGTAAAAAGTACTGTAAAGATTAGTAAAGCTGCCTTGGAATCACTTAATGATCTTCTAATTAGAGTTCAACTCAAGATGTGCAAGCAATAGGCACGTCTCAATCACAACCATTGTGAATCCAAAGCCTTACTTTACAGCATAGGCAATCCTTGACTTATGACCACGATTGAGCCCACAAGATCTACTGCTAAGCAAGAACAGTCGCTAAATGGGTTTTGCTCCATTTTACGATCTTTCTTGCTACGATTGTGGCAAGTGAATCACTGCGGCTGTTCAGCTAGTAACATGGTTGTTAAGTGAATCCGACTTCCTCCATCGATTCTCCTTGTCAGAAAGTCACAAAAGGTAATTGCATGACCCCAGGATGTTGCAATCATCATAAATACATGTCCGTTGCCGAGCATCCAAATTTTGATCATGCGACCATGGGGGTCATGCAATGGTCATGTGAAAAACGGTCCTTAAGTCACTTTCTCCAGTGCCCTTGTAACTTCGAACAGTCACTAAATGAATGGTTGAAATGTGGGATCCTTGATGCTCTCTGAGCTTACTTGTTGTCTTGCACATGTTTCATTACCTTAACTAAGTAACCTCATCAGTGCTAGTAAGCTTACACCAGGCGATGTTATTTAGTTTGGGTAATGAAACGTCTGTAAGAAAACAAGCAAGCCCAGAGAGCCAAGGATCCTCATTTCAACCCTGAGCTGCAAATATTCTCCTTTATTGGAATGGTTGTAAGTCAAGGACTATCTATATTTAGATTATCTGTAAGGTTTTCCCTAGAGTGGTGGCTGAGAAGAAGACAGGAGCTTCGAAAGAAGGGATTGGATCTAAAGTGAGAGCGAAGAGCAAATGCTTGATACCCTTTCTCAAACATTAATCCAAATAAAGACCCTGGGGTTTCCTCACACATTTTGTAAGCATATACAGGAAGTGCTAGACTGTCAGCAAGTAAAGTTCCTGGTGTGGAAGAGAAAATGCTATGTGCTTTCAATCACCACATAATACTCTACTCACATAAAGTGCTCAACAATTCATGGCAAAACAAACCAGGAATATTCAAAGTGTAGTTAAGGGCTGGTGTTGCATTTTCTCCCAGTTAAAGTGACTGGGGAAAGGAAAGATTTTCTTCAAAAAGGATTTCTCTGCTTCCCCTGATCCCATTCATTTTCAGCTCAGTTTGTAAAACCTGTTATCTTTTTTTTTTACAGAACCACATGCAAAGACATATTTAATATATCTTACAGTTTAGCTTTTGGCTGTGCAAGAATGCAGGGGGAAAGGATTAAAAAAGTAAACAAGAGTTTGATTTCCTTTTCAAAGCAGCAGAGAGAATATATATGTATGCATGTATGTGTGTATGTATGTGGGTGTACATACATATATATATATATATTCCCCAAGTCTTGAAAGCATGGAAGTTATTTCCTTCATGCTTCCACTAGGCCTCTACCAAACTACAACTGTTCCTTGCAATGCGATCAGTAATTTGGCTATTACATGAGCTATCCATCACTCGGATTGGGTATTCCCATCAATGCAACTGTTCACAAAAGCTATCTAAGTTTGTATAAGTTATATACGTTTGAAGGCCAAGGGTAAAGAGGTAAATAAAAAATAGGAGGTAAGATCTCTTAAGCCGAAATGTTTTCCTTTCCTTTCTATTCTATTTCTTTTCTATTCTAAAACTCTTATCATCTTGTCAGAAATGCTCACAATACTTCTATTGTGTACGAAGACTCCATGAGAGTCATATAAACTGAACCAGTGGATAGCACAAATCAGAATTTGAAGGCCACTTGCATCTAGAGTGAGCCAACCAAATCAAATTCAATTCTTCTAAGACTGAATTGCTTTTTGTCAATAAACAGTGAAAACACTCTTGGTAGCTTTCTGGATGGATTCACATGTGGCTTGTGATCTTGGGAATTATGCTAGAGTAAATCTTAATATCATAACCTCTGGCAGGAAGCAGAATTATCATCACCCAATACTTTAAGAAGATAGCACTAGAAACCTAAAGAAGTACCCCTGACTCTGATGTTCTACATGCTGTCATGTTTATTTTCTGTTACAAATGGATAGTTGACATTGTAATTCAATTTCATCTCCTCCTACTGTAGCTCTAATAAAAGAGAATCGAGCACAGGACTGAAGGTATTCAGAGTTTCTACTTCAGATCTGTGCAAGATTTCAGATACACAATAATGAAAATCCATTGCAATATCTCCATGCTGTATTTCAAGAGGAGGAACAACTATCCTTTCCAAATAGATCTTTTGAAGAGAAGAGGAGAAAAAACAACCATCAGTTCTAGGCATTGATGAAGATGTCAAGCAGTCTGATCCCTGCACTTGTAAACAGCCAAGTCTAATCTATTCCAAGGTAATCAGAAGAGTGTTCCTGATGCCTCAAAATGTTAGCTTGCTTATTAATTGCAAATGTACTATTGTTTTTTTGGCTGAGGAATGTTTTTAAATTGTCTACTGAGGAATCCAAAGACCTAAACTTAAAAGCCTTCCTGTCACATCCCTTATACCCTCTGATGAAGCCAAGGTGGGCAGAAAGGATCCACATAGCCATAAATGATCTTCTACTTTCTTTTATTTGTGGATTCTCTCTCATGTGTTATCACTTTGAAAATGCTTCCTGAGGCTTATTTCCGCCAAGTGGAGCTGGCCAAGGTCTCTAGAAATAATGGGTGGTAAGCAGCAGACTTGGGAATCCTATGACTCAAGAAGAGGAGAAATCTAACTACTCAGTTTCAACAGCTAGCCCAATGGCACTTCTACTGATATCTGCAGGTCCTTGATCTTCAAAGGGATGTCATCTGTGGCTTCCTTTAGGTACCACAACCACCAGAAACAGACATGAGGGATATTTTGGGAAGTACAGAGATCTGTCTGGACTATTTAAAAACAGCCATGCTGTTCCCAATTGTTAAGTTGAAGTCTTTATTCCGTAGTGTCTCTTATTCTGAAGCTCTTTCTACTGTCACCTTCAATGGGAGAAGGTCAATTTGTTTAAGGATTGGTTAGAACAGTCAAATTTCTGGTGCTCCGAATTAAAGATGAAAAGGCATCTAAAGAATTATACCACATGTTCTGTTTACAGAGAAGATTAAGAACTCCTTAAAAACAGGCAAAAATAAACGTTTTAATGTAGTCTTACTCTGAAGGACCAGGGCTGAATTCCTTTCTATTATATAGAAAAATGAATGGAACAAACAGCTTGAGCATTAACTCAATTTATCAGCATTAATCCCGATAAGCTTAACAAACAACTTTTTCAGAATCTATTCTCAACTTTTATGGAATCCTATTATGGAACAGAATGGAATATGAAGAAAAGATCTGACAAATAGAATAATGGAGCTGGAAGGGCCCTTGGAGGTCTTCTAGTCCAACCCCCTGCTTAGGCAGGAAACCCTACACCACTTCAAACAAATGGTTAGCCAAGCTCTTCTTAAAAATTTCCCATGTTGGTGCATTTACAACTTCTGGAGCATTTACAACATCTTATAGAATATTATGAAGGAAAAAAATCAATTAGTCATCATCTTTGATATCAAAGTGTTGCCTTCATTCATCAATGCTTCAGTTTAAAACCACAGCTGAGTAATAACTGCAACAAACTCGTTCACCAATGTTCAAGATGTAAGAATACTTACGAGAAATTTCAACTCTTAAAAATATTATGAGTTGAGAATTCTTTCACTGAATTCAACCCAATATATATTTTTATAAACAATTATCCATGCTACAAATCATAAACAAAAGACCAGGGCAACAATCCTTACTAATTATAGGTAAACCTCACATTTGGTTCCATGTGATGGAGAGCTGACATAGCAGTAAAGAAAAGTGAAAGTGATAAGCAGTGGATAGGCAACTGAGGTGGTGATAGCAATGGAGTCGCTTCGAAATGGACAGATGAGGCAGGAAAGGCTGACAGACTTACTCTGAAGCTGTGGCTGAGGTTGCTGGAAGGGAAGGGACTGTCCAAACACAAATGGGCTGTGGATTAGGGAAGAGGGAGGATTTGCAGCTTGATCAAAGATGGAAGGAGCTGGGAGACTAGGCCGTGACTGAATGGAATTCAATAGGGCGCTCAGTTGGTCACCTGCAGTGGGCAAAACAGTTAGAACTACAACCTGTTACCTTCAAAAAGGGCAGTAAAATGTTCATTTGACACCAGTAAGGCCTGCTGCAATCCGCCATCTTGTAATTAAGAACTATTCTCTTCACAAGGCATAGTATGAGATGATGCAGCGGCTAACCCATATTTGGTGGAACCGTGAGCAGTTTGACCAAATACTTTAGCAAAACCCAAAACATGCAGAGATTATGAGAAGCGTGTTCCATGAAACATCTTTTTTTTCCAAGAGTCTTCCTTTTATAAGTTAAGAACAAGATTGTAGCCTGACCTTGAAACAAGCCCAAATACTATGAGTGTCTGAACAAAGACTTTGGAAATCAAATACAAATAAATAGCCAATGAGAGGGAGGAAGGAAAAAAACAACAAATATAAATTTATTTAGAATACATAAAGCAGAGAGAATGGTGGTTCCTATTCTGAAAAATACTCCAACCTACCCCATCCCACCCTTCTCCATCTCATCAGGCCATTGCCTATCCTCCTGATGGCTCCTAAACTGTCCCTGGAAAATATCTGAAGGAGAAGGAGGAGGAGGGTGGTATAAACCTCTGCTACCGCCATGAGTATTATGGTATGGCAATCCATCATTTAATATATTTCAGGCAGATCCCTGGGATACACAAATGACAGAGACTGCCATCCTTTTGTGCAGCTGAAGACGCTGAGCAGCTGTGATCAGTTTCAAATGTATTATTAGCAGTATATATTTTCTAATAACTTTCATGAGTTTCTCCTCAAAAAATAACGATTTTCATAGACTTTTGATCATTCTGAAGGCAGAGCACCTTAAAAATCTACCCCATTTGATTTCAAAATGGAAATATTTGGACTTGCACAAATTGACTCATTGAGAGTGTTCTATGTTTGTTAATATTAACTAACATTAAAAAAAAAAAACCAGTCCCTTTTTGGTAACAATTCCATGGATATATATGTCTATGGAGATTCTCAATCATCCAGGTCATGGTTGTCCCAAAGGTGTTCCCTCCCCCCGCAAATAAGGCAAGTGGACTTTCTTCTTGGTGTTTCCTTTGAAAACTTTTCACTTCTCATCGAAGAAGCTTCTTTAGTTCTGAAGAACTGAAGTGCAAGAAACTGCTGAAGAACTGAAGAAGGTTCTTGGATGCGAAGCGAAACGTTTTCAAAGAAAATACCAGAAAATCCAATTGCCTTTTGGAGAAAAAACACCTTAGGGACAAATTCCATGGATAAAATCTGCAATCAGAATTGAATGTCAAGCAAGAGGCAATATGTTCACCTATAGTAAGGCCTCTGAATTTTCCCACTGCAGACCTTCAGTCTCTCTCACACGGCCAGCCTAATCCTGCAGCTGCATTATTTCAAAAATAATTTTAATATTGCCTCATTCAAATTTCCAAAAGTGTCCACAAGATAACCCTTTTCCACCAGGGAGGTAGAATCTTCTTGTTGCAGAAAGCTGGGATGAGATAATTTTCTATGCACCTATTTGTGACTTCACCTGTTATACTAAATCATTTTATTACTGGAATAAATTTTAATTACTTTAGTGCTGATTGGGCATTTGGCATATTTCTGTTAATAATCCTTTTTGTTTCTTAATTTTCAATCCATTCAATCCATTTTAAATTGGTTTAAAAAGGGTTTCTGGGGGAGAGATATGCAAATTGCCTTCATCTTGATAAATCTTAATTCTTATTCAAATCTTACTTCATCATGGGGAGATTCCTGATAGGCCCCATTCACCTTCTCTAGCAATACTTAAATGTACACTAAAGAAAATACTACATCCAAACATTCAATCTAGTGGATAAAGAGACTTCTAATAACATTGCAATACATCAAAATCACCTTTCCCTTGGAATGATAGTCAAGCAATAATCTTGCAGATTCCATAAACCTTTCCAAGAGATCTCCCATCAACACCTAAAAAAAGATTGCCTAATGAAAAATTATCTCCTTAGAAGATCAATTATAAGAAGGTGCAGGAATCAATGCCCTACAGCCTATTTGTGAAATGATACCTCCTTGTGTAGCCTGAAGAAATGCTATCTGAATTATTAGGTGGATTTATTCAGTTACTTTCAAGAGATGAATGCCTAAAAGACAAAAGGAGAATCTTCGTATTTTGAAGTCTCACTTGAATGGATAAATTTGGAGAACAAGTTATCATTATAACTTGATGTGATCTAGGTAAAAAGAACTTAAACCATGATAAGAATGATTAATGATTATCCCTGTGAAAGCTGCCCATCTTTCATTGCAATTTTAAACATTGCCAAGGTGGAACTTTAGCAAAAGGCACTGATGATGTTACTTAGTTTGGTAAGGAAACATCTGCAAGAATACAACCAAGCTCAGAGAGCACCAAGGACCCACCGTTAAAAGGAAAATTTTTGCTTTAGCAATAGATACCCAGTCTAAAACTAGAAACAGGAAAGGGCTATTCAATGCTTCTGTCTTTAGAAACCTACTCATGTGAAGAGAAATATTCTTGTCCTAACACCGAAAATAAGGAAAACGGGTGTGCTAGTTTTGCCTCAAAATAGAAATGGCTAATTTGGAAAGACCTGAGCCATGAGTATGCCTAACCAATCCCAATTCTCTCCCCACACGGGTGAAATAGGGAGGGAAACATATGAGCAAAATCAAGAGACCTGGTTTGATCTCTGAAAAGATTCTAAGACATCATTCTTCTTGTTTTTTTTTCACTTCTTTTAGGCCTGGACATCTGTATGTCTTTGATCATCTAAAGCAGTAGTCCCGGGTCTACGAACTGGCAGCAGCAGCAGCAGGAGGGGCAGGATTGGACCCCTGATCTAACGCAAATCACTGGTTCTTAAATCTTTAGCTTCATAACCTTAGGCAGTATTACGTGTCATAAATTATAATAGAGTAACATATATCTATCACTTTGATAGACTGAAAGCTTCTTGGAAGCTGGCCTTTCAAAGCTCAAGTTCCAAAAATGGAGTGGATATTCTAAGTCCCATCTTTCTGGATTAAAGGAGATGATAAGAAGAGGGCTGAATGTTCCCGCCACGAGGAATCGGAAATAGATTTCAAGCAGATCTGCAAAATTAGTTTATCTATAAGGAGAGGACAGAGAAGGGTATAAACTGCTTTTTCAGTAAAGGATTCTCAATGCAATGTGCCAGTTCTTCCTCCAAGAATTTCTTGGCTCGCTATAATGACGGGATGAGGATTATACCCTTCAAATGGCGTGAAGCCGCATCCATTTTTTTCAGTATATTTAGGTGCAATAAAGCCAAGAATAGAACTACTGAAAGGATTTTCATTTTTTTTGCAATACAGAGGCTCCCCCAAAAAGAAGTATACAAGAAAAAGAAATGAGTCAAGAAGACATATAACATTCATGGTGCAAAAATGCCAATTATCAGTCCAGTAAATATAAATTATATATTTATATATATATATATGTTTTACACGGGTACAGGTATGCAGGTCTTGGCGTGTTCGGGTCTTTTCCCATGTAATATTGAGATATAGTCTCAATCTTACACAGGAAAAGACCCGAACATGCCAAGACCTGCATATATATATGAATTTATATATATAAATTTAAAAAAGAGATATTATGAATTAACGTAGTGGTAGGGAAACTAGGAAAGAGGACCATAAATTCTTGGTGTTTCTCTATCATACAAAAAATAGGAGAACATTTTAAAAATGAGCTTTTTAATATTTTGATCTAAGTCCAGCTATAGCAAGCACTGGAAGATAAATTTCTAGCTATAGAAAAATTAAATTTATAATCCAACAAACATTCTACTCATTTCACCTTTACTCATTTTAAATTCTGTGTTCTCAAGCTATATACATTGTATTCATGGGCCCTGGATATACTACTCTGGTTTTATAAATCTAGCTACTAAAAATGGCCTAAGGTACGTCAATACCTGGAATCACTAATGTGTAGCAACCAGTTGGAATTAAACTTCTGCAGATAACTGGAGGAAGTATTTTTATCTATTTTTCATTGGAAAGCTATGAAACACCCAAGTCCCGGCTTAAAATGTCCCCTTTTAAAATGTGTGCCAGAACAGATAACACTGGCGTTGTGGCTCTGGGGTACTCAAAGTCAGCAGCTCAGGGAACAGCCATTCACAGAAGCAGACAGGGAGATGGGCTCTTCCATGCAAAAACGTATTTCCCTCCAGAAAGTACAATCTGCGAGTTCTGGATTGGGAATGCTTGCAATTCACCTTGTAGGGGTGGAGGGATGGGCAACATAATAGATAGATAGACAGACAGACAGACAGACAGAAAAACAGACAGAGATGATATAGAGAAATAGATAGAAGAGAGAGAGGGAGGGAGGGGGGAAGGGGAGGGGGAGGGAGGGAGGGAGGGAGGGAGGGAGAGGGAGATTCCCTCAGTAACAAAAACAATTTTGGGGGGAGTTTTAAATTATTCCAGATTTTCTGAAATTAATGTACACTGTAAAATAGAAGAAGCAACTGTACAAATAAACTGAACTTTAAAATTATGGTCTTTATTTATTCATTGTAATGTTTTGTACAGCATTTTTATTGAATGTAAGCCACAGTCTAGAGTCGCCTTGATGAAATGGATGGCACAGAAGTTTAGATAGATAGATAGATAGATAGATAGATAGATAGATAGATAGATAGATAGATAGATAGATAGATAGATAGATAGATAGATAGATAGATAGATAGATAGACAGACAGACAGACAGACAGACAGACAGACAGACAGAGGTAGAGAGAAGGACGGAGGGAGGGACGGAAGGATGAATAGATAAATGGTTAATGTTTTATATGATTTTCTTGTTGATGCCACTCAAGAAAGAGTAAAGCGTGATCTTTTGTTTTGATTTAGCCTTTGGAGTCAAGGCTATTTATTTATTTCACATTGCTTAAAAATCAATATTTGATCTCTCTCAAAGAAGCTGGAGGCAGTACACAAAATACTTCCTCCTCTAGGTTTTCCCTATTACAATAATCCTATGCAATGGGTTGAGGTGACAAAATGACCGGCCCAAAATTAATCTATAGTTGAGGGCAGATTTGAATTACGGTTCATTATTTTACAACTAAAGATTGGTCAGAATAAACATGCT
This sequence comes from Bungarus multicinctus, assembly GCA_023653725.1. Taxonomy (NCBI): domain Eukaryota; kingdom Metazoa; phylum Chordata; class Lepidosauria; order Squamata; family Elapidae; genus Bungarus; species Bungarus multicinctus. The sequence goes on along the minus strand of CM042851.1, from coordinate 42,112,443 downwards.
TTTTTCAAAAAAGTTAAAATTCTTCCTCCGCTCAAGTTCAGGTCCTAGTAACTCATGGACACCTTCACATAGTTTTCAGTGCGATGTTCTAGAAGGGGCTTATTTCTAGTTCTAATCTACAGCCCTGACTTCTCCTGCTAGCCTTCCATCCGAATACTAACCAGTTGCAATGTTCCTCAACTTTCAGGATGAACTGTGGCCAGCTAGAGGTGTGACCTAGCTAGAGTTATCGTCATCGTAATTGTTCTGACATTTCTTCCGATTTAAAAAAATAAACGCAGAGAGTATATTAAGGCCTTGGTGGTGCAGGCTGTTAATCATCTAGCACTTAGTGCAAGCTGCCTGCAATTATTGCAGGCTCGAATCCCACCAGGTTCAAGGTTGACTCAGCCTTCCATCCTCTCGGGGTAGGTAAATTGAGGACTCAAGATTGTTGGGGGCAATAAGCTGACTTTGTAAAATGCTGTTTGGGGGGAGGGGGGGGGGGCAAAAAGCCCTAGTAATAAGCAGGCATATACAATGGAATGAAGGCTATTGCCAAGCACTTAGCATAGTGCTCCATAGACTGTAAGCCGCCCTGAGTCTCCGGAGAAGGGCGGCATATAAATGCAAAAAAATAAAAAAAGGTAAAGGTTCCCTTTGCACATATGTCCTAGTCGTTTCCGGCTCTAGGGGGCGCTGCTCATCTTTGTTACAAAGCCAAAGAGCCAGCGCTGTTCGAAGACGTCTCCGTGGTCATGTGGCCGGCATGACTAAACGCCGAAGACACACGGAACGCTGTTCCCTTCCCACCAAAGGGGTCCCTTATTTTTCTACTTGCATTTTTTTTACATGCTTTCGAACTGCTAGGTTGGCAGAAGCTGGGACAAGTAACGGGAGCTCGCTCCATTATGCAGCACTAGAGATTTGAACCACCGAACTGCTGACCTTTCTATCAACAAGCACAGCGTCTTAGCCACTGAACTACCGTGTCCCTTCTGAGAGTATATTAATGCAGCTACAGACCCACAAGAAAGACGCTCGCTCGTCAAAGAAGGCACAAAGGAAATATCCTGGGGCAGGGTTTACCTTTGTGGTTTCCAAGTCCATAGTCAAATCCTTGCTCATTACCGCAGCTTGTCCCTCTGTGGAAAGTTTGCAGCGAAAAGGGACTTGGTGGAGGAGTCTGGCCGTTCTGATCAACAAGAACTTGCTCTGTTTCAATAAAGAAATAAGTCAAAGAAAAGAGAGAGAGAAAAAATAGCCCAATCCTGGTTTAGAACGAACTGTTCACGTGTGTGTGTGTCAGCGGAGAATGTTGGCATCAAAAGAACCTTGTAATAATACTTTATACCAGGGGTGTCAAACTCAATTTCATTGAGGGCCGCACCAGGGTTGTGTTTGACCTTGGGAGGGGGGGGGGGCTGGGGGGGCGTGGCCAGGGGAAGAGTGCCAGCTTGATGTCACTCATGTCGGGGGCGCCTGTTGCCTGACTGCTCTGTCAGGGAAAACAGGCCCGCAGGTTCCGTTTTCGGCTGGGATGGGCTCCTGTACTCCCTCTTCAAGTGAAAACGGAGCTTGGGAGGGCTACGCGTGGGCCTTGCAACAGGGGTGGGATTCCACCAGTTCGGACCGGGGTTGTTATTATTCTGCGCAGTTCGGAGAACTGGCAAATCGTTCCCCTGGCTGGCCCTGACCCTCTCCACCCTCCCCTCCCAGTCAGCCCTTATCGTGCATGCACAACATCGTGTGCATGCCCAACATCGCCGACTGTATTCTTCCCTGCCTAGTCACTCCTTAAGGTATTTCTTCCCCGCTCCCGACGATCAGCTGTTCCTATGATCAACTGTGCCGGGATTTCCCTCACTGTCTTACTGCTTCGTCCCTGAGGCCCAGGAAGGCAAAAAAAAATGGAGCATGGGGAGGGTGTTGGACCCCCGGCTCCATTTTTTTCTTTCTTGAGCAAAAATGTCCCCCCAGGAGGCTTCCCTGTGTCAGGATTCCGGCAGTTACTCCAATTAAATCATGAGCCTTGAGCCACACTCCCAAAACTGAAGAGGATTTATTTGAAGTTAACATTCTACGACCGGCACTAAGCTGGGCATAGCCGACTCTGAGATATGTTATTCACTGTCACCCAGGATCCCGCTTTTCCCCCCACCCCTCTGGGTGTATCATCCAATGAAAAACATCCATAGCCAAGAGTCATCGATCATGCTCTCCAATTAGATTTTTTCGTGGCAGAAGCTTCAGCCATCTAATCAGTCTTTGAAGAAAAGATGAATGGAATGTACTTTCGATTCCACACTGTTGCCTGCTCTTCGAAACTCCCCCCCTTCTTTCTTTTGTCAACTATAAAATGTGTATACAAAATGTTTTATGAGTTGACCCCCTGAGGCCCAGAAGGCCCCAAAAAACGGGGGAGGGGGGGATGTGCTCCCCCCCCAAAAAAAGCCATGCCCACCCAGTCAAATGGCCTTGCCCTCCTAGCCACGCCCACTTAGCGCCCACAGAACCGGTTGTTAAAAAAATTGAATCCCACTCCTGCCTTGCAAGCTCCATTTTTGGCTGAGACGGCCTCTCCGCCAGCAAAAAGGGAGCTCAGGAGGGCCGCAGGCTCTTTCCAGGGAGGCCCCGCGGGCCAGATCTAAGCACCCCGCAGGCCACATGCCCTGAGTTTGACACCCCTGCTTTATACCATAGAATAATGCTTGATTTCATGGGATGAGTGTAATTAGACACACAAGGGATTTGTCTCCGGTGGAGAACCTCTCAGGGTACGTGCAGAGCAATGGAGTAACGATAATCACAATACAGGTGGTCCTCCACTTACAACTGCAATCGAGCCCAGAATTTAGGTTGCTCAGCGAGAAAATGTGTTAAGTCAGTTTTGTCCCATTTTATGACTTTTCTGGCCACGGTTGTTAAGTGAATCGCTATCTTTGTTAAGTTAGTAACGCAGCTGTTAAGTGAATCTGGCCTCCCCATGGACTTTGCTTGTCAGGAGGTCACAAAAGGTGATCACTGACTCCCTGAGACATTGCAACCGTCATAAAGGAATGTAAAGCACGTGACCATGGGGGATGCTGCCGCAACGGTCATTAAGTGTGAAAAATGGTCACATCCAGAGCCGTTGTAACTTTGAACGGTCGCTAAATAAACTGTTGTAAGTTGAGGACTATCTGTAATGATACTAATAAGAGGGGGTGAGATTTCTGCCCTGTGTTAGGATACCACACTAGTGTGCCAGGGGGTCAGCGCGATACCCGAGGAAGGAGCATCTCCTAGGCACGACCCAGAGCCCTAGACAGAGCCAGCAGCAGTCTTGAGTCTCTTCTCCCCAGGACTGCAGTTGGGATCTCTGGCTAGCCCCCTTTGACACACCCATGCCCAAATCCAGATTACATCAGGGCAAAAAGCTCCAACATCAAAATAACTTGTGAAGCAGAAGATGCTCTGTTATCTATGTTTTCCTTTCCTTCCCCTCCCTTTTTCTTTTCCTTCCTTCTCCTTTCCCTCCCTTTTTTCTTCCTTCCTTCTCCTACCTCCTTTTCCTTTCTTCCCTTTTTCGTTCCTTCCTTCCCCTTCCTCTTTTCCCTTCCTTTTCCCTTCCTCCTTTCCTTCCTTCCCTTTTTCCTTCCTTCCTTCTCCTATCTCCTTTTCCTTCCTTCCTTTTTTCCTTCCTTCCTTCCCCTTCCTCTTTTCCCTTCCTCTTTTCCCTTCCTTTCCTTCCTTCCCTTTTTCCTTCCTTCCTTCTCCTCCCTTCCATTTTCCTTCCTTCCTTTTTTCGTTCCTTCCTCCCCTTTCCTCTTTTCCCTTCCTCCTTTCCTTCTTTCCCTTTTTCCTTCCTTCCTTTTCCTCCCTTCCATTTTCCTTCCTTCCTCTTTTCCCTTCCTCCTTTCCTTCCTTCCTTCTCCTACCTCCTTTTCCCTCCTTCCTTTTTTCGTTCCTTCCTTCCCCTTCCTCTTTTCCCTTCCTCCTTTCCTTCTTTCCCTTTTTCCTTCCTTCCTTCTCCTCCCTTCCATTTTCCTTCCTACTTTCCTTCCCTCCCTCCTTTTTCTTCCTTCCTTCCTTCCCTCCCACCCTCCCTTTTTCCATCTCCCCTTCCTCCTTCTCTCCTTTCCTTTCCTTCCTCCTCTCCCACTCCCTCTCCCCATTCCTCTCTCACTCACTGAGCTGCCATTCACAACTAAATGCAAGTCCTCTTTTTGCTGGCTGTTCCCCCACATCCTAGGGCTGGAATCCGGCTCCTCATTGAAGGTGTAGGAACGTATTCTGAAACCATTTCAGTACAGGCAGTCCTCGTCCTACGACGCACAACTGAGCCCAAAGTTTCTGCTGCTAAGCAAGATAGTTGTTAAGTGAGTTTTGCCCCGTTTTACGACCTTCCTTGCCCCAGTTGTTAAGGCAATCTCTGCAGTTGTGAAATGCCTAACACAGTGAATCTGGCTTCCCCATTGTCAGAAGGTTGCAAAAGGAGATCGTGTGAACCCGGGACACTGCGACCTGTCATAAGTATGAACTAGTTGCCAAGCGGCTGAATTTTGATCAGGTGATCCTGGGGATCCTGCCACAAGTGTGTGTGGGAAACGGTCATAAGTCACTTTTTTCAATGCCCCTGTAAGTTGAGCAGTCACTATACGAATGGTTAAGTCGAGGACTACCTGTACTGCTAGACACAGGCATGTGTGTATGCCACCCACAAACACCCACAGACACACACGCTAGAGCTTTATTGTTATAAAATAGTTAAGACTTTGGTCTCCTCTTGGTGTTGGGTGCGAAGAGGGCTGTGAAAATATTTACAGACCCCTCACATCTCGGACATAAATTGTTTCAACTCCTTCCCTCAAAGCGACGCTATAGAGCCCTGCACACCAGAACAACTAGACACAAGAACAGTTTTTTCCCGAAAGCCATCACTCTGCTAAACAAATAATTCCCTCAACACTGTCCAACTATTACAAAGTCTGTACTACTATTATTATTAACCTTCTCATCACTCCTTATCACCCATCCCCTCCCACTTGTGACTACATGACTGTAACCTTGTTGCTTGTATCCTGATGATTTTTATTGGCTGTTTCCTAGTCTGATTTGATTGCTTATTGTACCCTATGACTATCATTTAAGTGTTGTACCTTATGATTCCTGGCTCTTGATGAACGTATCTTTTCTTTTTTGTACACTGAGAACATATGCACCAAAGACAAATTCCTTGTGTGTCCAACCACACTTGGCCAATAAAGAATTCTGTTCTATTCTATATTCTATATTCTATATTTTATATTCTACTCTACTCTACTCTACTCTACTCTATTGGGTCTCTAAAGCCCTCGGAAGGGGCAGCTGCACAAAACAAACAGGGGCACTTGCCATCTTCGTGACGCAGGTACTGGTTCCCGCCTCTGTCTCTAGCCAAAGACCAGGCCTCCCCTTCGTCGCTTTCGCAGAATTCGACCATGCTGTTCTTGTCCATCCGCACCCAGGTCCCTTCCGAATTGGTCACCTGGCGTGCACAGACACAGGAAGGAGAGTCAGGATTTAATTTGCTTCTGGCTCTGGGTCACAAGATGTTTCCGTGCATGAAAAAGAGCCCCCCCCCTCTTTTTTTTTCTCCCCTGGACAGAGAAAAGCGACACACAGGCACGTTTCACCAGTTAATTTCCAAAGAATAATAATAATATATAATAATAATTATAGAGTGGCATGCATTTACAGAAAGCTTGAGATTAGTATTTTGAACAGATTATACCCTGAAATAGGTGCAGAAGAAGAAGAATCGGGTAATTTAAAAAAGTTCGGTGGCAGTTCTGATTTCATTTCATTTCATTTTTTTTGAAAGCTCGAAACAGAGAAAGCCTGAAAAGAGATCCCTAGGAATTACAGAGTCCCAAAGTGCTATTATACGTCCTGGATGCTCTTTGAAACAAATAGCATGACACACTACATCCTCACGCCCGTTGCAAGAGAAGAAGACCGAAGCATGCAAAAAGTGGCATCGATTCCAAGGAGTCAGATATTTTTGGGGCACCCCCGCAACAACAACAATTCATTAGCGAAGTTTGCAAGAGAACAGCTTGCTGTTTTGGGATGGTTTTTCTTTCTTTTTTTTTGTTTAAACGCATTAACTCTATTCTAAAAAAGAAATACACGAGAAAAACAGCAAGCGAATTAATCGTAGAAGGCAATCTACAAAAGTTAACCCTCGGGGACCCGAGGGAGGAAAACGCCAAGCCTGGGAAGGAGAGCAGTTTTTGCTTTAAGGACAACCGATTTGCAAGCCAGTTATCTATGAAGGTAAGAAGGGAAGTTCCAGGAAATTCCTACCTCGCCCACTGCCTTGACTCTGTTCCCCAGAACTAACATTCCAATGGGGATACCTCTAAGGTTGGGACAGCTTCTCACGTTGTGACCTGATGGGCCGGTCTTCACTACCTTATACAGTCCAGGCCCACCACGAAGGAATGGCGCATCTGGCTCCTGCATGACTGCTTCCTGAGGACAGGGTGAGTTGGGGTCTTTGAAAAAGTCCTCTGCATTAGATCTAGACTCCTGAAAATTTTGGAACACAACAAAACAAAACAAAACAAAAAACCAAAACAACCTGTTAATAATGCCCTTGTAAGTGTTCAGCTCTACTCTCTTATAAGCTGCCGCAACGACGGTCCGCTCTAAAAGACGATCACGCGTGTTAATTTCCTTATCCAACGTCTATGGAGATTCTTAGTCATCCAGATCATGGTTGTCCCAAAGGGGCTTTCCCCCCATCCACCCCAAGAGGCAGCTGGACTTTCTGGTTTTTCTTTTGAAGACGTTTCGCTTCTGATCCAAGCTGAAGAAGCTTCTTGGATGAGAAACAAAACGTCTTCAAAGAGAAACAAGAAAGTCCAGCTGTCTCTTGAAAAAAAAAACCACCTTTGGGATTCCTTTCTGAATTGCTTCTGCACCTAAACTTCTGCTATGGATAAAGCAAACACTCATCCATTGTTTTGAAGAAAAGAAAACGCACACTAGCAGAAAATACAACTCTATGAGCTGGCAAAAAGCATTTGCGTAGGAATGCAGAATCTGGAAGGGAAGGGGAACTAGGAGTGGTACAGGCAATGACGTATCTGGGAGGTCGGCACTAAACAAGGACCTCCTACAGAATTCCAACGGGAGCTGACTTGGTTACTAAAGGAAGAAGTGCAATGCTGTTCTTTACTTTTAATCTTTGAAGGCCCATCCAGAAATCCAACCCAATGTTTTGGGGTGCATCGCAATTCCTTCAGGACAAAGGTGCAAAGGTACAACAAACCTAACCAATCTAAGCTAAGCATAAGCATGCACCACGTGATTCTGTCCTCAGCAGGTGTCCAACCGAAGGGGGTCCCTCAGGGCAAAGAGTTTGACATCCCCCAGATGGGTGTCTCATTCTTTGCCTCAACTACAGTGGAAGACAAGAAGTGCAGAAAGTTTCAGAAGGCTCACCTGAGGGGGAAAAGGTTTAGAAGTCCACGGATACAAGTCCAAATCCCTGTCTCCTTGGCTAGTATTAAAGATACTCTATGTAAAGTTTAAGACAGACAGGTATCAATTCAACAACGTTCAACAACAGCAGAAGAAATCAAGAGACAAATACAATTCCTGTTTTGTTTTGTTTTTTTCTCTCTCTATTTCTGCATCCTTATTAACCGTGCTCTTTGTTGGTTTGTTTCAAAAAAAATGGAACTTTTGTTAGCCGAGTACTTTTCTCAATTGTACCCCGCAGGAGGAAAATCTCTGGTAAAACGAACTAAAGCTTAAGCTGTCCCCCGCTCTTCTACAGGCTAATGTAGTGTGTCATGCCATTCACGAAATAGGAAAAGCCCTTCAGACAAGCTACCTGCTTTTTTTTCCCCTTGTTGAAGGAGAGGACCAGACTTCTCACAGATCAGATGAAAGTGATATGAAAAGCCAGTCTGCCACTTTGTGAAGAGTTTATTGCACGAGGCCTGGGAAAGCAGGGATTAAAAACCGGACGTGGGCTTTCAGTCACCTATTTCTAATGGGAAATGCTCGTTTTCAAATGAAGCGGCTGAGATAGATAAAACCATCCAAGGTTTTTTATGCATTTTACTGCCTGATGATGCATATTGCTCACCGATTTTGATGGTATTGTCGGCTGCATTTTAAAGTGAACCAAGCTAGTTTTTTACGCCCTTTGCCACGCGGTAGGAAAACACAAGAGCTGCAGAAATGTTTTCCCATGACACCAAAGTGAAAGGTTTAGGTCACAACAGTTTCAAAGGCCTCTTGTCCTTCATTTACAAATCAGGTGGTGGACGATGCCCTCTTTGCTCAGAAGGGACAGTGAAACGGAGGGAAGCTACGTTGGTCCACATCGAAAATGAACTCATTCGAAAAAAATTGTCTACATTATTTTTAAATAAAAGCAGATTATTTAAACTGAGTAACAGGTTGCACTGCGGACTTAAACGAACATTTGTGACCGATGGATTTTGCAAAGAAAAAGATGAAAATGGTGCATTAAGTGAGGCAGTTGCGTGTCAACCAGGCAGCTGAATATTCAAAATAAATGCATTTGTTTGCTCAGTGTTAGGATAGCAACTTTTCTAAGGAGGGCCATCTACAGTACAAGGGCTCCCAGGTCAGAACGCTCAGCCCTTTTAAATATTTGCCTGCCATTTTTAATTTTCATGGGAAAAAAAAATAACTAAAACAAAACAGAATCGAAGTGTAGACCAAGGTCTATAGAGTTTTGTAACTTTTCAGTTGCACGTTCTCTTAGCATCTCAGAAATGAGATTTTACTTATATTAGTCTTCAAAACAGCCAACCTGCAGAATCACACGTTTCTAAGTTATCATAGCATTCATTAGAAATTTTTTGCTAAAAAACCCCCAACCAAACAAAAATCAAACAAATCTATGCTTAATTATATACAGTACATAAAATAAGTATTTTACACTTTTATAAAACCCAGCTGCAGAATGCGTATATTTTCTGGATTCAATCACTGGTTTCAAAAATCAACCCCGTACCAGGTTTCCTGAGATAGATAAGAAGGAAGCCCCCTTTGTGTCTGATTCCTTTCCTGGGGCCTTTAGCACCTTCTTCCCCAACAAACCTTAGAAACCTGGCATTTCCTACAACCTGAGGGGAACTTCCTGTTTTAAGAGATCCACGAAAATGATAAAAAATAAATGGGGAAAAAAAAGGAGGAGGATAACTGAAAATCTTGATTCTCAAAATGAAACCGAGTAAGCAATGTCCATTTCTGCAGGCTTGTGCCCATTGGTCTTGTCATCTGCCCCCCTTTCTCTGGAAAAACTAGTGCAGCTTCTTTCTATTCAATATAGGGGAGAACAGTCCCAAATTAGCTGACTCTTTTTAAATTCCTTGTTGCAGCATTAAAATTTGTGCTCAGTCCCTCCGACTGTACTCCGGCAAACAACCTCTCCTCCACGCCCTGTTTGGATGCTGCAAGGCAAAAAGCCCTGCCTGACTCGGCTATGGCTCAAAAACATCTCACTAACTTTATAGCAATTGCAAGCCCTTCAGCCTTAGAGGCATCCAGCTACTTTGAGCATCAGGTCATTGGCCTCAGCACCACAATTCTTTTAAATTCTGGGGGGAAAAATAACTCCTAAAGGATCTGGAGATATTCCCTAGGTTTCTCACTTCTGCTTATTAATTAAAATATCTATAGAACTTAGACTTATATACCACTTTATATCCATGTCTAAGTGGTTTACAGAGTCAGCCTATTGCCCCCAACAATCTGGGTCCTTATTTTACCCACCTCAGAAGGGCGGAAGGCTGACTCAACCTTGAGCTTGGTGGGATTTGAAGTGCCAAATTGCAGGCAGCCAGGAGCAACCTGCAGTACTGCACTCTAACAACTGCGCCACCAAGGCTCACAATACCTCATTGCTTTAAAGAAAACATAAATCCGGCAGTCAACTAAGAAAAGCAACAACTATTTTCAATGCTGTCTATTCTCTTGGAACCCATCAGCCCAACTATCTAAGCAGAATTCATGGTGCGGGTTGATCAAATGTATGACGCAGATTCACACCATAGCCCTAATTAACACAAGGCAAAATTTCTCTGTAGCTCCCGCATTCTTGGAGGGATACAGAATTATTTGCAGGAGCTCTTTATTTTTTCAATACTCAACTGCTCTAAGTCTTAATTACTTTTCATACAAAATGGATGGAAGGTGCCAATTGATGGGGCTTGGGGGTGTTTTAAAAACAACCCTAAGCATTATGGTTTCTTCAGGGGCGCCATTTACTTACATCAACTGGGACCAACAGACTTTTGCCAAGATGCTGATTAAAAGAAAGACACCAGGCTTCACTATAACCGTTCAGATTTGGAACGTATTTCCGTATCGTCTCCTCGTTCAGTCGTAACCACACTCCATCATCATTGTGGATCTGTGAAGAAGAACCCAAGATAAATGACGTGTATAAAAAAAAAAATAGAACAAAATGTAGGTTTTAAGAATTCAGCCGAAGAAACAATTATATATTACATTTTAACAATGATTGTTTTTATGTATTTATTGTTTTAATCGACTCTTGGGCAACACTTTTCATGAGATGGGCAGCCGTACAAATTTGATACAGAAATAAAAATATCATGACACCTAACAGTCTAATTTTGGACTTTTTTTTTTAATCCAAACAAGTTTTTAAAACATTCAGGAAAGAGGTTAAATTTCTGGATGCAATAAAAATGTTTGAAATCTAAATTATTACGTAGCAATTGTGATATGAAACCTTGTTTTGAAATAGCAGGTACTTTCCCATTTCAATCAATCAATCAATCAAATCTTTATACTGTCAAAGATCAGTATATTTCCTACTTCTGAAAACAGTAATGCATCACCACCAAAAGCCTGAATTACACTGATGAGCAATTAAAATCAATATTCACCATGTAAGGATGACTGGAAACTTCAAGAGATACTGGAAACCAGATCTAGCTCAATCTTAGAAGAAATAATTTAAAAAGGAGTATTCATTTTATAGGGAAAAGTTGGCTCTACAAGGTTAGCTATTAATCTTTCAAATTTCTGGTGAATTTCCTCCAAAAAACTATAACTGATACAAAGCAGAACTGAATATGTTTGAATGATTAATAGAAACTTGGAACATCACATTCAGTTAAACAAAAATCTCTACCTTAGTTTGTCCAAAAAATAAATTTAAAAAAGCAATGCCTCATATGAATTTAAAGCAATGTGACTGATTAATAACCATAGCCTGAGTTATTAATGCTCATTTATTGGGCTACAATGGCAAAGCATCTCCAAGATGTTGCTGTATTTTGTGAGAATTCAGATTATTTTCACTTGAACAGCAGATCTGTGGCAAGATCAACAAAAGTCTTGGGTGGATTTTTTTTTTTTTTAGCCAAAGGAGATTTGGAATGATGGCCATGGATGCCAAACGCAACCAGCCTTCATTACAGTCATCTTCCAAGGTTCTTGGAGGTTACCTCATCAATAAAAGTAATGGATCCATTGACTTTAACTAAGCCAATCTGTTCACTTTGAAGAGACGGGTGGCTACGGATTCGCAAGCCAGCACTGTCCTTGGCCACAAATTTGCGAACCTGCAAAAAGCACAAGGAGAATAAAGGCCATGAAACCTAAACAAACACAGCGCTTGACACTAGCAAAGTAATACAAGAGCAATTCAGAGAGGGGTAAAATCTGCCTTAATAGCTCCTCAAAATGTCCACTAAAAAATGTCAAATCAATTTGTCTCTTTTTGGACGACAAAGAAAAAAAGAGTCTTCATTAAAAATACCTGTTGTAAATATGCAAGCAAAATTAATTAAGTATAAATGTTTATCCTACATAAACACTGGTGCAATTGAAGCTGAAGTATATAGGATGCTTCTTTGCTATTTTAAATTATATTTAAATTTGAACTGGATGAATTTTGAAAACCATTTGATAGTAGGATCATTGGTTTTTGTATGTGGTAACTGCAGCAAGACTGTTCTATATACAAAGATGGAAAGATCTGACTTTATCCACGAATAGACGAATGGTTGGTGAAGACCATGGAACTTGCCGAGATGGCCAAAGTGACTCCTTTAATCAAAGAAAAGACAATATGTACTACATTCATTGTCTTATAGAGGTTCTCAGTCATCCAGATTATGGTGGTCCCAAACATGCTTTTTCAAGAGGCAAATGGACTTTGTTTTTCTTTGAAGAAGTTTCACTTCTCATCCACGAAGCTTCTTCTTTTTCTAGATGAGATGCAAAACATCTTCAAAGTAAAACAAGGAAGTCCAGTTGCTTCTTAAAAAAAGCACCTTTGAGACAAAGCTGTGGTGGTGCAGTGGTTAGACTACAGTACTGCAGGCTACTTCTGCTGACTGCCGGCTGCTTGCAATTTGGCAGTTCGAATCTCATCAGGCTCCAGATTGACTCAGCCTTCCATCTTTTCAAGGTGGGTAAAATGAGGACCCAAGATTGTTGGGGGCAATAGGCTGACTCTGTAAATCGCTTAGAGGGGGCTGTAAAAGCACTGTGAAACGGTATATAAGTCTAAATGCTATTGCTATCTATGTTCAATGTCAACTAAAAATCCTCATGTGAACTTTTTGTGTAAAACAGAAAAAATGAACTTATGATTTGTGGTTCTAATGATTAGAGAGAAGAGAGGAGAGAAGAAGAGAGAAGGAAGAAGAGAGGGGGTAGGGGAGAAAGAGAGAGGAGGGAGAGAGGGGAGGGGAGAGGAGAGTAATGGCATCTCCTACACTGGGTCAGAGGTTTGATCTCTCTTTAACATGGAATGTGTTGAAGACTTCTTGCTTATGCCCAACAATGTTGTGATCCTGGCTTGAAGCTTCCCTAGAAATTACTTTAGGAGATTCCAGCATAGGGTCTGTCAGAGAGCATTGTTCAATATGTATGGACCACAATCAATGTGCTCTTTTATGGAGGAGCCTATCTAGAACAGGCATGCATTCTCCAAGTAATCTACAAGTGTGCATTTATTTTGATGAAGAACTACTAGGAAAATGTATTTGCCTGGAGTGAGCGGAAAGATCAGAGATGGCATGTACCCCATAAGGTATTTCCTTTCATTAGCACCATAATAAAACTTAAAACCAAGATATAAGGGCTATTTCAACATTTGTACAAACTCTTCAGAAGTAAAGCTGTTCCTTCCTATCTCCCAAGGGATCTGATGATGGTTATGTGACCTAGTTTGATTAATCTGCAAGAAAACAACCCAGCTCAGAGAGCACCAAGGATCCTCCAGATCGGATCAAAGCACATGAGCGCAAAGCAAAACCCCAAATGCCTGGATACCATTCCACAGGTCTGGAATATACTCTATTTTCTTCTGTTCTTATTGGGTAGCTTTTCTTCAGCTTGCAGGCATAGGACAGAAGTGCTCTGGAAGTCAACCAGGGATCCATGTAGCTGGTGCTGCATTGCTTGAGGAGTTGTGGCTCTTTGGGAAGGTCCTTTGAGGACCAACAGCCTTCAAAACCCAAAGGATGGGACTCAGGCCCTCCTGCTTGGCTCTTCTGACCACTAAGCAGGCATCTTTTAAAGAGGGAATTGGGTTAGAAGGTGTCAAATCATTGTCCTTCATATACCTTGTTTGGCAAAGGTTCAGCTTTTGGTTTTATCAACTGGGTTCCTGGTGGGATCATCCCCTTTGGAGGATCTTTGACTTTAACTTCTAAACCAGCATCTGCAAATGAAGGAAATCACTGTGATGTCGGAAGGGTAGAAAAGCGAACTGTAGTGAATAATTTTTACCTTTCCATGCTTGGCCAGACAGAATTACACTGAAACGTCTGTAGCGTGGGCAAATGAAAATTACTGCTCGTGTAAATACAGGAAAAAACTGAAAAATCATTTGAGTATGAGAGAAATGTGACTCCTAATTCTAGATTTACTCCACTTTCTTAAGAAATCAAGATTTGAAAACATTTGTCTTCTTGAGACTGCACTCTCCATCACAGGACCGGATGCAAATGAGTTCAGGAAATGGCAAACTTTACGACTTTACAAGGGGCCTCAGTTTCTTTCAGGAATTATTCTGTGCAGCAGAAATACAAAGTGAAAGAATAAATGTCTTCATTCTCCTCACCCAGAATTTTAAAGGCTGACTTATAACCACAAATTCTCAAAACTCAAAAGGGGAAACAGGCAAAAGTGCACCAACAGCTCTTCTCCAGTTTGCTCCATTTGAAGCAAACAAATCTGGTGTTAGCAGTTTGGCCATGAACCTACAGAAGTCTGAGTCAGCTGCTCTTTGAACATACAGAGTTAGACCCTCTGGTTGGGGCTGAGAAAATTTACCTCAGTAAAGGGACTTGGTCAATATATGTTCCTCAGGGCAACTACAATAGTTACCTCAGTACTCAATTATTATATAACTCATCAAATTTGGTATTCAGTGCATTCTGATATTTTTTTTTTTGTCCTGACACTCATTGTTTGTTTGGCACTCAATGCACAAGCTAGAACTTGTTGGTGTCAGCTGCCTTGCCATTCACTACATTATTCCTTATGGGGGGAAAAATGTTCGTTAATCATCGTTTCTGGTAGTCATCACACCGCCTGGAACCAATTAACAATGACTACTAAGGTATCACTATAGTTGTTATGCCTGGTTCTCAGCAATTCTGTTTGCTTTTCTATTTGAGACAGAAAGAATAGAAACGCCGCATAGGCTTTCTCCAAAGCGTGGCCCTCTCCCATGCATACAAAAACAAGAGTTTCTCTATCCAAGTTTTGGCATGCAGCTGTACCCAATTAATACTAGGATGTTTGTGATGACCTGGGGCGTGGCACAAAAGCAACAAAGTCACAAAAGTAGGTAAAGTCCCTTTAATACCTCCAACTTGGCCCCCAATGTTCAATTATCATCGGCTGAAGAAAAAAATTCTCCCAAGAACAGTCTTTAAAGGGAAGAAATTCAGTCCAAACCCAAAGTAAATATAGATTATAAATAAAAACCAACACAAACCACAGCTGCAGCAATTAACGAGACAGGGCAGGATAAGGAATTGCAGGCTTCAAAAGATAACATACAGTTGGGAAGACGTCAGAACTCAGATAAGACTTGACAGACCAAAATAATTCATGCTTTGCTTCCAGCAAGGAGCTGTGCGCAAGCACCCTCTTTATCCTGTTTTCCCAGCTGCAGTTAATGAAGGGAATCAGGGCCTTTTTCTCCCCTGCAACCCATGCTGCTCCCTTATCCTTGTGTGTCCTAGGATGAAGAGGGGGTGGCCCTGGGTCTTCCTGTGAATGCCCAGCCAGACTGTGCCCTTCCCCAGTTTCCTCCACAGCCACCGCAGTGACACTCCCACTCGCTGCTCGACCTCCCCCTCCGAATCAGATTCCAACAGGGGCATGACAATGTTATAAAAAAGGACACATTTCTATTCAAATATACCTATTTCAATGCCATCAATGGTGACATGTATGGTGTACAGACCGACTGCTCCTGGAGTCCAATTAGCACAGTAAGTACCATCATTGTTGACTCTTATTAGCATGTTTTCGCTTGGTCTAGAAAAAAAACCCACATATGAGAATCACGATACATCACCACAATTTCATCTTCACTCATTCAGGTCTTGTGCGTGCTTAGAAAATCCAGCACAATTTCATTATTTTCAGGAATCAAACATTAAGAGCAATTAAACAGAGCCTTCCTTATCCTCAGCATTTCATCTTGTCAAAATTATTTTGTGTATCTAACTTTGCTTCCATCTTTCTTTGCCTTCCCACATCTGTATATCCTCCAGGGGAGCACTTTCTTCCTATAATTCTTAGCCAGGGTTTTGTTAGCAGGGGGAAATCTGGAGGTGGTATCTACACACAATGGGGAAGGCTGATGGCTACTAATCTGTAGGAGTAAAGGTAAAGTAATCCAATTGGTGAATCTTTATTCAAGATAAAGCACCACATAGTCTGAAAAAACACTATGTTTTGTATACAGAGCCACTGAACTAGAAGCACCACAAATAGTCACATAAACTTAATAATTCATACACAAATAAACCCATTTACTGAACACTTTCATTCATATATTTCATCATATATTTCCCATGCATTAAAGGGTAGGGTAGCTATGTTTTATCTTTTTTTTTCTCTTCTTTGCTTCCTTTCTTGAAATCTATCTATCTATCTATCTATCTGTCTGTCTGTCTGTCTGTCTGTCTGTCTATCTATCCTAACTAGTTAGTTATCATCTGTCTATCTATCCTATCCCATCCCTCTATCCTATCTATCTGTCTGTCTGTGTGTTATCTATCTATCTATCTATCTATCTATCTATCTATCTATCTATCTATCTATCTATCTATCTATCTATCTATCTATAGATTATCCATCCATCCATCCAATTTTCCCTGGAACTGTAGATAGAATAGTTAACATCTTTTGACAGGGATAATGTATAAAGATAAAACAGTTCTGATACCTAGATAATGGATAACATTCAACTTTCTTTTGGTTTAAAGATCATACAAAAATATTACCTCTTAGGTGTTGGTGAAGCAAAACGTAACTCCTCAAAAGAATAATTTTCATATACCTGAAAAGCAAAGAGCAGGTCAAACTTCTTCACAAGACGATCTAAACTTCCTCTCTCCCCACAGGGAAACTGTTGTCTGTATTTAGCCTCTACATCTGTACTAATCTGTTTGTGAGGTGGTGAGGCTTTCTCGTACCCTTATCAACCACTGAAGAGTCTCAAGAAACTGCCTAAACCAGGGGTCTTCAAACTTGACAGCTTTAAGAGTTGTGGACTTCAACTCCCAGAATTCCTCCTCCAGTCACGTTAGCTCAGGAATTCTGGGAGTTGAAGTCCACAAGTCTTAAAGTTGCCAAGTTTGAAGACCCTTGGCCTAAACTAAAAGACATGGAAAGCAGTAGAGGATGGATGGAAGCAAATAATTGAATTGTACGTTCACTTGCTCAAAAAGGACTAGTAGGACAGTAGCATAATTCTGAATCTAGGCTGGTTTTTATAAAAGCAATTAGGCAAAAAGATGAAGAGATAGATAGGTAAATAGGTAGGTAGGTAGGTAGGTAGGTAGGTAGGTAGATAGATAGATAGATAGATGATAGATAGATAGATAGATAGACAGTCAGTCAGTCAGACAGAAACATGTTAATGTACAGCTTGTTTAGTGACTGAAGTTAAGGCACTGAAAAAAGTGACTTATGATCGTTTTGACACTTATAACCATTGCATCATCCCCACTGTCACATGATCAAAATTCAGCCGTTTGGCAGCTGACTCATATTTATGACCGTTTCCATGTCCGGGGGGGGGGGGGTGTCATATGATCCCCTTTTGAGACCTTCTGACAAGCAAAGTCAACGAGGAAGTCAGATTCACTTAGCAACCACGTTACTCACTAAGCAATTGCGGTGATTCACTTTGCCACAATGGTGGCAAAAATGTTCCTAAGATGGGGCAAAACTCATTTGTAACATCTGTCTTATTTAGCAATGGAAATATGGGGCTCAATCAAAGTCATAAGTCAAGGACTACCTGTACACCTCTAGAATCCGCCCCCCCCCCAATTCTGTATTTCAAACTGTTGTGGCCTAAATGGTGCCACCCACCTTCATCATTGTTATAGAAATGTAGCGTGCTTCTTTGACAATCATAGGCTCATAGGACGCTTCCAGCTTGGGGGAAGGAAGTCCCCCGAAAGTCAGTTCTGTCGCAGACGCAGTGGCCCCCGCAGGGCTACCAGGAGTCCGCTGTGTTTTCTTAGCCTGCTCCTGCTGCAGAGAAGTTTTCTTCTGGGAAACTGGGATTGCTTTGACTTCCACCTGGAAATTTCGTTAAGAGGAAAGAAATGGTGGCAACCATAAAAACAGCAAGTAATTCTAAAACCCAGACAAGGTAGTTCTGGTCTTCAAACTACCTTTTCAAATCACCCTAAAACATTCACAAGTGTAATGGTTGTTCTCTGTTTGTAGCAAGGCCAAAAGCCTTTGTTGAACCAGACTTTTCAAAGCTTCAAATCAAATCAAATCAAACATTATATCTGATAATAGTAAGCTATTAGCAAGCTTCGACTTACTAAGATGACATGTCAGAAAGAAAAGCCAATGGCAGGAAAGCGATTTATTTATTTATTTATTATTCATATTTCTATACCGCTCCCCCTCCCAAAAGGGACTCGGGGAGGTGTACAGCCTAATAAACACATAAAAATAGAATACAAGTTAAATAGAATTTAAAACCAAATTAAATACAAATATGGCTGCATCCCGTCCGACTATAATTCATTTAAAACCGGGATAAATAAAATTTAAAAATAAGATTAAAATTTAAAAACCCTTATTAAATTTAAAACCGCATAAACCCTTACTGGGCCAGGCCGGCCTGTTTAAAAAATAGGGTCTTAACTGCGCGCCGGAAGGTCAGGATATCTGTCATTGTAGAAAATCTTTCAAAAACGTGGACCCCGTGCTATATGCAATCCACAGGGGACGTAAATTGTTTTTTTGCACATTTAAAGAGGCATGAGACTTCCCTTAATGTATGTAGTGTATATTACATAGTGTATACTGGAGGTGGTGACCACTTGAGAGCTGTATGGCAACGAAATTTCATTTTAATGTATGCCAATTAGTGTACATTCAATGCTAGAATAAAGGTATTCTAAGTTCTAACTAAATCACAAATCCTGAGCTGTTTAAGCACTCTAGATAACCCCTAAATGGTGTGTATCAGTCAGCTGTGAATCATGCAGCTGAAGTATTAATTTGCTCCTAAATCCCAGCAATGCTTCAAGTTCTAAAACAGGGAGGCCAGTCTGAAACCAGCAACAGCTTTACAAAATTATAGATGTAATCCCATTAAATTGTTTCTGCGTGTCAGCTGCATTCCTGAGAAGACCTTAGGCTAGAAAGTGCAGTGCCTTTCATTATCATCATCGTTATCTTTTAATGACCACATAATCCCTTGTGTGGTGGAGTCTGAATGGAACTAGCAGTGTTTTAATGGCCAGATGCCCTTCCTGTCGCCAATGCGGAGTTTCGTTCTCAGTGTGCCCAGAGAGAGAAATAGCTGCTTCTACCTAGGATTGAACTCACAGCCGCCTGATCGTGAGGCGAGAGCGCCACCTCTAGGCCATCCCACCACTCTGCTGGAAAGTCCCTTTGTCGTTTGTATAAGCCAACTACCTTCATGTTAGGCACGTGAACCACTTCGCCGTATTGGTCCTTGGTTTGCACGGTGACAATTGTTGGCCAGCCACAGCGGATGTCGTCTTTGTTGAGGATCAAGGATGTTTTCTGGGGATCCGCATAGGAGTCTGGTTGCAGCCACCTATGGAGGAGACCGTTTAGTACCCCTTTCAAATTCCTGACTCCTCAGAGGAAGATCACAATGACACAGTAAAAAGGAGTCCCTGTGGATTTTACTCCGTTAGTTGTTGCCAACTCTTAGGGGACGATGCTCATCTCTGTTTTAAGGCCACTGAGCCAGCGCCATCTGAAGACGCTTCTACGGTCATGTGGTCAACAAGACTATATGCCGAAGCTCATGGAACGCTGTTACCTTATTACTGAAGCGGTACCAATTTATCTACTTGCATTTACATGCTTTCGAACTGCTAGGTTGGCATGAGCTGGAGCAAGGAATGGGAGCTCGCCCATCATGTGGCGCTAAGGTCTCAAACCTGGGCTGTCAGCTTTCCAGCCAACAGGCCCCACATCTTAACTACTGAGCCACCATGCCCCTCCCTTTTTGTGTAATGACCCTATTAAACTTTTTCATCACAAAGAAAGAACACAATTTCTAGCTCAGCAAGATACAATAACTTATTTTTTTCTTTTGCAGTGCAACTGTTTGTTGTTGTCCTTTAGTGTTTAGTTAGCATTTCTGCTGTTTTAAACAGTAATTTCCTTCCAAGTGTTAACAGACCCAAATGACTGGTCCTGATCTCTATTATTTAAAAGCTTCCAACGTACTTAACTCTTAGAGCACACCCAATCCACACAGTTAAGGTACGAGTGGATTAGGGAAGACTGGAGGCTAAAACATATACAGAAGGGTTGCAGGAATTGAGTAGGTTTAGTCTGATGAAAAGAAGGACTAGGGGTGACATGATAGCAGTGCTCCAATATCTCAGGGGCTGCCACAAAGAAGAGAGGGTCAAACTATTCTCCAAAACCACCTGAAGGCAGAGCAAGAAGCAATGGATGGAAACTAATCAAGGAGAGAAGCAACTTGGAACTAAGGAGAGATTTCCTGACAGTTAGAACAATTAAATCAGTGGAACAACTTACCTCCAGAATTAATGCGTTCCATTAATTGGATGTTTTTAAGTTGTTGAATGCTCCAACTTTGGAAGTTTTTAAGAAGAGATTGGACAACACTTTGTCTGAAATGGGTAGGATTTCCCGCCTTAGCAAGGGAGTTGGGCTAGAAGATCTCCAAGGTCCCTTCCAAACCTATTTACTCGGAGACTGGGAATGAGAGACACCCCTCCATAGGGTTCCAGAGGGTTCACCTTAATTCAGCATAAAGGCATCCTAAGAGAAGGGTAGCTGTGAATAAAACCGAGCTCTTGCAGTACCTGGCAAGTCTCCCACCGCTGGAGCCTGGCACACAGGAGATAAAGTCCTCCAGAAAGGATTGCTCATTGCTCTGAACTTGCAAGGGCAGAGTTCCTTCCAGAGCCTCCAAGATAGTTGGGGAGTGAGACAAGGCTAGCCCTTTACCCAGGATGCCCGAGTGAGATTTACAGACCTGGCAGAGACAAAAAACAATGTTACCTACTGAGAGCAGCCTTCAACCCGTCTTTCCTAACAAGATGACTTCAACAATAAATACAACTATTGGTGATATCCCTCCCCCCTCCCTGTATTTTGCTTCTTAAGAAACCAAGCTGCTGCAATTATTGAGTGATGCCATGCTTAAAAAATACCAAATAAATATATGTTATGAAATCTACCGCAGCGACTTCACCGCTGGCATGATTTTAATGCCGATTCTTCAGGGGAAGACACTCTAAAATCTCTTACTGATGTCTGGAAATGGCCTTAAAAGCCCTCCAAAATGATCTGAAGGGAACAGAAGGGGCATTTGGGGAGGGGGTGTTGGGCGGTACAGTGGTCAGAATGAGCCATGGTGGCGCAGTGGTTAGAGTGCAGTACTGCAGGCTACTTCTGCTGACTGCCGGCTGCCTGCAATTTGACAGTTCAAATCTCACCAGGCTCAAGATTGACCCAGTCTTCCATCCTTCCGAGGTGGGTAAAATGAGAACCCAGTTTGTTGGTGGGCAATATTCTGATTCTGTAAACCGCTTAGGGAGGGCTGTAAAGCCCTGTAAAGCGGTATGTAAGTCTAAGTGCCATTGCTATATTGCAGGCTGATCCTGCCGACTGCCGGCAGTTTGATCCTGACCAGGCTCAAAGTTGCCTCGGCCTTCTATTCTTCAGAGGTTGGTCAAACGAGGACCCAGCTTGTTGGGGTGGCATAGGCTAAGACTGCAAACTGCTTAAAGAGGGTTGTAAAAACATTGTGAAGCGATATATAAGTCTAAGTGCTATTGCTGTTGCTATGTCCTGGAGATTTTCCATACAAAAGTGACCATACCCTTCATGCAGCCACCCTCCCAAACCCTGGTAGGTTCAATCACTTCACGGTATCCAGAAATTCTTTTTTTGTACATAACAGAAAAATACAAGGCTGAATCTGAAAGGAATAGACGATCGTTTGCGCGGATGGTGTCTGGAAAGACAAGCAGACACGGAAAGTCCCATGACCCAAGGGGGAAGGGGGAATCTGGTCTACCTGCAGGGCGGCCTCTTCCAGCATCTCAAGATCTTCCTCTAGTTCATTGCCTGTTCACAAATAGGAAGTAATGGCACACAATCAAGATACATCCCGAAAGGGATTCAGACCCTTTTCTTAAGCCCCCTCTTGGTTTTTAGAATTTATTGATTAACCAATTCATATGGTTGCTCATTTCATTGATGGAACTCTGGGCAGCAAACCAGAATGGATTAAGATCAATTAAAAGGAGCAAGTCAAGATCCCCTGCAAAATCTCCTCACCCAACATAGCAACTGTAGGGACACTGGGCTTCCATAAACATCCTGGCCCAGCTCTTGCCTTATTTACTCCCCAAGCACTGTGTCAAATCCCCCCCCAACAGATCCTTAACAGATCACCTACCAATAGGAAGGGCCAGATCCTTTTTCATTAGAGCTGCAGCGCAGGCGCCTCCTAGATTGGCCAGCTCTTTCTCAAGCTGAACGATACCCTTGAAACAAATAAAAGAGACAGGTAAAAACTCTTCGTTTAGGTCCATCCGAAAAAGCCTGTAACTCACATAAGATGGCCTAGACCAGGAGTGTCAAATTCAAGGCCCTTAGACCTGTGCTTAGATCTGGCCTGCGGGGCCACCCTGGAAATAGCAAAAAAATACCGGCCTAGGGTATTTCTGCCAGCAAAAACAGAGCTGCCCACTCAAGCTGCTCAATTTTCACTGGCAAAGAGTTACAGGAGGCCGCCATCCCAACCAAAAGTGGAGCTTGGGAGTCCATTTTCGCTGGCAGAGAGCTTGGGTCACCACAGGGTGCCCCTGACAAGATTAATATCAACCCCCCCCCCCCCCCCCCGAAGTCAAACACAACAATGAAATTTAAGTTTGACATCCTTGGCCTAGATGGTTGGTCCTCTTTCTTACAGTAGCCCTCTATTTCTTTCAAAATGCTGGCACTGACTTGCAAAGCTCTGAAACAGAGGTCTCCAAACTTGACAGAGGTCTCCAAATTTCAACTCCCAGAATTCTGGGAATTGAAGTCCACAAGTTTTAAAGTTGCCAAGTTTATAGACCCCTGCTCTGAAAGGATGAGTCCCCAAGTTACCATCCATAGGCCCTCTTGGAGCTCCCTTTCTCCTGAAGCCTTTCTCCCCGTGCCCATTTTCTAAAGATGTCAGTACTTACTTCCTCAGGTCCAGGACTAAATTCATAGCCTATGGCAAAACACTTGAAGCCATAAAAAGAAGCCTTGTCATCCTTTACGTAATCTGACGCAGTTTCCAGTGAGAAGAGGGCTTCATTGCCTAGAAGGAAACGGCATATTTAGCAACAAAATAAAATCAAGCAACTAAACGGGAAAGAGTTTGTGATTAATACTCTGAATTAAGCTTGCAAGTGTGAGTCTTGCATGCACCCAATTTTTTTTCCAGGCACAGGAGACAATAACCTTGTCTCAATAACCAGTTTGCGTCACTCTGGAATGGCACCTGCTGTGGGAACCAAGTAGTTTCCTGATCACTCCATACTACCTGATCGCGAAAACAGAATGGCTTAACCCCAAAACACTAGCAAATCTGTTCTATCTATCTATCTATCTATCTATCTATCTAT
Source organism: Bungarus multicinctus (assembly GCA_023653725.1). NCBI lineage: Eukaryota > Metazoa > Chordata > Lepidosauria > Squamata > Elapidae > Bungarus > Bungarus multicinctus. The sequence goes on along the minus strand of CM042851.1, from coordinate 42,089,065 downwards.
CTATCTATCTATCTATCTATCTATCTTATCTTATCTATCTAATTTATTTATTTATTTATATATGCAAAATTCATTTGTAGGTCACCAATATCATCGTTTTCTTTTAACGACCCCATAATTCCTTGCGGGGTGGAGTCTGGGCAACTGAATGGAGCTGAGTGTTTACTGGCCGGATGCCCTTCCTGTCGCCAATGAGGAGTTTTGTTCAGCAGATTAAATTCTCAATGTGCCCAGAGAGAGAAATATCTGCCTCTACCTAGCATCGAACTCACAGCCTCCTGATTGTGAGGCGACAGCTCTGCCTCTAGGCCACCACACCACTCATTTGTAGGTCACCAATATGAAGCTTTAAATTTCCTGACTACTGAGCCATGAACAGAAGGATAGAGCCCGGCTGATTTGTAAGACCTAGATTTAAGATGTCCGAATGAAAAAAAAATGTGAACGAAGTAAATTAATGCCAACACACAATATACACTAAAACTTCACATGAATACAGTTGTTCTTTTTCATTTGGCTGAAATCAAAATGAACTTTCTCGGATTCATTTAAGTGGTTTTTTTTTCCCCATCCAGCTATTCTTTAATCACACGTATAAAAAATGAGAATTACCTGGTAGCACTAACACCATTGTCGGCCAACCTGTCGAGCCAGAAAACTTCTTCAGTTCTATCCACGAGTTAAGGTTTTCATGGACAGATGCCTGTTTGGGTCCAAATCCTGAAAACTGGATGACTCGCGCAGGAATGAGCAAACGAAGAACATCCTCCGACTGAGCGGTTCCACACTGGCCATCAAACTCTATTGTGATCCACCTGACACATTCTGGAAACGTCACCTAAAACAAAACCAAGTACAAAGAACTTTTTCTGCTGCCATCATGACTGGATGAAATTGAAATTTGCTTAACCAGCCTCAGTTTGCATGCCTGATTATCACATCTTAGGAATCCTGGCCCAAATGCACGTTGGATTCTTCGGAGATATTGAAACTGTGACTCATGCAGACAAACCACTTTGAAGAAAATCACAGTCCTCCATGTTTATGTCCATAGCCCATTAATTGCGTTTACTGCCCTTGTCTGGCCCAGCTCTAATTTAAAATGTGGATGAGTAATATAAAGATGTGTCTTTCCATATTTTAATGTCATGACACAGAATGATTTCTATATAATCAAGCGAGTCATTTTTGCCCGAGGAGCTGTTGATAGCCACCTAATCATTGGTAGGGCTTGGCTGAGCCAATTGATAGCCATTGTTACCTAAACTCTAGACACCAAAACATTATAGGTCAGTGGCGGCTAACCTTTTTGGGCTCCTGTGCCAAAAAGTGTGTGTGTGCTTGTGCATGCATGCTCATATGCCAGCACCCAAAAGGCAATGCATGCCCCCAGACAACGCCCCCTGCCCATGTGCACGCAATGCCCCCTGCCACCCCCTTACCTGCACTGTGCCTCACAGCTGATTTTTGGCCAGTTTGAGGCCTTTTTCAGCCTCCCAGAGACTTGAAAAAAAGCCTCTGCAGGCTTTGCAGGATGAATAATAGGCCTGTTTCGTCACTTCCAGGAAGTGACGAAACGGGCCTATTATTCAGTCTGCAAAGCCTACAGAGGCTTTTTTCAAGCCTCTGGGAGGCCAAAAAAGGCCTCAAACGAGCCGAAAATCAGCTGTGAGGCGTGTGCATGCGCAGTGAGGTAAGTTTGCCTGCAGCTTGCGTGCCGGCACAAATGGCTCTGCATGCCACCTGTGGCACGCCTGCCATAGGTTCGCCATCATGGCTATAGGTGGTTTTCGACTTAACAACCATTTGTTTAGTGATCATTCAAAGTTACAGTGGCACTGAAAAAAGTGAGTTATGGCCATTTTTTACACCATTGCAGCATTCTCATGGTCACATGTTCAAAATTTGAATTCTTGGCAACTGGTTCATATTTATGACGGGGCAATAAAATGGGGCAAAACAGGATTTCCCTTGCTTAATGTACTGAATTGTGCTGTTAAGAGTGCCTGCAGTCGACATTTTCCCTAACTGCTCCAGGGCTCCATGATTTACCCAGCAAATTAAAAGACCCAGAAACCACCCAATGGCCCAATTATGGTTATTACGGGAAGCTCACCTTGTATTGAGTGACGCACGCCGGCTTATACGGATGTTCGCTCTCAATGACGGCATAGTGGTTAGAGGTGGTACATGCGGAAAGGCCCTGCTCAGGCTGGTTGCCGGTGGTGCTGTCGGTGGACTGATTGGGATTGAAGGCCAGAGGGGTGTACTTCTGGTTCAGCACGGCCACGGATGGAAGCAGCTGCTGAACCAGGCCAAAAACCTCCACGGCTACCTGTCGGGTGACAAAAGGCGGGTGGAGGCATGTCAGCTGACTAAAGTTATGGCACCATGGCAAGAAGAGGGATGCTCCTTTGCACCAAGGGTATTTTTTATTGGTCTTGTTGGGAATCACCTAGGATTATCAAACGGGAGATGTAAATAGCTGGACCCCTGGTGGCACAATGGTTAAAAGTGCAAGATTGCAGGCAAACTCTGCCGACAGCCTGGAGTTTGATTCTGACAGGGCTCATGGTTGACTCAGCCTTCTATCCTTCCGAGGTTGGTAAAATGAAGACCCAGATTGTTGGGGGCAATATGCAAATAATGCTGTCATTGTAAACTGCTCACAAAGTGCTGTAAAACACTGTGGGGAGGTACATAAATCTAAATGCCATTGCTATAAATAAAAAAAAACTGAAAAAATGGTGCTACCCTTCTTTGAAAGATGTCAGTTCAGTATTCTCATTTAGCTCAAACTACTTAGGGGTCACTGTAAATAAGAAAAGCACATTTTTAAGTCAGATGGCGCCAACGTCAACATATTTTCAAATTCCTATTTCTTTTCCTGATTATTATTATTACAGATTCATAAATTATAAATGTAGATTATAGTATTATAGTTCATAGATTTGAGTCCTGGACCCAGAAAATAGTTACTTGAGGTGACTGAATCCAGGATTTTGTGCTGAAACATGGAAAGCCTTGATTCTTGATACTGAAAGCCTAACAATCCACTTAAAAAGTTAATAATGCCAGTTTTATAGCTTCAAGTTTGTAGCCACTTAAACAGAAGCATCGACTGGGTTGTAGTTTGGAAGCTTCTCGTGTATAAATGTAATATAAAGGCAAGGACTTATGAAGGGACAAAGTCATGATAGATATTCTTGAATTTAAGAGATGCTCAATTTCAGTCTGACTTTCTCGAATATGAAAACCAGATATCTGCTAAGTAAACATGAAGTCATAACCTAGGTTCATCCTATGGTCTTTAAAATGCCTGCAAATTGTTCGAACGTACCTTGGGAATAGCCGCTGCAACAGGTTCTATGTGGGCTATCATCAGAGGAAGGAGCATAGAAAAGAGGCTGGATGAACTCAGCAGTTCAGGGATGTCTTCAGCTACAAATAAAAAAGTGGTTCAAGCATTAAGACTGTTGATGAAGGAACACATGACTCCCTGAAATGGTTAAGACCTTGCCCTGCGTCACTGAAACTTCACCTTCAGCTTCGATAATGAGGGATCCTTGGTACTCTCTGAGCTTGGTCATTTTCTTGCAGATGTTTCATTAGGTTTAGGTTAGGTTAGGTTTATTTAATTTATATATCGCTCCCTCTCCCATGGGACTCGGGGCGGTGTACAGCCAATTAAAAACAATACGTAAAGAAAACGTAAAATTTAAAAAACAGATTAAAACAGATTAAATCAATGGCCGAAGTTAAAAATAATAAAATAACAAGGGTCTCTAAAATAACAAATTTAAAATCCCTCATGATGCACTGATGATACACTAGAACTAATGAGTGACCTAGTCTGGGGAATGAAACACCTGCAAGAAAAGCAAGCAAGCCCAGAGAGCACCAAGGACCCTTCATTTCAACCCTGAGCTGCAAATATTCTCCTTTATTAGAGCTTCGTTAATGCACAGACTATCCAGCTTCTCTTTCACTGAAGTTGCCCACTGAGCCCACCACGCCTCACCCAAGCAACAGCTGAAATTTGGTTGCTGGGACAGTCCAATGCTGGCTGTCCCAAAGGTGCTTTTTCAAAAGGCAACTGGACTTCCTTTGTTTTCCTTGAAGACATTTCGCTTCTCATCCAAGAAGCTTCTTCAGTTCTGAATTGGAGAACTGAACTGAACTGAAGAAACTTCTTGGATGAGAAGCGAAATGTCTTCAAGGAAAACAAAGGAAGTCCAGTTGCCTTTTGAAAAAGCACCTTTGGGACAAACATGACCTGGATGAGTGAGAATCTCCAATGACGTTTACAATTCTGGTTATTTCCATCCATCTCCTTTCTCCACCTTCAGACAAAAGTATACTCCGTGCCTCTTATTTCCCTGACTATTTCAGAGATCATTAGGTGACCATTGGCCACGACAAAGCTAAGCTTCTACTATTTTGTGTATCTCCCCATAAAAAACATCCAAGCAAATAACTCTGATCAACTCTACTTCAAAGAAAGCCAAGGGAAGCGCTTCCAGCTCTGGCTGCTCATTTTTTTTTTTGCTGCCTTGATGGTAGGAGCAGATTAAGAGACTGAACAAATTCATTCCAAGGTCCTTAAAGAGAATTTAAAACATCTTCTTACCATCTACAGCAAGAGCTCTGTGCAAGAGATCTTTCGCCGCTCGGACCACCGCGCTCACCACAGAAAGTGCAGCGGCTACAATTCTTATCTTCTTCGTTGGCCTTATTTAAGAGCTGCGATTGCAAATCTCCATCATACTCGCTTCTAAAAAAATGGGAAAAATTCAGTCAGAGAAGTCTTAAAACAAACTAGAACAGGAGTAGACTCAAGTGTGGACAGTGAACACATAACCATCCTCAGAACATGGTTTAGGAAGTGCAAATGTTTTTTTTTTTTAAACGACCATGTAATCCCTTGCTTCAGGATGGAGTCGGGCCAACTGAATGGAACTGAGCATTTACTGGCCGGATGCCCTTCCCGATGCCTACGCGGAGTTCACAGCAGATATTTACTCTTTGTGCCTAGAGAGAAACATCTGCCTCCGCCTAGGATTGAACTCTCGACCTTTCAAGTGGAAGGCGACCTCTAGGCCATTGTGCCACAGGCAGTGCAAAAGAATATGCTGATATAGTTCCCTTTTTGCAAGATTTTTTTTTTTTTGCTTCAAATTGTTATTGCGGATCCCACTTACTATGCATCATTTAAATGCTACCCACAGCCTTTTGGGAGTCAGGTGGCTTCAAAACCCAATTAAGTCAATAAAATACATTTTTCCCAGGAATCACTAACATCACATTCATTTAAACAATTCATCTTGTTTGGGTTTAAAGAGAACACCCAATAAAACTCATTGGTCATGGGTACCTATAATAAAGGATCTGTGGAATTTGGCCCCGGGTCTGATTGGTGCCGTTGCTGCTCAAACTGCAGGTGCTGAAAGTGAATGTTACGCCGTCTGGACACTGGACGGTGGTCATGCCTCCGTCACCGTTTGCTGTGCGACTCCCGTAATTTCTCAGACGGACGGCGTACTTCACGTTCTCCTTCAAACATTAAAGCCAGAGTGAACTAAGGTAAACTTTTTCATTTATTTTAAGTACAGCAGGGTTTTAAAGATGGTATTTACGTTTTTAAAATATGAAAAGGGGCAGTCGTTACAGTACCATTCTTGCTGAAACACTATTATTAATCCATTTATGGTGAGGCATGCTAATCTTTGAATGACAACTGTTTTCTGCTATTCTATTGGAATGTAAGTTACTGTCAGGATTCCGGCAGTCACCCCAATTAAATCATGAGTCTCGAGCCAAACTTCTAAAACTAAACAGGATTTACTGAGAGTTAACATGTCCGGCACTGCCTGGGTGTAACCGACTCTGAGACACATAATTCACTGTCACCTCTGACCCTGGTTTCCCCCCACCCCTCTGGGTGTATCATAATTCATATTCTCCAATGGGACATGTCCATAGCCAAGAGTCATCAATCATGTTCTCCAGTTAGATTTTTTGCTTGGGAGAAACTTCAGTCACCTAATTACAATCACTGAAAAACTATGCATGGAATGCACTTTCTGTTCTAAGCTGCTGTCATGCCCCTGTCGGAATCTGATTCAGAGGGGGAAGCCAAGCAGCTGACAGGGAGTGGGAGTGTGGCTCCGTTGGCTGTGGAAGAAACTGGGGAAGGACACAGGCCAACTGGGCAGAGCAGGCAGAGGGAATTCAGAGGAAGATCCAGGCCCACCCCCTTCATCTCAGGGCACGCAGGGAGGAATGGAGAACGTGAGTTGTGTGGCTTACGGGGAAGGAAAGGGCCCTGATTCCCTTCATTAGCTGCAGCTGGAAACACAGTGTTTAAAAAGGGAGTTTGCGCACAGCAGCTTGTTGGAAACAAATAATGTATTATCTTGTTTTGTCGAGGCTTATCTGGGTTCCTGGTGTCTTCCCAACTGTGTGTGTTTTGTTGGCGTTTGAAGTCTGCAATTCCTTATCTTGCCCTGTCCAATTAATTGTTTGCAGCGTGGTTTGTGTGGATTTTTATTTACATTTTTATATGTACTTGGTCTTCGGACTGAATTTTCTCCACATAAAGGCTGTTCGTGGGAGAGTTTTTTTCTCCAGCCGAAGGTAACTGGACATTGGGGGCGAAGTTGGAGGTATTAAAGGGACTTTTCTGACTTATGTGACTGTGTTGTCTTTGGGCCACGACCCGGGTCATCACAGCTGCCGCACTGCTCTTTCAAACCCCTTTCCCCTCTCCCTTTCTGTTGGCAATTATAAAACAGCCCAAAAAGTGTTTCATAAGTTGATAGTTATGTAGTGAGCTTCTTCTGCAGTGGCCCCTGCTCTGTGGAACATCCGCCTTTTGAATGGGCCCAAGTCTGTTAGCCTTCTATAAAGCTCTAAAAAGATGGTCTCGTTCCTGAGCTTGGGGCGCTACCTACACCAAGGGCCTCACCTGTTTCTACTGTTAACAGGCCAGATATCTTGCTTCTGGATGTACTTCAAATTAGGCCATTTTAATGTGGGCTTTTTTTTACCCTTTATAATGCTTTTTTACTGTTTTGTTTTTAATTGTTTTTAATTGTTTTTTTAAAATTCTAATTCTAAATTCTAAAATTTGGTTTGAATTGTGAGCCACCCAGAGTCATTTGCCGAGATGGGCAGCTATAAAAAAAACAACAAAATAATAAAATAAATAAAATTAAATATAAAATGAGAACATAAAATAGAATAAGGAAATAAAATATGCAATAATAATAAATAAAATATGCAGTAATAATATATAAAATAAATAAATAAAATATACAATAATAAAAAATGAAAAAATAAAATCAAATATAAAATAAATATAATAAAATGAAATATAAAATAAAATAATAAATAAAATAATAAAATAAAATAATAAAATAAGCATGGGGCAGGTCCATGACTTTTGGTCATGAAGACTCGGTGGAGTTGTCTGAAACTATATAATGCTTAAAATGGGTAGACAAATCCCTGGGCCATTTAACACATCCATTTTGTATAATTCTCTATACCAACAGATGGAGCATTAATCTCTTCAAGAGATTTTGGATTTCCACAGGAAAATATATTGCTGCATTTACCTTCAGAGGAACGACTTTGTCAAGTTTAATTTCCGCCATCTCGCTCGGAGAATCGTCTGTGGTATATGTTCCTTTAACTAATTCTAGAGATGTCCATCTATGGGAATGAGTTGAATCTCCTGTATGATCACTCTAAATTTAAAAGATCATTTTTAATGCAGCTATAGCATTCGTAACAACAGTACAAATGAACAGTATAAAAGTCAGAACAGTTATCCTACAAGCACATGCTTTTTTTAAAAACTCGCTTAAAGTGTCATGGCTCCCACACAAGTCCACGACAGAGTAGATTCGATGTTGGTGCTAAAAACGCTCCTGGAGGTGAACAATGTCCTCTTCCCTTTCCCCCACACACCTGTACCCACAGAAAGACATGAAAGAGATTTCTCCTATTTATATGAAAGGAAGATGGGCCTGATTCCCAGCAAAGACCACCACAGGGAAGAAAAAGCATGCCCCAATTTTAAACACTGTCTGAATATTCAATTCTGAGTTAATTACTGTTACTGTTGACTGTATCTTTATATGTTTAGACTGTACACCGCCCCGAGTCCCTTTTGGGAGAGGGAGCGGTATAAAAATACGATAAATAAATAAATAAATAAATAAATAAATAAATAAACCCTCAACTTTCTCATCTTACTGAAACTCATCAAGTCTATCCCGAAAGTCCTTTTTCAAGAGGCAAGTGGACTTTCTGGTTTTTTTTTGAAGACATTTCACTTCTCATCCAAGAACCTTCTTCAGTTCTGAAGTGGGGAATGCAAGGATTTATACTCCTTGCAGGCAGCTGGTCATTTGCATTCTTTTTAGAGAGAGGTTGAGGCCACTTGAAGGTTTATCTGTGTCCTCAGGGTCACCTGAGTGGTGTAAATTGGTGTGGAACCTTCTTGGAACTGTTGAAAGGGCTGTGTTGCAGTCCTTTCAACAGTTCCAAGAAGGTTCCACACCAATTTGCACCACAAAACGTCTTCAAGGAAAAACCAGAAAGTCCACTTGCCTCTTGAAAAAAGCACCTTTGGGACACCCATTAGCAGGGTGATTGAGAATCTCCACAGACATTCACCAAGTCTAATTTTGTTCCTCAACAAATGTACCCCATCACTTTTGAGTATAAACATCGCAGGCTAGCGTACCTCTGCACACTAGGAAGTGCAGCGTGCACGTCTCCACATATACGGAGATGAACAAATTGTGATTCCAGAGAAAGAAGGAATGAATGACTGTGTGCATGTGTTTGAAGAGCAAAGGCAACATCAACCTGGTACTGAATGAAGTTTTCACAGAAAAAGGCTGGATTGGTTCCTTCTGTGTGATTAATACGTACATCGTCCACCAGGACTTCTAGTTCGTATTCGTGGATCCCTCCTCCTCCGTAAACCGAGAACCCAACCACGATGACTCCCGGTTTGTCCACAGAGAAACAGATGGCATCCGGGGAGCCGTTTCCAGTATTCCAGCTCCTGCCCTGACTGGTTTTTGTAAATCGATTTGGGCTGGACTTGACAGAATGCAAGGAGCTGAGTCCATCAGCCTGGAGAGAAGAAAGTCCAAATTAAGGCAAGATTTGACTGCAAAGGATTTGAGGTAAGGTTAGGCATCTGATGTGACAACGAAGGAAGTTGCGCAGTCGTCCATTTTTTTCCAGTCTGTTCATCTGTGAACTGCCCGATTAACCTTCTCTGCAAAAAAATCCCTAGAAACTGATAATCCCTCAGTTTAAAATGCCCTGGCAAAATGCAGCCAAAGCTGAAGCATTTTATTTCTGGAACAAAATAAGCCAAATTAAAATCATCATCGGAAAATATGGGAATATAAGGTTTCCCTGAAGTCCTCTTAGCAGACCATGAGGAAAAATAATACGCTGGAATTAGGCTTACAGGTGCGTTTGTAGCCATCCTCTCAGTAAATTTCATGAACAGAAAAGAAGACTGTAGAATTTATTTCCTTTTAATGTGACAATGAAGGAAATGATTCATTGTTTATTCCACTGTTCCATTACTTCACTAATGTCATGTTTACACTTTCTGTTTTTATTGTTATTAAACCGCCTAGATTAGCCTCACAGCAAGATAGGCGGAAAATAAATTTCACAAATAAATGAGTAAAAGTAAATAAAAAGTTCGGTTAGAGTTGGTGAGTCTTATTACCTCAGACCCCAGTGCAGAAGCTGTGAGCTCGCTCACAATACTCGCAAGCAATCCACAGGTATTAGAAACCAGATGTGCAGAGAATAACTCATTTTCACGCCTCAGGCTATTTCTCACAGGTAACACCACAATCACCAACATCTTCTCAAGGACCTCGCGAAAACTTGTCATCCCAGAGATGTTCTCTTCACTCTGGAGAAAGAACCAAAGATGTGCACTTAAAAACTAATCAAGGAGAGAAGCAACCTAGAACTCAAGGAGAAATTTCCTGACAATTAGAATGATCAATCAGTGGAATGGCTTCCCTCTACACGCTTGGGTATGCTCCATCACTGGAGGTTTTTAAGAGACTGGACAACCATTTATCTGAAATGTTATAGGGGTTCCTGCTTGACCAGGGGGTTGGACTAGACGACCTCTAAGGTCCCTTCCAACTCTGTTATACTGTTCTAATTTTAAGCTATTCTTTCTGGTGTCAGTTGGTCTCTGTTGTGATGGGCTTGTAACCTGATAACACGCCTCAGAAGGTATAGGCCTCTCCAGAGTGACTCCTAGATCCTTGCTGAAGAAGATGCATTTCAATCAGCAGAATGGCAAAAACAGCTTCTTTCTTTTAAAATTTTGTATATTGTTGGTTGAGGAAAAGGAAAGAAGACAACTTTCAACCACTAGCTGAAGACATGATTTCTGCATCAGCTTGGGTTATCCCAGGGGGTTGGATTATAAGACATCCAAGGTCTCTTCCAACTTTTGTTATTTGGATAAAATGACCCATAATGTAACACAAGTCTGAACTGAATGCATTCAGAAGTCAAACTCTAAACTATGGACAAATGTAAATTCTGACCTGAGCAATAGAACTGAACACATCCCTACTATGTAGGCTGTCATGGCCTCGCCGGAGTCCGAGTCCACAGAGGAAGACTAGCCAGAGCTGGGGATGACTAATTAAATGAAGTGTTCATGATGGATCTCGCTATCAAAGCTAATTAAAGCTAACTCAACATTTGTTCTGGGTTTCGCCTGCTTGGCTTGGTTAGAGTTTCTGTAGAATCTAACAGTTACCCCAGCTGCTACGATGAACAGATCAGAAAGTTATCTGTCAACTTCCAAAGAAAAATTAATATTAACCTCATGCAGCACTTGTGCAAAACACATAAAGCATGAATGTATATCCAGCACTTCTTGCCAACTGCTGTTCAGCTATGAAAACAGGGGCCCAACTATTCTTGAGAAAAGATACTAACTACAGTTAAACAGTTCTTCCCTCTTAGGAAAAAAAAGCTTTAGCTAAATGTCAAGTGTGGGAAAATCAGGAAGTCAAATGAATCCTGGTTTGTTGCATACTAGCTCTCGCAACAAAGAATCTGAACTACTAACAGTCAAAAACAAAGGATAAAAGTCAGTGGAATTCAAGGTGGGCTGGATTTAAGTCTCTTGTGGCCATGAAAAGACTCCAGACTGATGACACATTTGACCCCTCCCTTGGGCTCAGTCTAGTCTCCTACACTAATGCTAGTAACAATTGTGAGAATCTACTGCGACTTGTGTTGGCCCTGCCAAAGCATTTCTGTAGCAGAGACGTACCTGACTTAGTTTTTCCATGTGTGCCACCAGAAGAGGAAAACGATGGGCCAGTGCAGAGTCGTTCTCAGTACTGGCTTGTTTGATTCCCGAACAGAGCAAGGCTTCTCCATCATAAGCAATTGGGAAGATGGAGGTGAGCTTCACAGAAGTATGGCACAGTGCTGACATCACAGCTGCCAGCAGCCTACTGCTTGAAGTCTTAAAGTTGGCTTCCTGGATGTCCTGGAAAAGAAGCAGGTTGGAACAAAATGAGGAGCTTCCGGCCTGAAAACAGGTTGAGTTTTGCTCCATTATATCTTGCCCACAGGGGGTTGTGCCAACATTGACATGGGAAAGATTAGTGGAGAAAATGGAGAAAGCAACATATTCTGAAGTCAGGACAATTAATTAGTGGAAGTTTGCTTCCAGAAGTTGTGAGTGCTCCAACACTGGAGGTTTTTAAAAAGAGACTGGACAGCTACTTGTCTGGAATAGGGGGTTCCCTACTTGAGCAGGGGCTTGGGCTAGAACAGTGGTCGCCAATCAGTGGGCTGGGGACCAATGTTGCTCCGTGAGAAAATTTTGGTGGTCCACAGAGAAATGTCACCCCCAAAGTAATTAATTTAGGATACGTGGGAACACAAGGATGCGCTGCCCACATGGCCTGAGGGAACACAAGGCTTGCATTGCTTGCATTGCAAACAACATGAGGTAGTGAGGGGAGTGGGGAAAGGGCAATGGGGGGAACTTGACCCACTCGCCCACCTGGCTACCAGGCTGCTTCTTTTCGCTTCTTTCTTCTTCTGCTTTTGGCTGCAAGCAAGGAAAGCAGCAAAAGTTTTTCTTTCTCTCCCCCCAAACTCCGCCAGAAATGAGTCCTTGGAACCCTGAAGGCATCCTGCTCCAAGAGTCTCACAAGGACTCATTTCTGGCAGAGTTTGGGGGAGAAAAAGAAAGACTTCTGCTGCTTCTGCTGCTTTCCTTGCATGAAGCCAAAAGTCTCTCCCCCATCCCCACCCCGAGAACGGAGCTGGAGATGATAAAATAAACAAATGAATAAAGAATGATTGATCGGTAGGAAAACAGTGTGAGGAATTTTCCTGCAGACATTTTTTGGGGGTTTTCCCAGGGTCTTTGATCCGCAGGATTTAAAATTATGAGTTTGGTGGTCCCTGAGGTCCAAAAGGTTGGCGACTTCTGGGCTAGAAGACCTTCAAGATCCCTTCCAACTCTGTTAATTTGTTATTCTGTCCAGGAACGGATGGTAAGAAGAAGGGATGAACAAGAGGGGCAAGAGGTGGCATTGGAACACAAATGGTGCTGGGAAAAGAAGCACCAAGAAGAAAGCACAATTGGAAGAGAAGGAAGTGGAGGAGACGGCTTTTCTTTCTCTGTCCCTCCTACTACATCAAGAGTTATTGACCTTTGTAAAAATGGAAACTCAGCCCGTCGAAGGATGAAGGAGCAATGGGCAACTGAGAACAGCAACAAGTTTCTGTTTCAATTAATGCCGTGTCTTGCATTGAGAAGGCATCAACTGCCTATTTGGGGCCAATCTGATGGAAGAATGCTATTCAGTGGTTTTGGGAAACGGGTAGACCTTTCCAGAGCATCAGTTCAAAAGCCAAAGGAAGGGATTTTTAGTACCTGATCCAAGCAGTTGAGTAAATCACAGAGACAGGCCCACTGCAAGGCCGGAGTGGGATAGAAAGAGTGAAAGCAGGCCGTGAAGGTATTGTGGCATTCCTGGAGGGCAGCTTCCAGCAGGCTCAGGGGCTGAGTGAGGTAGCCTTGAGGGTCATTGTCCAGCTTGATCATGCAGTGGTCGACTCCTTCCGACAAGATTTTTCTCAGCAAGGTTCTCGTCTTCCCAATACAGTCTGCGAGCCTGCTGCTTTCTTCCACAACAGCTTTAGCGGTGGCTGCAAAGAGCGGTAACCGAAGTGACACTAGGAATGCAGTCAAGAGGGTTGAGGGGTCCTTGGTGCTCTCTGAGCTTGGTTGTTTTCTTGTGGACATTTCATGACCCAAACTAGGGAACATCATCAGTGCTTCAATCCTGAGCTATAAATATTCTCCTTTATTGGTGCCACATATGGGCGTCAAACCCTTCGGTGTACTAGTTTGGGTCATGAAACATCTTCAAGAAAACAACCAAACTGAGAGAGCACCAAGGACCCCCTCATTTCGACCTGAGCTACAAATATTCTTATTGGTAGTCAAAAAGTTTAATGATAAATAACAGAAAAAATAAAATTGTCTGGACAAGGACACATCTGAAAGTAACTAAACCAGAAGGACAATGAGTCTTTTGGGCCATGTGTCCTTCTCTTTGAGGACCTCAAAGACACAATTACCTTCTATTAATCAAAGCTTTCCCCTTTGTCCAGAAAAGGAAGCCAAATATAGTAAGACTGTGTATTAAGTCAACTTCTAAGTTGGGTTCAATATCCTAGCTTATTCCAAAGCAGGACAAAACCAATAGCCATATTTATTACATAGATTTCTTTGCCTTTGCTACAAATAGAGGGGAGAAGAGACTATGTGTACAGCTAATAGCCCTTTTCACCTGGCTGGCTAAGGTGAAATAGAATTATTCCACCATGAACTCAGATTTACTTAAAAAGAGGTCAATAGGCAGCATGTGCACTTGGAAGGAGGAGGAGGAGGGGGAGGGGGGAGGAGGAGAATAGGAGGGTGGAAGGGGGAGGAGGAGAGGAGGAGGAGAAGAGGAAGAGGAAGAGGAAGAGGAAGAAGAAGAAGAAGAAGAAGAAGAAGAAGAAGAAGAAGAAGAAGAAGAAGAAGAAGAAGAAGAAGAAGAAGAAGAAGAAGAAGAAGAAGAAGAAGAAGAAGAAGAAGAAGAGAAGAAGAAGAAGAAGAAGAAGAAGAAGAAGAAGAAGAAAGCATCTCACCTGAAACAGGGTAAATTTCACAGGTGTAGACACGCAGTAACCTCAAGCAGCAAGTGCCGACGAATCGCAGCCTTTCCAAATCCAGAAGGGTGGCCGTGTACTGGAACCCCTTCAGACCTCGGAGTTCTTCCACGCCTAAAACTAAGGTGGTCCAGCTCCAATGAAGAATGCTCAGCAGCGACTCAAAGCACTCCTGTCCCAAAGAAATCATAAGGGAAGCAAACAGGGCTCAACAAGGAGCATTCATTCATCCAAGGCTGCCCAGTTTGAGATCCCAAGGATTAGAAGTATATAGTAACCTTCCAGGGAACCTTCTTAAAAGGTGGTCAAACCCAACTGTCGTTGTCCATCTCCAATTCCTTTAACTAAACCCAAGTTTAGGACAAGATGGGAGGAGAAAAAACTGACAAATTCTTCGGAGAGGCTGGAAGATGATGGTCAGGAAGCTTCTTCCTTTCTCCTTCACCTCCATGAAAATATTTTGACGCTGGACTTCAGTCCAATCTTAACAAATTCAAGAGTGCTTTTAACCCAGCTAGGAAGGAACAGTAGAATAGCAGACAGTACCTCCTTCTCCTCCGGATACATTGATTTTTCTTGCTAAACTGATGATGTTTATCCATTGTTTTCGAAGGACGAACATCATCAGTTTAGCAAGGAAAATTAATGCATCTGGAGGAGAAGGAGGTACCGCCTGATACAACTGTAGAAAAGAGATATGCTCTCCAGAACTTCACCTCTCATTGTTTTTCTAAAAAGGATTCACCTAATCCTGAGGGTCACTAGGGTACCTAGGAACGAGGGGGCCATGCATGGTTCCCTCAGAAGGTCAAACTATTGATAGACTATGAGCAACATGCCGTTGCTCTCTTTTGTCAAAATGAATTAACGCTGCAGAATAATCACGGCACAGAAACTGTGCCCAGGGGCCTATTAAATTCCTATCTTCTAATCTAGAGATTATGAGCAAATGCATATGCAGCATAAAGGATAATAAACTCTATGTTCACCTACTGTGTTTTTTCAGCCACTGCAGGGAGAAAATGCCATGGACATAAATAAGTTTACTTAAGAATGAATGCAGTTTTCTGCTTTTCAAAAAGGGTTCAATGTGCATATCTTTATTTTGTACAGGTGGTCCTCGACTTAACAACAACTGACCCCCCAAATTTCTGCTGTCAACTGAAACATTTGTTATAAGTGAGTTTTGCCCCATTTTAAAAACTTTCTTGCCCCCGTTGTTAAGTGAATCACTGCAGTTGTTAAGTTAGTAACACGGTTGTTAAGTGAATCTGGCTCCTCCATTTTGCATCATAGAAGTTGCAAAAGATGTTCACATGACCCCAGGACTCGGCAACTGTCATAAATATGAACCAGGTGCCAAGCATCTGAATTTTGATCATATGACCATAGGGATGCTGGCTGTAAGAGTGGAAAAACGGTCATAAGTCACTTTTTTTCAGGTCTGCTGAAACTTAGAATGGTCACTAAATGAATTGTGGTAAGTTGATAGACTACCTGTACAAGATTTAAAACATGCAGTAAACTATTCTTTACTAGCCAAGTCTTTTCCGCTTGATTAAAACACGGGCGGGCGGACTTACCACGGAAACGGTTCTTGCAAACGATCGCTTTAAAATGTGCACCGGCTCGCTGGTTTGCTGCTTGCCTTTGGATGCGCTTCCATCACTCGTTGGCAGCCTTAGAAGGGAAAGCAAAAAGAAGAAATAGTGTTGGTGCATCCTGCAAGCAGGTCTGAGGGATATACAACCTCATTGGTTCTTGCAAGTCATGGTTTCTGATGAACGAGCTGCGTTTATTGGAGGCAGGAAGTGACAGGTCTGAGGGAGAGGAAGGAGAAGGAGAAGAGGAGGAGAGGGAGAAGGAGAGAGAGAGGGTGAAGGAGGAGGAGGAGAAGAAGGAGAAGGAGAGGGAGAGTGAGGAGAAGGAGAAGGAAGAGAAAGAGGAGGAGAAGGAGGAGAGGGGGAGGGAGGAGAAGGAGAAGAAGAGGAGGAGGAAGAATTATTGCCCACAACCATAAAAATAGACCTTCTCTGGAACAAAACTATATTGGCTACTAATTTAATATATGTTCATTATGAAGAACAATGTAAAGAGTCAGAAAACTCCAATTAAATTAAGAAACTGTACAACCCACATTGTTGAATGTTACATTATGCTTTCGGTTCAAATGTCTGCTTAAAGAGGATAGACAGACAGACAGAGATATAGACACACAGACAGACAGAGACAGACAGACAGACAGACAGACAATACAAACACACACACACACACACACACACTACCTGTATAAGAGTTGAGGGATCTGGCCTGCATTCACGTCTGTGCCATTATTTGATTTCTTTGAACTTTTAAACTGGAAGACAATCCTGCAAGAGGAAAACCGATTTAGAGGCCGGGGATGCTCCCTCCGTTTCAGAGGCTCCAAGGGGAAGGGGACTTACCCATCATCTGTAGTAATGGAGGCTTGTCCATGGGAGCCGCAATCGCTGCTGGGGCCAGAAACTCGTGCCCAGGCGACATACCACCAGCTGGCTTGCAGGAGGACAGGTTCGTCAAACATCATAGCATACTTTTCCCTGAGAAAAAATCAAGCAAAATTGGCGTCTGACATAGCAAAGGGCTACAACGCATCTGTTTAGTTCAACTTCATTTGAATGTTGCTTTGGGCTGCAAGGTGTTTTTTTTTTTTTTAATTTATCAAGTTTATACAGTCGCCCAGTCTCCTGAGAAGTGACTCTGGAAGTGACATATAAAGAAAAGGAATATAAACTGACTAGCTGGATACCCATGCTTCGCTAAGAAACTATGTGGTCAGGCTTAGTTTTTGGGGAGGAAAATAAGTGAAAAAAAATTCTGCCTCTGCCTACCAGCACCCATTGGTATTCATCTGGCTAGCGTCCTCTCAGTGTGTGAGAGAGTTGAGGGCTGTTTGGAAAGTGAAACAGTATTTGCTGTGTGAGCAAGAAAGAGACAGCAAGGAGCCTCAGCGTGGCTTAGCTCAACTGTTCTGTACTAAAGATGCTTGATGCTGTGAAACTGAAACTCCTTTCCTCTGCTTGTGTTTTGCATTTGGAACAGATTTCTTTTCAGGTGGGAAGAAGGAGTAGAACTCCTTAGCATCAAGGTGTGTTAATAATAATATAGGAAATACTAATGCTCTGATGGTCATTTCGAAAAATCCTTTCTTAGTGAGCACCTAGAAGCCAAGAGGAACATAGATGCCACATTTCAAGTTTGTAGGCTTTACGGTTCTGCAGATTTCGTGATGATGCGTGAATAGTATTTCACTTTTATATATATAGATTTATTTGTTAATATATGTGATTATTTCTGGTGCTCTAGCAGTTGATTAAGATTGAATGATGAGGTTTTATACTTTATGGATAAGAAATGAGATAACAATTGTCATCGTTCATATATACAAGGAAATTGATTATAGGAAATAGAAGATAGGGTAAGAGAGGTATTTTATTGAAGTATCGGAGAAGTTGTCTGTACTTGTCTGGAGAGAGGGAAGAGTAATTTCTTTATATGTTTTTACTTTTTAAAATTATATTAATTATATATTTTTCTTTTTTCCTCTGCATTTTTATATTTTTATAAATATTTCATATTTTATTTTTTATATTCTTTTTTGTTTGCATTAGTTTTTTTATCCTAAAAATAAAAATATACAAAAGAAGTAAAAGGAAGGTATATAAGGTTTGTTTATTTGATCAAAGTTAAAAATAATATATGTTGTTATTTTTGATAACTGAATGGATTTCTGCTGACAGTAGGAGTGAAAAGTTGATGCTTTATGGATTTGCTAGAGATAAGAGACAAATCATACAAATAAGAAGTTTTTTCAACTGTAATTAAAATCCGTAATAAAAATTACATATACAAAAAGGAACCTTTCAATTTAGTTACTTACAAATCCTTACTTGGTTCAATGTTTATAGCATGTCAATTTTCTATTTTTCTTGAGAAAGATCTTTTTGTAAGAAGCAGAATAATTGTTGGCTGTGTCTCTTCCCCTCAATTTCTTTTAAGTTTCTCAGAATAAAGTGATTACTAGAATAGATTTATTCATCGCATTAAATTAGTTTTAATGATATGTTCATAAAACAGTGACAAATTTTATATCAAACAATAAGCATACTGAAGCAGTCACCCCGGAACAATGCAAGATTTCAGAATATAAGTTGAAGGAGTGATATGATTGGGCTGATTCTCCTTGTTTATTGTCATTTATGTCATTTATGTTTATTATATGCATAATTTTGTATTTATTTATTCTGTCAATGTTTATGTATATTGAAGGGGGTGATCCTTTGAGAGTTGCATGCAATGAAATTCAATTTTAATGTATGCTGATTAGTGTACATTCAAAGTAACAATAAACTGGTTCTAAGTCTAATTGTCCTCCTTATTCTAAACTGGATGCCTTCGAGACACTCTTCCTTTTTTAAACTGAAAATAAAAACTTGGGTTAAGAGAAGTGATTTTTAAAAAAATTCTTCTCACCTTGCGGCACAATCATACGCTAGGACATCCGTCTCAGCAAGAAGGTCCCCATCAGTCTCATGGTCACCTCCATCTGGCCCCAACTCAAAGAGCTAAAAAAAAGAGAAACCTTCAATGGTTTTACCTTCCAGTTGGACTGGGAGGTTGTTCTCTTCTTACCCTCTCACCCTAATGCCGTTATGGCAAACCTATGGCAGGCGAGCCATCGCCCCAGCTCAGCTGTGCCGCACATGTGCACACGCCTCCTGCCTGCGAGCAGGTCTTCGGGTCTCTCTGTGCATGCATGGGAGGCTGGGCGCCTGCACAGGGAATGTGTGGGCATGCACAGAAAACACGCACGTATTGCGTTTTGGGGATGCATGCGCACACGTGCGCATAGGGCACTCGGTGCCAAGAAGGTTAGCCATCACTGCCCTAGTGTCTCCCTTGGGCAAATCTAGTTGGGCAGAGTTCATCAGGTGCCAAGGAAGCAGCCTGAAAACAAGCCTTGACTGAGAACTTTTGTCAGGGACACTGAGCAAGTGAGGATGGGCTATCACTAAAGGCAACGGCTACCACTTCAGAAGCCCAAGGCAGCCTCAAGTAGGTAAAGGCTGGGGAGGTAAGTCAAAAGGTCACTTTCAATCTTATAACCATCAAACTCACTCATGTCTTCCGAGAATATGTTCTAATTTTGGAACAAAACTTAAGCCATTCTGAAACTTCAAATCAAACACACAGTTTGCCATTTTCTAAAGTCAACACCCCTCACTCTGCTCCTAGAGTTTCAGCTGAGTCCAGGACAAATATTCTTATGCAACTCTTTTCAACAAATCCAGACATTCGTTTTAACACATACTGTAACAGAATGGGGAGGATATGCAGCCTGACTATTTATTACGCAATGCAAAATTAAAAGTTTTGAGAGCGTTGGATGAAATAAAGGGCAGACTATTCAGTTTATCTTCATCACTGCAATATCTATGAGGCTTACAGTTCTGGATGAAGCCTGATATGCTAGCCTTGCCAAAACTCCATGTATTGATTTTTAGAAACTACAGAATTATTTTAATACTAGTAAAAAATTGCTGGTTTATATTGGTTCAGGTATTTTAATGCCCCCAATTTTAGATACAGTATGTGCCATGACAACATTAGGTCTGTTTTATAAGAATAATAAAGGTCACCTTTATGACAACTTACAGGAAGAAATACATTTGAGGGAAGAGAAGGAAAGAATATCTGTGAAAAATCAAATGTGAACTGCACGTTTCTTATTATTTTCACTTTTTTTTTTTTCATATATATATATATTTTTCACAAAAGCAAGCTTCATTCCCTCCTGGTATTTCAAGAGCTGCCTGATCAAAGCCATGCTATGTTCCAAATTCAGATTTGAACACAGCTCCTTTCCCTACCTTTATTTTAGCGGTGTACTCTCCCCTGCCACCAAAAAGGCCCAGGCCACCAAGCAACAGGTCAGTATCCGCGCAAAAGCGAATGGCTTCCACGGAGTGGGCTGAGTAACCCCACCCTCCTCCATGACCTAAGGAAGAAAAAGGAAAGCAGGCGGTCACACAACCGTCCACAGGGACATCCTGGCCAGAGGAGGGAAGGAGGATCAGCGGCTAAGAAAGCTGAAAGGGTTACTTTCAAATCTGTTGACGATACTGTAGTCTTCCTTGGAGTAGACTTTCATCACAGCGTGACTCTCCTCTTCTGTGTTCATCACGCCCATTTTTAAGTCCTGCATGGCTGCCAACGTGTCAAGGCAACCTTTACAAATAAAGCAAAAAGGATGAATACAGTTGGATCGTACCCATCCAAATGGAGCAATGTGAACAGGTTAACAAAGGATAATTGTTCAGGCGTGGGATGAGGAACACGTGGCATGTCAAGCAGTAAATCTGGCTTTCTATCTAAAAAAAATACCAAAGAAATAAAACACTTTGCAAATTATTCGTACTGTATACCTGTACAGCTATAACTGTAGGATTAGAATCTCTCCAGATCAATAAGCTTGCTGACTTATATTTATTAAAACATTTAATATCTATCTGACCTCACAGCCCTTGAATGTTCCAAGACTTCAACTATAAAAGCATAAAAAAAAAAGTCGACCTCGCTATTTTGTGCAGTGATTGTTATGATGGTGCTGAAAAAAATAACTTTGCAACCAAGGTGTGCATTTATAACTTTCACAGCATCTGTCTCTCCCAGTCATGTGTTTGGCATTACAGTCAGTTAGTATGCGTTGTCCTGACATTTTCCTTTCATTTTCCCCTGGCTTGCTGGGTGGAGAGTTTGAAAAAGCTAGCTCTTTTGACAATCCCTCCTGTGTCCCTTGCAAAGCAGAGAGATCGGGGAGGAAGGGATTACAAGAGAGTGAGCAAGCACACAATAGGGAACAGACACCAAAAGGAATGTGGTAGCAGTCTACTCAAACAGGTCTCAGCACATTCTTTCGATATGCATTCCCACTGTCTCCCTGCTTACTTTCTTATAATCCTTTCCTCTGCGATGAACATAAATACAAACATTAAATTGCTAAAGCAGCAGAGGAAATGGCATTCCAAAAGATGGGGGAATAAGGGAACAGGACAGCTGAAGTTAAAAAACAGAAGCACAGAGCCAATCATGTGATTTTCCAGTTAGCAACCACATCATTTAGCAACAGAGTTGATAGTCCCGATTGTGGTCACTAAATGAGGAGTATTTGTATCATTCTTACAGTTAATAAAACTACTCTAGCAATGTTTGATATTTTGCTAGTTATTTTGAGGTGGATCGTTCATACCGAGCATGTGCAAAGCTGCATGTGATCTTGTGGTAAGAGCTTTGGATCCTGTTGGAAGAGCCAGTTCTGGACTGAGAATGCTGCAACGGGACTGTGTATCCGGAGCGGTGGGAAGCCTGGAATCGGCCACAACTGAGTTGTAACTCCACAATTCTCTTGCATTTGGTCGAAACCTGATCAAAAGAATAAGATCCGATACCTTTCAAGCTGTTGTTATTACCACGCGGCCTAATAAACTCAAACGCAGGGATTTCAGACTAGAGGTTACCAACTTCATGATCCTTGTCCTGCAATGGACAGGCAAGTGGGTGTTATTCTAGAAAACTACAGGAGAATGAAGACAAGCATTCAATCTCTCCAAAAATACATATTCAACTGAATGTGTGATGACCCGGGGCGTGACACAAAAATAACAAAGTTACAATAATAGAATAAATTCCCTTTAATGCCTCCAACTTGGCCCCAATGTCCAATTATCCTCGGCTGGATATCAAACACTTCAAAAAAACAGTCTACTGAGGGAGTAAATGCAGTCCGAACCAAAAATAAAGATAATTAGAAATAAAAAAAAACCCAACACAAAGCACACTGAAGTAATTAATATGGCAGGCCAGGATGATAAATTGCAGACTTCCACCAGATAATGCAGCAACCACAGTTGGGAGGAAGCCAAAACACAGATAAGCTTCGATAAGAATAATGCACGCTTTGCTTCCAGCAACGTTGCCATGCGCAGTTTTGTCCTTTTAAACAGTCCTCCCAGCTGCAGGCCATGAAGGGGATCAGGGCCCTTTCCTCCCCTGTAGACCAGGCTACTCACGTTTCTCCCTTATCCGCTCCTCCCTGCGTGCCCTAGGATGAAGAGGGGATGGGCCTGGGTCTTCCTCTGAATCTGGCCTGTGCCCTTCCCCAATTTCCTCCACACTCCCACTCCCTGTCAGCTGTTCCATCTCTCCCTCAGAGTCAGACTCCAACAGGGGCATGACAGAATGTATAAAATGTATAACTTCGGCTTTAGGCTAAGGCTGAGTAGGCAGTGGCCTATGGTGTCAAAGCTGAGGCAGCTATGTCGCCCTTCCTTCCAAATCATTCCAAAACTGCAAATCTTTGCATTGGCAGGAAGAGGAGCCATAATCGTTGTGGCCTAGGGGTGCCACATAGCCTTCGGCAGGCACTGTTGTGGTTCGCCGGCAGCCTGTGCAGACGGCAGCGGAATCGGACAGTGGGGGAAGAACAGGGACAAGCCCGGAAGTTTGGAGAGGACTCGGACGAGGGTCCTGCGTCCCATGCAGAGATGGGGCCAGGACCATCTGGGAGTGGGGTGCTGCCTCCGGAGTCTGACAGCAGCAAGGCAGAGGAACAAGGGAAGCCTGTTCCCAGTGTGCATGTGCGCAGAGCTGCTAGAAGGCAAGAGCAGCTGAGACAAAAGGGGTGACTCAGGAGTAAGGCTGGGAGGTGACTGCCCCTCCCATAAAGTATAGAAGACAGGCAAAGATGACGAAACCTTTGCAGGAAGCAAAGTCGTTCATTCAGTTCAGATTTATCCTTGAAGCTCTTCGGTTGTTGTTTTTTTTTCCTAGTTCATTTGACACTTCTGTTACTGGCAGCACTTCACAGGAAAGCAAGGTGGGTGCTTATCTCGAGGGACTGTTTGAGATTCATTACCAGCTGGGAATGAAAACAATTCCCAGCATTGTAATAAAATAAGACTTGTTTTTAAAATAAGCCTGTGTGTAATTACGGTCTCGGAAGCCTTGGTCAGAACAGGCACTGGCTCAACACATCTGAAGTGTGTGTATCAGAAAATAAATCCTATTGAACTCAAGCTCCTGCACGAAAGGCAGGATATAAACCTAACGAAGAAATACAGGTAGTCCTTGACTTACATCGTTCAAAGTTACGACTGAAAAAAGGGAACGTGACTGTTTTTCACACCTACAACCGTTACAGGTTCCCCATGGTCATGTGATCAAAATTTGGAGGCTTGGCAACTGACTCATATTTATGACGGTTGCAGTGTTGTGAGCTCACGTGTTCCCCTTTTGTGACCTTCTGACAAGCAAAGTCAAGGGGGAAGCCAGATTGACTTAGCAACTATGTCAACTAACTTAACAACTGCAGTGATTCCCTTAACAACTGCGGCAAGGTCGTAAAATGGAACCAAGCTCACTTGACTAATGTCTCGCTTAAGCAACAAAAAGGTTAAGCTCAATTATGGTCGTAAGTTGAGGACTACCTATACAAGAGAGTGTGAGGCTATAGGGCAAGTTGCAGCTGGTGGACCCTTCATTTGTGTATCTTCTAGATTTAGGGAGAGAATATTGCTAGAGAATATCTGCAGCAGGGATGAATAGAAAAAGACTAACAGAATAGCTAAAATTCTAAATTCTTCCATGATTTGATTTCAAATGCCACCTCTTCGGGCATAGACAACCTCCTTTTTTCACATTAACCCTCTAAAGAGCAGACTTTCTACCCACTATTACAGCTCTAGCTTATTATTCCCCTTAATGAAGATTCTCCTTCCCCACATCACCACTTATTTTTCCAACTTTTCTCATTCTCTGTCTTTCTGCACTCTTCTCCTTCATCATGCACCCTTTCTTGTTACCCTATGACAGAGGTCTTCAAACTTGACAGCTTTAAGACTTGTGAACTTCAACTCCCAGAATTCCTCCTCCAGTCATGTTAGCTCAGGAATTCTGGGAGCTGAAGTCCACAAGTCTTAAACTTGCCAAGTTTGAAGGCCCTTGCCCTATGAGGTAATCCGTATTCCCTTTTCTTTAAGCAAAGAAATATTTCAAGAGCAAATACGCTGATGTTATCTCCTTACAAATGCTGGTAAAGGATTGCTGTTAATTAAAAAAAAAAAGGAAAGGAAAGATTCATCATTCCAAAGCAGGATGGGTTCGTCCCTTCCCAGATTCAGTAAACTGGCATTTGAAAAGTTCTTGTCCTGCCCTGTAGTATTTTATTTCTACCCTCTACCAACACTTACCGCCAAATGACATCATAAACAGGATCGAGACACACGCCAAACCCCTGAAGGTCCTCTTGTTCGGAATCATTAAACGTTTTACAACTTCCATCAACTTTGTTTATCAAAAGACACTTGAATGGCGGGGGCTCCGATATGGAAGCTGGAATCAAGCCTAAGAAACACATAAGCAAAAGTCAGATATTTGGCCGTTTATTTGGTCTAAAGAATAATATTCACTGCATTTACCTGAGCTGAATTTAAGAAGCTAATTACGGGGGGGAAATGGTTACGATAGGGTTAGGGTTAGGGTTATAGGCACACACATGTATTCCTAGATATGCCTCTTGGCAACTCAACCTGCACACGCTGACACAGGCCACGCTCCAACAAAAGGCAAGGCCAACACCCCCCTCCCCCCGAAAATAAGTATTAATCTAATTAATTAGGGGTTTTGTCGTGTAAGAGTATGCATATGCAGCCTCTGAATTAATTACTTGGACCAGACTGTACAATTTACTTGGGAACGTTTTTCAGAAGGGGCTTGCTCTGCCCTCCTTTTTCGCAGGGCTGAGCCAGAAAGATTGGCCAAGGTCACCTAGTTGGCTTTGTTTCTAAGGCAAGACAGGAACTCGTGGTCCTGATTTCCAGCCTGGTGCCTCTGACCATTACATCAACTAGCTATCCTGATTAAAATTATTGCATGTCAAAAGTTGGGCCACCCTAATATAAGTAAGTGGGTGCCTCTCCTCTCCTCCCTTCCCCTCCTCTCTCCCTTCTCCTCTCCTCTCCTCTGCCTCTCCTCTCCTCCCTTCCCCTCCTCTCTCCCTTCTCCTCTCCTCTCCTCTGCCTCTCCTCTCCTCCCACTCATCTCTTCTTCTCTCCCCTCCTCCTCTCCTCCCTTCTCCTCTCCTCTGCCTCTCCTCTCCTCCCACTCCTCCCCCTCTCCACTCTCCCTTCTCTTCTCTCCCCTCCTCCCTCCCTTCTGCTCTCCCATCTCTCCTCTCCCTTCTCCTCCCCTCTGCCTCTCCTCTCTTCCCCCTCTCCTCTCTCCCTTCTCTTCTCTCCCCTCCTCTCCTCCTCTCCTCTGCCTCTTCCTCCCCTCTCCTCTCTCCCCTCTTCTCCTCTCCTCCTCTGCCTCTCCTCTCCTCCCACTCCTCCCCTTTCCTCTCTCCCTTCTCCTCCCCTGCCTCTCTCTTCTCCTCTCCCCTCCCTCTCCACTCTCCCTTCTCTTCTCTCCCCTCCTCCCCTCTCCTTTCTCCCTTGTCCTCTCCTCTGTCTCTTCTCTCTCCCTTCTCTCCTCTCCCTTCTCCTCCCCTCTGCCTCTCCTCTCTCCCCTCCCCCCACTGATACAGGTCAATTTTTTGTGATGGAGGATCCCCAACTATCGAAGCTCCCATTTTGCAGAAACATCCATCTCACAAGGAGCCATAGCTAGATACTCTCCCACAGAGACAATGTGGCAAGGGCAACACCACTGTGCCCCATAACCCTGAAGAGAGGCCAGCAAAAAAAAGATTCCCTCCTTTCATTGACCCATCTGCCAAATCCATTCACACATCCTATCCCCCACAGCTCGTTTTTACCTGCTGCAGCAGCTTTGCAAGGCAACCCTGGTCCTTCCTTCACATCCATCATCCCCCCCCTCGGGGGCTCCCCCCATTAACAAATCATGATTTTGAGAGAAGACATCCCTTCCCTTGGCTTTGAGGGAGTCAACGCATCCGCTAGAAATGAACAGTTTCCCTGAGCTGTTGCAGCAGCTAACAAGCCTCTTGCCTATGATATGCCGGCTGGCAAATATCTCCGATGTTGCAAGCACGTGAGAGTTGATGAGAGCTTCGTCAATCCGAAGGAAAGTCTGATCCCCGCTGGCTCCAACCCAGGTCGCCTTGCGTCCATACTTGGAGCCCACGTTGGGCACCGCGGCTGGCTTTGCGTTCCAATAAGGAATGTCCAGAATGGGTCTGCCAAGCTGCCCTTTCTGAAAGGGCGAATTAGAAAGGGAGGGAAAAAAAGAGTAGAAAATGAAGCATTACAAGACGCTCAAGTGGTGAACCCGAATTCTCAGCTTTGTCAACTGTGGCCCTGGCAAACGTTTCATGAAAAACCTCACATTAACTGTTTGTGGTTTGCCTTCGGCAGTCTGAAAGTCAATGAGGCTCCTCCTGTGACAAATAACCTGAGAGCTTATAGTATTAATTATTAGTATTCAATTGTACTTCGTGTTTATATGAATTGGTTGGGGGTTGTTAGGAGTATTTCGAAACGAATCTGAATTTGGCTCATAATGGCCTGGGGACTCATTTTTTAATTGAAAAATTATAGAACAGAATAACAAAGAGTTGGAAAGGACCTTGGAGGTCTTCTAGTCCAACCCCCGGCCTAGGCAGGAAACCCTACACCACTTCAGACAAATAGTTATCCAACATCCTTTTTAAAACTTCCAGTGTTGGAGCATTCACGACTTCTGGAGGCAAGTTGTTCCACTGATTGATTGGTCTAACTGTCAGGAAATTTCTCCTTAGTTCTAAGTTGCTTCTTTCCTTGGTTAGTTTCCACCTTTTACTTCTTGTCCTGCCCTCAGGTGCTTTGGAGAATAGCTTGATTTCCTCTTCTTTGTGGCAGCCCCTGAGGTATTGGAACATTGCTATCATGTCACCCCTAGTTCTTCTTTTCATTAAACTAGACATACCCAATTCCTGCAACCGTTCTTCATATGTTTTAGCCTCCAGTCCCCTAATCATCTTTGTTGTTCTTCTTTGCACTCTTCCTAGAGTCTCAACATCTTTTTTACATTGTGGCAACCAAACCTGAATGCAGTATTCCAAGTGTGGCCTTACCAAGGCCTTATAAAGTGGTATTAACACTTCACGTGATCTTGATTCTATCCCTCTCTTTATGCAGCCTAGAACTGTGTTGGCTTTTTTGGCAGCTGCTGCACACTGCTGGCTCCAATTTAAGTGGTTGCCCGCTAGGACTCCGAGGTCCCTCTCACAGTTACTACTATTGAGCAAGGTACCACATATACTGTACCTGTGCATCGAATCCCTCCAGTTTTAAACACTGATAACATCTTTACAATTAACACTGTCCCACCCGAAAGAAAGTAGGCGTCTCTAAAAGATGGAAAACATTCTGCATTATGCAACCGGTTTGGACAAGGAAAGTCATTTTTAAGGAAAAAAAATGCTTACAGAGAAACTTCCAAAGGTAAAGACTTGTCCATCCATCAACAGTACAGCTGTGTGGTTGCTGCCTGCGCTGACTTGGGTGCTGGGTCCTGGTAATGCTTGCACTAGAGTGGGACAACCCCTAAATTGGAAAGGAAAAAAAAGCAACGTGTGAATTCATCCATTCTTCGGTACCAATGCACAACAGGAAGTCAAACCTGAAATGACCCAATTAAAATAACTAAGGATCTCTTGGATTTGGGGAGGACAAGAAAGCATTTAAACTATGCAAAACACGTGAATGGACCACGCTCAATATTTGAACAGTTTTAATGCCTTTCCTTGATCTGCTCAAATAAGCAGGTGTGGATCTGAGTTGACCTCCAAAAAGGTAAGTGGAAGAGTTGGGATTGGGAATTACTAGGAATAGCAGGTTTCCAAATGGGAAATGGATGATCTGCTCAGGTAATGTCTCGCTTAACGACATCACTTAATAACTGAAATTCAGTTCCGAATTTACTGCGTGGTTTGAACAAAATTGCCAACCTGCATAAAAGTTAAAGTATCTGTGACCATAACAGTGATGAAGATGATAATGTAACGATCATGACCAAGACCATCAGACTCTAGCTGTGCTGCCCTAACAAATTAAGAGGCGGTAATGACAGTCCAGAAACAGAGCAGCACGGTGGCCTAGAGGTGAAGAGGCTTGCCTTCCACTCGGGTTGAGAGTTCAATCCCAGGCAATGTCAGATGTTTCTCTATCAGGGTGCAAAGAGAAAAGATCTGCTGCGAACCCCCTGTAGGCGTCAGGAAGGGCAGCCGGCCAGTAAACGCTCAGTTCGCCCTTACTCTTATCTCGAATTACGGGATTACAGGATCGTAAAAAGGGAGTTTAATGACAATCCAGAAACAGATCAATGAGACAGCACCAAAATCTTAAAGGTCTTATTCTGCAAATAAAATGAACCAATGCAATTCTCCCACCTTGCCCCCAATGAGAATTTTCATATTTATAGTGCAAGACTGATGTACCTAGAATTCACATCTCCATGCCCAAGCTGCCCATGCTGCCCATATCCAAACGTGTAAACATCTCCGTTCTCCATTAGAACAACTAGAGAGAATAAAACAGGAAAATCGATCAATATCCTGGTTAACTAAGCTTCACATCATGAATTCATCACTGCAAAGAATGGTCTGAGTCCCTGATATATAAATATATACTCCAGTGGATAAAATTGTCTCCCAGGGGAGTTGATACTCAGGTTCTGGCTATTTGGACTCTGGAGCTACCCATGACTCTAGGCGCATGTGCGAGTCATTTTGTACAGACACAAAGACTTGCACACTTGTCTCATCCCCACCAGGTTTCAAATTCTTCTCTGCCAAAGTACAGGAAAAAAAAAAGATTAAATTCCTAGATCGATCTGATAGAAAAGGCTGTACCTGAGTGATGAAATCCACAGCTGACTTGTATGGCTCGAAGATCGCAATCGAAGTGGACAGTCCCTGGTGGGTAGGTGGTGATTTTGCTGGCATCTTTCTCACTCCTATCTCCGCTTCCATCTACAAATGTTAAGACATGAGAATCTCCCATTCTTGTCTGTCAATTAGCTCCACCCTCTGTAGCATCAAATCACAAGGCAAGAAGAGGCAAATCCTAATATCCTAACTAGAAGAAACAGGCAATGGAGCATTTGGATGTTGTCATTGTTAAACATGAAAAATTTATTTATTTATTTATTTATTTTTCATATTTCTATACCGCTCCCTCTCCCAAAAAGGGACTCGGGGCGGTGTACAGCCTAATAAACACATAAAATACATACAATAGATACAAGTTAAATAGAATTTAAAACCAAATTAAATACATATATGGCTGCATCCCGTCCGACTACAATTAAATATTTAAAATCCGGGATAGATAAGAAATTAAAAATCAGATTAAAAATTAAAAACCCTTATTAAATTTAAAACCCCACAAACCCTTACTGGGCCAGGCCGGCCTGTTTAAAAAATAGGGTCTTAACTGCGTGCCGGAAGGTCAGGATGTCTGTCATGGCTCGTATCTCCGGGGGGAGATCATTCCACAGGGAGGGGGCTGCCACAGAGAAAGCCCGCACCCTCGGGGCCGCCAGCCGCCAGCGATCAGGCGGCGGTACCCCAAGTAGAGCGACCCTGTGGGAGCGTACTGGGCGGCGGGAGGTTGTTGGTGGCAGCAGGCGTAAGTACCCAGGTCCCGAGCCATGGAGCACTTTAAATACCATCAGTACCACCTTGAATCGAATCCGGAAGGCCACAGGAAGCCAGTGCAGCCTGCGGAGAAGTGGTGTTACGTGGGCGCCCCGAGGGGCGCCCACGATCACCCGCGCGGCTGCATTCTGAACTAACTGCAACCTCCGGAGACTCTTCAAGGGGAGCCCCATGTAGAGAGCATTGCAATAATCCAAGCGGGAGATAACGAGGGCGGAAGTGACTGTGTGAAGTGTGCCCAAATCCAGAAAGGGCCGCAACTGGTAGATCAGACGAATCTGATAAAAAGCCCCCCTGGCGACGGCTGCAATATGTTCTTCCAAAGACAGCCGCACATCCAGGAGGACACCCAAATTGCGCGCCCTTTCCACAGGGGTTAGTACCTCTCCCCCCACGGCCAGCGAAGGAACAAGCTGGCTGTATCTGGGTGCAGGAAACCATAGCCACTCAGTTTTGGTCAGGTTGAGACGAAGCCTGTTACGACCCATCCAACCCCGCACGGCCTCCAGGCACCGGGTCATCACTTCGACGGCTTCGTTGGGGTGGCCCGGGGTAGAGATGTACAGCTGAGTATCATCAGCGTACTGATGGAACTCCACCCCAAAGCCACAGATGATCTCACCCAGCGGCTTCACATAAATGTTGAACAGCAGGGGCAAGAGCACCGACCCCTGAGGCACCCCACAAAGCAGGGGCCTTGGGGTCGATCTCTGCCCCCAGTCAACACAAATTGCGAACGGTCGGAGAGGAAGGAGGAGAACCACCGTAATACGGTGCCTCCAACCCCCAACCCCACCAACCGCCGCAATAAGATACTGTGGTCGATAGTATCAAAAGCCGCTGAGAGATCTAACAGGACCAGGACAGAGGAGCAATCTCTGTCCCGAGCCCTCCAGAGATCATCCACCAACGCGACCAACGCCGTCTCCGTGCTGTGCCCGGGCCTGAAGCCCGATTGGAGGGGGTCAAGATAACTCGCTTCATCCAGGTACTGCGGGAGCTGACGTGCCACCACACTCTCTACAACCTTCGCAACAAAGCGAAGGTTGGAGACAGGACGATAATTTGATAATAATGCTGGGTCCAGGGATGGTTTCTTGAGGAGGGACCGCACCATCGCCTCCTTCAAGGCGGCCGGTAAAAGCCCCTCTCTCAAGGAAGCGTTTATAATACCCTGGAACCAGCCTCGTGTCACCTCCCAAGTGGCCAAGACCAGCCAGGAGGGGCACGGGTCCAGCTAACAGGTGGTGGCATTCAGTCCCCCCAGTATCCTGTCCACGTCATCCACGGTAACAGGATCGAACTCAACCCAATTGACCTCACCGATATCCACCCCCGCCCCCCCGCCCGGAGATGCCCAGTCGGAGTCCAGCTCATCCCGGATCTGTGTGATTTTGTCCTGCAGGAACCTAGAAAACTCCTCAGCCCGTCCCTGCAAGGGTTCCTCCCGCGCTTCCACCTCCAAAAGGGAGCGGGTCACCCTAAACAGGGCGGCTGGGCGGTTTTTCGCGGACGCAATAAGGGTGGAGAGGTAGGTCCTCCTCGCCATCCTTATCGCCACTAAATATGTCTTAATATAAGATCGTAGTAGTGTTCAGTCAGACTCAGAACAGCTAGCCCTCCAACTACTCTCTAGGCGTCTTTTCCGGCGCTTCATCTCCCTTAGCTCCTCAGAAAACCAAGGAGCCACTTGGGATCGGCACCGGGTCAGAGGCCGCAAGGGCACGACCCGGTCAAGGGCCCCAGCAGCCATCTTATCCCAGGTGGCGACCAAGCCCTCAACCGAGTCGTGTGTGTGAGCTTCGGGAAATGGCCCAAGCTCCATCAGGAATCTATCTGGGTCCATCAGGCGCCTGGGGCGGTACCATTTTAACGGTCCCGCCTCCCTGCGGTCAGGGGGTGCGGAACGGAAGTCGAGCTTCAGGAGCGAGTGATCCATCCATGACAGGGGTTCTATAACTATAACTGTCTCTCAGATTTATCAGGTTACAATGACAAATCAGAATATGAATATGAGTTTTATATGTTAACAAGCCATATTTCCATCATCCATTCCAAGAAATTAACAATGTAAAACTGTTCTGTAGTCATAATTTGTTTTTGTTTTTTAAATAGATTATTTACATATTGATACTGATATAAATATAATATTCAATGCAAATAATAATGACATACCACAGATTGGTTTCTCTTCAAGTAAACAGTGCTTAATGTTTTAGCAGTATTTAAGACAATAAAGGGTTTACTGCGTGGTTTGAACAAAACAGTAAAGACATTTGTTCAAAATTTTATTTGAATATCCGAGTGACAAGAATCAGCTCTAAAGTTTGGTACAAAGTGGACTGAGGATCCCTACAAATAATTGTGGAAAAGCACCACCATTTATTTTTCAGGCCGTGTTATTTTTGCAATTCATATATTTTGATTTCTTTCTATTTTCTCTTAAAAAGGGTATTTCAAAACAAGAAAAAAATGAAGATAAAGAATAAGATTTTTTTTAAAAAATCAGAGTTTTATCTCAAAGGTTGCTTGGGAGGATTGAAACGTGAATATGACTGAAACAAAAATACAATAGATCGATATTCCATTATCATCTTTGGGGCAAATTTGGCTCTTTGAGCAGGCCGGCCTGGGCTGAGAAAATGATTTTAAATTTGGTCTCCATTTTTAATTCTAAATTGGGTTTTAAGGTGCGGGGGGGGTTTCTTAGTCTTATTATGCAGCCGATTTAAATTTAATATTTTTTAACTTTTGTATTCTTTGTGGGGTTTTTAGATGAGCTGTTCACCGCCCTGAGTCCCTCGGGAGAAGGGCGGTATATAAATGGAATAAATAAATAAAATAAATAAATAAATAAATAAATAAATAAAATTTCACCAGTGTATTCTTTCCGTTCTTTCCCATTTAGTTCCTTAAAGCAGGGGTCGCCAACCTTTTGAACCTCAGGGACCACCAAACTCATAATTCTAAATCCCAGGGACCACTAACCCGTTCTGTGGGCATGGCCTAATTTGTGGGTGTGGCCTGGCTGGGCATGTGGGTATTGGTGGTCATGTCACTGACTGGGCATGGCTTGAATGTAGATATTATAAATATTTATATAAATATTGATTTTTTTATAAAAAAAAGAGCAACTTTTACCCAAAATCAGGCAAGGTAGGCAGGCAGATTGAGTTGTTCACAGAATCAATCAGTGATCTATCTCTCTGCCATCGGCTAGCTCAGTCTCTCAAATTTGCTTGCCGTGAGTCTGCACTGAATAGAACCTTCAGTCCTAAGGGAGATTCAGCTGTACTTAAAAGCAGAGCCGAAGATCTAAAGACTAGTCAGGAAGCAAGAAATCCAGCCATTTTCTGCTTCCTAGCTATTCTAAATCTCCCGGCACAGCAGAACAGATGATGGTCGAAAAATAGTAATTTAGCAGGCAAGTTTGTCGGGTAAGGAGTGAGTGGGCGGGGAGGGTTCCCGCAAGCCACGTGGGCTGAGCAGCCTTGTGTTTCTGCACAGCCTGGATTAATTGCTTTGGGGAGGGGTGCTCTGGGGGGTGAGATTTCTCAAGGCCCACCAAAATTTTCTCAAGACCCACCAGTGGGCTGCGGCCCACCGGTTGGCGACCGCTGCCTTAAAGGACACACATAAAATCTAACGACACAAAATTTAGTAACTGGGGTGGGGTGAGGGAGTGAAAGGGAAGGAACCCCAGTGTCTAACCTCTCCCTTCCTCCAGTCTGTGCCTTCTGTTCACACGCTGCCTTTTCTCTTCTTGTCTCAGCTGGAGATGTTCTTCCAGGTTAACGCCGGGCACAGGAACAGCTGCGTCACAAAAAGGG
The DNA here is from genome assembly GCA_023653725.1 of Bungarus multicinctus. Taxonomy (NCBI): domain Eukaryota; kingdom Metazoa; phylum Chordata; class Lepidosauria; order Squamata; family Elapidae; genus Bungarus; species Bungarus multicinctus. Next base: position 42,055,273 of record CM042851.1, on the reverse strand, counting down.
AAATCCGTCAATATACACTACAACTGTGTTTTTCCCCACACCTGGTTAAATTATCCCAAATTAGATAAAATGAGTTTTTCTCTGGGTATCCTATTTTCTTTGGGTGGAACCTGTTGCCCAATCACCACAGAGACATTTAAATAAGAGCTTTCTGATAAGGGGATTTGGATCATGAAGGAAAACTTTTGGGAAGCAGTGCTTGAGTATGGCAACACCTCCGCTTCTCACTTAGGTGCCTCTGAGGTAAATATGTTATTTTATTTACTTTATTGTTTTATTATTTATTTTTATATTTTATTATATTTATTTTAATCTCATTTTATTTCATTTATTTTATTTTACATTTCTATTTTGTTTTATTTTATATTTCTACTTTAACTTTACTTTATTTTTTTAACAATCCATCTTACCTCAAAGTAACTCGGGGAGGTTTATAATATTAAAAAAGATATTACAAAACCTACACACAATAAAGAAGATAAATACTCAACCCTAGCTAAAAGACAGAGGCAGGGCTTGTTCAGATAAAGGGGCGAGCTACGACTTAGATCTAAAAGTGTTGGGATACTTTTCCTTTCCCCAGGTAGGTTTCATGCTGCTTTACAGTAAAAATGTTAAATGATTACATGAAGAAAAATATATTTGGGGTATTTAGAACAAAATGCTGCAGAAGGGATCCACCTGTCTGCTTTTCTCTTTCCCCTCAATTGGGAAATTGAGGGAAATTGCACCTGGCCATTTTGCAGTCAAATTGGGATGGCCCCCATCTTGGGAGTCCAGGGGGTCTCCAAAGAGTGAATTGATGAACTGGAACTTCCCATTAATTTATTTATTTATATATATATTTGTTTCATATTTCTTAAACATCTTCCTCTGGTGCCTTACTAAGACTAAAAGGAAGATTACCATACAGGAGAATCCAAAGATCTTTTATGAGAGACTATTTTCGAGCATTGTATTTTTTTATATTTTACTAAGCGGGGAGAATGACACAAAAATTATTGGCTGATGACGCAAATGGTATAAGAAGGCAAGATTTCATTTTTCCTAGGAAAACCTTTTTTGAACAACCAACTTTTTTTTCCACCGTTGGTTGATTTTGCAAAGGCCACCCTAGTTCCCAGTTGGGCTTGTGTTAAGGTAATGAATATTTAATAGCTGACCAGCTGTTGTAAGGCTGCTGTAAATGGTGATGCAATGAGGATGAGTCAGCAGAGATATTGCCACTTTAAGACTGAGGATGGGTCCACAGTTATTGCCTCTTTAAGAAGCTTATATATAGAAGGCCATGTGAGGGCGTCTCTCTCTCTCTCTCTCTCTCTCTCTCTCTCCTTGTGTTCTATCTCCATTGTAGTTCTCTGTGTAGAGTTGAAGGTTGATTGATTGCCTGGCATTTGCCTAACACATGTATGTATGTATGTATGTATGTATGTATGTATGTATGTATGTATGTAAGTAGCTAGCTGTCTTGTATATAAACCACTGTTAAAAGACAAAGCCTCTGTGTGCTGTGTTTTGCTCCTGGCTTGTCTCACAATAGTAGTCACACCGCAAACATTCTGACAGCTTGCTTACCCAGCAAGAGGTCCAGAGGGATCATCTCTTTGACCGCATCGAGAATTCCTCGTTGCCGGGCTTCCTGCCCATCCAGCTCTCTGGCGCAGGCTTTGCAACAGCCACACACAGCACAGCCGGACTCCCCCGAGCCACAGCCACAGATCCTGCAGGAAGAAAAGGTCTCGTTTCTATTATGAGTCAGGCAGAGATGTTGATGCCCTGCATCAGGCATCAGTTGAGCTCAAAGGGAAGCGGAAAACAGCGACTTAGGAGATTGGAAAGAACCACATCACAGCCATAATGGATCTGAGCTCAATCAGGCATCCGTTCGAACAGTTCTCTCTCCCAACTACACAATATGCCAGCACATTTATTAACTGCACAGTCCAGAAGAATAAAGATGAAGAAGGTAAAGGAGTCCATGTGCGTTTTACTCTGCTAGTAGTCGTAACTGATTTAGGGGCTTTGCTCATCTCTGCTTCTAGGCCATTGAGCAGGTATTGTCCAAGGCGTTTCTGTGATCATGTGGTCAGCATGACAACACACTGCAGCAGAGAGGGTGTAGTGAAACATAGAGCACCATTACCTTCTTACCGAAGGGGTACCTATTTATCTATTTGAATTGACATGCCTTCGAACAGCTTGGTTGGCAGGAGCTGAGGCAAGTGACAGGAGCTCACTCCATCAAGAGATGGTAGGACTCGAACCGCTGGAGTGCAGATATCCTCCAGTGTTTTTTAAGCCACTGAGCCACTGCGTTTCTCCCAAAAGAACATCAACCAAAAACCAAATCCCCTCACAATATTGCTTCTTCAAAGACACTGAAGCCCTGCGAGGCTAGCAAATTCATGAAACAAAAAAACACTTGGAGATCTGAAATGAGGCTTTATTATGTAACCAAGTCCTGAAAGCCTGCCAAAGCAATGAGTCACCAGCATAATTCTGCCAGGCTTCTCCGCTGCCTTCAGAAACGGTCGAACTTCTGTAGAGGCCCAGCTCTGTCAGGTAATGTTCCTGTGCCATTTTCTGCACCCCAAGGTCAGATAAACTTTCTCCTACACAGACCGAGCATGTGGCAGAACGATGCCCCTTTCCCCTGACAGCTTAATTTTGAAAAGCACATCGGAGTTAATCCCCCTTAAGTTCTATTTCATTTCAATGGACATCCAATTAATCTACTACTATTGTTTTTCTTTTTTTTCTTGAACCAGCTCCAAAACCACTGAACATCGATGCTGCATTTGAATCCAAGTATGGATTTCTTACTTAGGGTCTTGGAAGTTGCTGATAACTCTGCAACTTATAACATTAACGGTTGCCTGAATGAATTATATCCTAGTCTAAAAATATCCATCCCTACTTAGTTGAGGTCCATAAAGCTTTTGGGCGCATGCATTGTCTCTGGGAAAGATCATTAATTTTGACTAATCCATCTATGCATGATAGTTCGTCATGTTGTAGAAAAGGAAAACAACCACTAAATGAGCCATTTATAACCAAGAATAAATTGTTATTATGAACTGTTACAAAGCAACATAGGAGAAATATCAAAGGTTACTTATAAAATATTCTTCAGCCACAAGACAGGCTCACTACCAAGGATAGGCACAAGGTATTCTGCTTTTCTTTAGCAAATGGCCAATGAAGTTCATATAAGAACTTCTAAATGTCTGCTGGTGCTTCTTCTTCAGAAGGAGTGAGGCTTGTTCCCACAAGCCTTCTCAAGCCACCAAACTATGGCTAAGAAAAGACAGGGTCCACACAAGCACCTGATACTGAAAGTTAGGCACACATAAGAAAAAACAAATTTAATTTTTGTTCAGTTGCTATAAAAACAACTCCCAAAGATGCTTTTCCAAAAGATTTTCTTGGTTTTTTTTTTCCCCATTGAAAATGAATCGCTTCTCAACCAAGAAGCTTCTTCAGTTCTGGATTAGCAGCTTCTTCAAAACTGAATGAAACCAGAGGTGGTTATTCAGCAGGTTCTGGCCAGTTCTGGAGAACCAGTAGTGGAAATTTTGAGTAGTTCAGAGAACCGGCAAATGCCACTTCTGACTGGCCCCGCCCCCCATCTCTTCACTGCCTCCCAAGTCCCAGTTGATTGGCTGGGTCTTTTTTTGTTGCCCTGCACAGGAGAAGGGAGCTGGAAAGCAGGTTAGTGGGGTGGGGAGGGAATGGAGATTTTGCAGTATCCTTCCCCTGCCACGCCCACCAAGCCACACCCACAGAGCTGGTAGTAAAAGATTTTCAATCCCACCACTGAATGAAACATTTGTTTTTCAAAGGAAAAAAACAACAACAAAGTAAGTCCAATTGCCTGTTGAAAAAACATCCTCAGAATAACCACGACCTGGATGATTGAGAACCTCCATGAGCATATAAAAACACCTGAAACTATTTGCAGGTATCTCTCCCAAATGTTTGTTCAAGGGATTGATGGGTACCGCAAAGAGGACGACTCAAAAAGAGAAGGTGCCCCTGGGCTCCCAATCCCCTCTGCCTCTACTTACCCTCCTGGCACCCGGTCAGGGCGCCCGCTGCTGACACAACTGGCTCCGTAGCCTGTGCAGTCTCCGCACACGGTGCACACCATGCACTGCTCCAGTTTCCATTTGTGCATTCCTGGCAGGCACATCATGGATTTCTCCTCTTTCTCGTCCAGCTCCTCTTCTAAGTCTTCATCCATGGCTGTGGCCATGTTCTCAACGCCAAAACCTTCTCAAGAGAAGAGAGACTCAACTAGATGCCATCCACCAAGACTGTCATGCAAAAACAGGGCATTCCGTTTTAGCAGATGCACAAGATCATCTACGCTCATTTGGAAAATACCTAGAGGGAGAGATCTTCTCCTCCCTGGTCCTCAAAACCTCAGCATCTGAGATTTCATGTTCAATCAGAATAAGTCTCCTTTCTTGTAAAAATGTAGGAAATATGGCTTCTTCCAACAATTCGCTGTATTAAGCCTTGATTTGATCTTAACCCAATTTGCGATAGTTTATCTAATTGGTACATAACAGGTAACAGGTAATCAGAGTTGGAAGGGACCTTGTAGTCCAACCCCACCCCCCACCCAAGCGGGAGACCCTACACCATTTCTGACAAATGGCAGTCCAATCTCTTCTTGAAAGTCTCCAGTGATGGCGCTCTCACAACTTCTGAAGGCAACTCCTGTTCCATTAGTTGATTGTTCTCACTGTCAGAAAGTTTTTCCTTATTTCCAGGTTAAATCTCTCCTTATTCAGTTTCCATCCATTATTCCTTGTCTGGCCTTCTGGTGCTTTGGAAAACAGCTTGACCCCTTCCTCTCTGTGGCAGCCCCTCAAATATTGGAAGACTGATATCATGTCTCCCCTGGTCCTTCTCTTCACTAGACTAGCCAGGCCCAGTTCCTGTAACCATTCTTCGTATGTTTTAGCCTCCAGTCCCCTAATCATCCTGGTTGCTCTTCTCTGCCCTTTTTCTAGAGTCTCAACATCTTTTTTTATAGTGTGGTGACCAAAACTGTATGCAGTCCTCTAGGTGTGGTCTTAAATGTCTAAACCAAGGTCATAAAAAGATTCATTCCGGATTTAACAGGCTCATGTTGTGTGATTTGCATATCACATTACATTGAGGAAATTCTATACAGGAGAAAAATCCCTTGTGTGTCTAAACACATTCAGCCAAATAAGGTATTGTTTCCATTGTTTCTATTATTCCTATTCCTAATCTTATCCCCCATCCCATCCCATCCCATCCCAGGATGGGCTCCTGGGGGTTTGCAGGAGTTTGGGAGAGCCCCTAGCTAAGATTCTGCACAGTTTGGAGAACTCCCATATCCCACTCCTGGCTGGCCCCGCCCACTCTGCCCTCCTCCCAGGAGTCCCCACATGGCCCATTTTGGATGCAGGTAAGTGCAGGGCGTGCACGGAGGCTTGGGAAGAGTGAAAAACGGGCCTCCTGGAAGTTCGGGAAGGCCGAAAATGGGCCCGTTTCCTACTTCCGGAGAGCCTCTGGAGCCCAGGGAATCCATTTTCGCCCTCCTGGAGGTTCAAGGAAAGCCTCCCCCGCCGTGGTACAGGAGGCCGACTAGGCCACGCCCACCATGGCCACGCCCACCCAGCAACCCAGCAGAGAATCCGTTCCTAAAATTTTTGAAGCCCACCCCTGACTCCATCCTATCCTATCACAATAAGCCAGAAATTTGGCCCGGCCTATCCAGGAAGGGCTCTGCATTACATTTTCAACTGCATTGATATGTGCAAGTACACTACAGAAAAGGAAACACAGTCGTTAACTAGAGGTCTATTAAAAAGCGAAACCATTAAACCATTTGGAACACAATCCTTTCTTTACTGTTCATGCCATAAGGCAGGAAAGAGAAGAAATGGAGGCAGCACTGACCTTTCCCCCCATGGCTCATGGCCCCGGTGTCTCGCCCACACTGGCCTTTGTTATTCACTCCAAAGGTCCACACCTCTCCATTCTTCATTAGCACGCAAGTGTGAGCTTTGCCCATGGCGACTTGGGTGGCAAAGTGGCCTTTCAAGTCAGTTATTAAGCCTGTAAAACGAACACACATTGGAAGTGTCAAAAAAGTTTTTGCCTAATCCTGCAGAGCCCCACATATACCTAGCTGTGTAAAGTTATCACAGATTAGAAAGTTGACAAGGGTTAGTATGAAAAGCTACCTTAAGAGGACAGCACATTTTGCAACGTTTTATGGAGGTTCTAGTAGGAAAATTCCCACTGTGTTGGTTTTGGATTATTTTAGCACAATAAAGGAAAAGATAAATATTTTCCCTGTCTGGTCATGTCAAACTCATTTCCATTTCTTAGCAGAGAGAGCCAGCATTGTCCAAAGACGCTTCGTTGCTCATGTGGCCAGCATGACTATACGCCGAGGCGCACAGAACGCTGTTACCTTCCCATCAAAGTGATACCTATTTATCTGCTCGCATCAGCATGTTTTCAAACTGCTAGGTTTGCAGCTGGGGCAAAGAACCGGAGCTCACCTTATTGTGCAGCGCTTGGGTCTCAAACATGGGCTGACAGTTTTCCAACTGACAAGCTCAGTGTCTTTAACCACTGTAATTATTTAGACTCGTTACCAAAAAAAAGCCAAAAGCAACAGGACACTTATAGGGTATCTAGCGAAAAGTAACTGCAGGGAGCATTTCAACCCCAACTCCTGAACATCTGCTTGAATGGCCAATGTCACAGGTTGATTGTTTTCTTTTTGCCAAGTCTGTCATGTTACGTGTTTTAAGACAACAAAAATTTCAACTTACTTGTATTATCGGAGTAAATAGCATCTTTCCCAAACATGTACAGTTCTCCGTCCTTGGAAACGACTGAACTGCTTCCATTATTGCACGCGGTGTACACTACAATCTTTCCTTCCATTTTGATGATTTTTTTTGGCTTATAAGGTTTAGATTGCCGCCTGCTTTTGGCTTAAAGAGAAAAGCGACAACGTTACAGCTGCTATGTATTATCATGAGAACAAACACATTTATCAAACAGCAGCAGATCTGAACTTGTGACTGCTTCCAGGTATTAAGTAACACTTATGGCCAGAAGAACTAAAAATAAACAAGGTGTTAGATATCTCTGACACCTTTTTCACTGGTATTTCTGTCCATTTATGTTCAAAATCAAAAGAATGGAAGTCCATGAGGATGGGCAACATGGATCCCTTTTTAAAAAAATAAAGCAAAGTCATAAAGAAGGGGTATCTGATCAGGATACCTCAATTAAACATCAAGACTGTTGAAAAGGTTCTAAACTAAAGGAAGCTGTGCACAGTATGTCTCTTCACTTACGTAAACAATAAAATGGATATATAGTGATGTAGAAGAGAACAGAAGAGAGAAGTTGAATTAGGAATAGAATAGAGAAGAATATGAATATGAATTAGGAATAGAATAGAGTAGAATATGAATATGAATTAGGAATAGAATAGAGTAGAATATGAATTAGGAATAGAACACAATATGAATTAGGAACAGAATAGAATAGAATATGAATATGAATTAGGAATAGAACAGAATATGAATTAGGAATGGAATAGAGTAGAATATGAATATGAATTAGGAATAGAACAAAACAGAATATGAATATGAATTAGGAATAGAGTAGAATATGAATTTGAATTAGGAATAGAATATGAATATGAATTAGGAATAGAACAGGAGCTGAAAGGGATCTTGGAGGTCTTCTAGTCCAGCCCCATTCAAGCAGGAGAACCTATAATATACGTACATCAGCTGCATTAGCAGAGTGAGTAATTTGAGTATTCATCTCTAGTGCAACATTCAAATAAACAAGTGCCTGCACAATCTAGAATTACTCCATTCCTTGTCCATTTGAGGCAAGTACAATTTTCTCCAAATTAGAGGGAGGGTTGATAGGAAAAAAAAACATTCAGGGGAGAAGTAACTGGTGCCTGACAGCATCCTTTATTCAGAATATATATATATATATATATATATATATATATATATATACACACACACACACACACACACACACACACACACACACACACACACACACACATACGGGCTGCTATATATATTTCTGCTACCTTCATTTTCATTTAAAATAGGCAGTATCTGCAAAGTAATTTACACAAAGAGACCGCACACCCCAATTCCCACTATGAGGACCCCTCCTCCAACGTACTTGATTCTCCGTCTTCCCCTTTACTAGCCGAGCCCGTGAAAAATACGCTGCCATCTTCGGCCACAAGTAAAGCATGGGAGCCGTCGTGCCCCACCGAGAACTGAACAATCTTTGGAGACTTGGTGATGGGCAGCTCCACCCACTTCCCTGCCGAAGGTCCACCTTGCTTGATTCCAAGGCTCTGGTATTTGCCAGTGTAATAAATCTGGGGAAAGAGGTGAGAAGGAGTAAGACCAAAGAATCACACTGACATACCAAAAGGCCGATCGGTTTTTTTTTTCAAAACAGACTTTGCTTTGATTTACAGGTGGGTCCTTGACTTACAACCATTCATTTAGTGACTGCTGAAAGTTAAAATGGCGCTGAAAAAAGGGACTTTATGATCATTTTTGACACTTATTACTGTACTGCAGCCTTCCCATGGTCGTGTGATCAAAAATTCGGATGCTTGGCAACTGGCATGTACTTATGACGGTTGCAGTATCCTGGAGTCACGTGATCCCCTTCTGTGACCTTCTGAGAAGCAAAGTCAATGAGGGGCCAGATTCACTTAACAACCATGTTATTAACTTAGCAACTGCAAAAAAGGTCATGAAATGGGACAAAACTCACTTAACAAATGTCTCACTTAGCAACAGAAAACCTGGAGGACTACCTGTATAACTTTCCAAGTTGGCTTCGGGCAAGCAGAGTTGATGGGGGAAGCCATCTACGCTCAATGTCCACATGATTCGCTTAACAACGGTGGCAAAAATGAGGCAAAACTCACTTTGCCGCCACCTTGCTTAGCAATGAAAATGTTGGGCTCAATTGTGGTCCTAAGTTGAGGACTGCCTCAACGTCATTGCCTGAGGATCATTGGTTGCACTCTCCCCTCTTTGGAAAAGTTTTATAGCTCCTGCTGCCTGAAGAAAGTTCAAAACATTCTCAAAGATCCATCTAATCCTGGGCACCCTTTTTTTGAACTATTACTATCTGGCAGACAGTACAGAATAATAAAAACAAGGACAAACAGGCTGAAAAACAGCTTCTATCTCAGAGCAGTAACTCTATTGAATTCTACTGCATAGCACAATATTAATGCAATATCAGGGGGTTTCAATTCAATGTATAGAGTGTGAAGGATGTGTGTTTGTGTTTATTTTCATAGTCATAATGTACACTGAAGATGGCATTTAATTTCGTTGTATGGGGTGCAATGACAATAAACTAAACTAAACTAATCAGTCAGATTTTTGTCCCTTTAATGTGGCACCAGAAATGAACATTTAATGTCAGAGTCCAAAGGACACTGTTCAGTTCCAATAATGCATCCACTATTATGTCTACACAATTTTCTGTCTAAAATGAGTGTTTTCAATACCTTTCCACTAGCCGTTCTCATTAGTGCAAATTCTCTTCCAGCGCCAAGAACAGCTGACTCTTCGTCAAACCCTGTACCTGGGACAAAAACATCAATAATGAAATTCATTTCAGTGTGCAATTTAGATGCAGTTCTATGCCAGAAGCATTTAAACACAAAGGTAGTAAATTATTTTTCCCCTTTTATTATAATTTCATAAATCTTGATGCACTGCGCTATTTTGGTGCAGAATTTAGTGCAATAATATTTAAGTGATACGGTTATAAATTGTGAACATTTAGAAGGCTTAAAGTTGAAAATGAGAGGGAAAAAAGAAAAAAAATTATCACTAGTATTTTAGGATGCCAATATTGCAAGTGTGACATTATGGTAAATTCTAATTAAGCCACAGCAGAAAGTGTGAAACATCTACGAGCATCAGGATTTACATGGTTTAACTATGCTTTTTTATGAAATTAATTACATTCTACCAGGAAAACAGAAGCCCATAAAAATAATCAATGGTAAAACATGGAAAAATCAATACCAGTAACAACTGCAATTTCTGAAGATTTGGGTTTTTTTTTGCATCGCAACATGTCACTTTCCCTTTTTATTTCATTTTTACATAAAGTGCATATGCTCCAGGATTAAAGGAGTCTGAATACACTGCTGTGTTTTAAAATATGCAGCTCTTGGGTTTGTTTTCTATTTAAGGAAACTAATGTTTACTGCAAGCATTGAACTGCTCCATATTTTATAATCTCCTTCTGGAACTTGGATAGCTTCTGCTATCTATCTATCCATTTATCCTGTCTAATCTATCCATCTAATCTCTTATCTATATATCTATTTAGCTATCTATCTTATCTATCATATCTATCTTTCTATCTATTTAGCATATCTATCAATCTATATCAGTGGTGGGATTCAAATTGTTTTACTACCAGTTCGGTGGGCGTGGCTTGGTAGGCACACTTTGGCACGTGCACATACTTTGAATATGTGTGTGTGTGCCATACATGCGCTTTGTGCATGAGCAGAGGCATTCCTACTGACCACTGCAATCCTGCACTCTCCCTGTGTCTTCAACAGCTGACATGCAGCAATCTGCTATGCTGCGTGAAGCAGCTAATCTTCAAAAGCAGGAAATAAAATACCACCATAACGTGGTGGTATTCTATCAGTTTGGCCAAACCAGAGGAACCAGTAGAATACCACCACTGATCTATATCTTATTTCTTATCTATCTATCTGTCTTATCTATCATATCTATTTATTTCTCTCATATCTATCTCTCATATCTATCTTATCTCTTATCTATCTTATCTCTTATCTAAACTATCTATCACATCTATGTATCCATCCATCCATCCATCCATCTATCTATCTGGCAATCCTGTGTGCATGACATCAGACTCTGGCTGCCTAAGGCCACCAATCCTCCCCACTGGTGGTGCCAATTCTGCTCTCTGGAAGACTCTTCTTGAGAACAATTGATTGACCTTTTTTCCCTTCCCTACTGAGCAAATTACCTGCTGAGTTTGCTCACTTCTTACGTTTGGTTTTCAGGGATGCTCTACAAACAGGCAACGCACTGTACAGAAAAGTAATTTCCTTACTGATAATGTGCAAATCTTTTTCCAGATCAAACAACGAGATCCCACACGCGTGTAAGCATTTCCTGGCAAGCTTCAGCTGCAGTTCTTGCTGTAATGCGGGTTCTGTACTGGTTGCAAATATCCGAACTACGAAGCCGTCCTGCAACACATAATGTACCAGATCAATAGTCCTGCCTCTTCCACACTATATCTCACTTAAAAAGACTTATGCAAGACAATGATTCTTTGGAGTAATATGTGAATACTTGGAGGGGGGGGGAACCCTATTCAAATGAATCATTTTCAGATTAATTTAGACATACTCAGTGCAACGCAATGCTTAAAGTTCAAGGGATAAAATAATTATAGTTCACAAATACCCTGCGCACTGTACTGATGTTATGCAAAGAGTTATTTGTTATTATTGTTATTATTATAGTTTGGCTTGTCATATTTGAGTTGAAAAATCCAAACTGAAAAGTGCAGAAAAACAATACTGTGTGCCCCTTTAGCTCTTTTCTTTGGTTAAAAACATTGTTTCCACTGTTTTCAGTATTTATTAAGACCTCACTTACGGGAAAGTAACAAGAATAGCAAATATAGCAGCACTTCCAATTATCAATTGGAATAACTCTACCTGAGCTACTAACAGTCAAGGCAAATTGGCGCTAAATAAGAGTGTACAGAATTCACGGTCGGCCAGACTTAGTCTCTTAAAGGAGCATAGTCACTCTAAACCAGAGGTTCCCAACTCACAAGTCACAGCCCACTATTGGCCATGGGGTATTCGGAAATGGGCCATGCGAGTGGCAGGACGGTATGTGTGCCTCAAAGGATTCTCCTCTGTTGTGTGAGTGGAGCTGTATGCACATGCAGGCCTGCCAGTCTATCGCTTGCATAACCTGGTTCCTCTCTCCCACCCAGCCAGGCCACCAAGCCGCTCTGAAAGGGCGAGTGGGATGAGCGCACTCTGCTCAGGTTCACTGATTCGCCGAGGCTGCCTGGGCAGGAGGCTTCTGGAGCGTCAGGCAGCCTCGGTGAGTCTGAAGGAACATTAGATAGCGCCCACACCCAAAAAGGCTTCTCTTCTTCGTGCCAAAAGCTTTTGCAAATAGACAAAAGGGTTCAGGGGAGCGATCTCCTGCTGCTTCAGACCTTCCGTCCCTTTGAAAAAGCTTTTGGCACGGAGAAGCCTGAAGGAGCACAAAACTGTGCCTCAAAGACTTCTCTCTTGAGTGGAGTTGCGTCTGTGCGTTTGCATGCATTCCAGTCCACCACTTGCGCGGCCCAGTTCCCCTTCCCATCCACCCCCAAATTGGGCTGCCAAACTGCAAAGATCGGGGACTGCTGCTCTAAACTGATGACCCACCTTCAGGCACCACCTGGTCATCTCCTACATATTAGGCAGAAAGCAACGGAGCAGAGATCAAAGGGAGCAACGTTTAAAGCTAAGTGTGTCAAACATGAGTTGATATTTTATCAGTTGCTGCTGGTTGATCTGGTGGCACATGAAACAGCAGCTCTTTTTAAAGTAATGTACCACTACACTTTGAAAATCAGATTCAAATCATTAGTGTTATGTTACTAATGGGCATCACTGCCTAATTTCCAAGCATATTAACTTTTAAAACATTCTGACATTCCACAGACCAGCAAGCTAACATGATTTCAGCTGATGAAAAAATATCCATATAGAATAAATCTCAGTGGCAAGGAAGCTAATGCTGCCCCTGGTTTTTTTTTCTGACTGATCACTTGGTATAAATGATAGTTGACATGGCAACACCTACATCATTAACAGTATGCTGTTCTGCATGAAATAATCTAGAAATATATTTTTCAAGATGGCAAGAATATCTACAATAAAGACAATTAAGGTTAGCATCTCAGTATTTAATATCTGCTACCCAACCTTTTAACAACTCCCCCTCAAAATCATAGTAAATTTTAACTTACATCTCTAGAAGCGGCTATCTGATTAATGTACTCTCCATCTGTAAAAAGGATGTTCTGCCCTTCCATTTGACAGTCTGGGGAGAAAAAAAAGATCATTTCATATAAAATACTTCATTTTCCAATGCTTGACAAACAGAGATGAATTCAAAATGTGGGGGAAAATACATTAAAGACTTTCAGAAATAACTATGTTCTTCTGTTCTTTTAAAAAAACCAGACACTTGAAGAAACTTCAACAACTGTTTTATTATACATACAGAAAAAGTGGTTATATTTCAAACTAATATTTTAAGAAATCAGCACACAGCGTGATTACATTACTACTGGATACTACTGAATGATTATACTTACAAGTGGTTCTTACACTTGTAAGAACTGTTCCCGAATACATACATCCCCTTTGAGTTCTATGGTTTTACGTAACAGGACATAGTAAAAATCATCTGGTCCTTTGCAATTCTTAAAAGTAAATACATCATCAAATGAACAACAGCAGATGACATATTACACATACCTGGCTTTCTTTTTGTAAAACAAATGACGTGATGTAATATGTCATGTATAGTTGTTCATCTGACATGTTTACCTGTTTTTAAGAACTGCCAAGGACCCGATGATTTTTACTATGTCCTGATACGCAAAAACCACAAATCTCAACGAGGGTGTACTTTCTTTTTCGCATGACTGTATATCAGGGCTCTTCAAACTTGACAGCTTTAAGACTTGTGGACTTCAACTCCAAGAATTCCTCCTCCAATCATATTAGCTCAGGAATTCTGGGAGTTGAAGTCCACAAGACTTAAACTTGCCAAGTTTGAAGACCCTTATTTATTTATTTATCATATTTTTATACCGCTCCCTCTCCCAAAAAGGGACTCGGGGCGGTGTACAGCCTACTAAAAACACATAATAAATACACTATAAATACAATTAAAAATATATTAAACGCAATTGGTCCGGCTGTGTCCCATCGAAATTAAATTTAGCAATATAAAATCAGGGATCTGAATAAAAATTAAAAATTAATTATTAAAACCGAATTAAGTTTAAAACCGGAACCTAATTACTGGGCCAGGCCAGCCTGTCTAAAAAATAGGGTTTTAACTGCGCGCCGGAAGGTCAGAATATCCGTCATGGCTCGTATCTCCGGGGGGAGATCATTCCATAGGGAGGGAGCTCCCACAGAGAAAGCCCGAACTCTCGGGGCCGTCAGCCAACAACGGCCGGGCGGCGGTACCCCAAGGAGGGCAACCCTGTGGGAGCGTACTGGGCGGCGGGAGGTTGACGATGGCAGTAGGCGGTCCCGTAGGTACCCAGGTCCCGAGCCATGGAGCACTTTAAATACCATCAGTACCACCTTGAATCGAATCCGGAAGGCCACAGGAAGCCAGTGCAGCCTGCGGAGAAGCGGTGTAACGTGGGAGCTCCGAGGGGCACCCACGATCACTCGCGCGGCTGCATTCTGGACCAACTGCAACCTCCGGAGACTCTTCAAGGGGAGCCCCATGTAGAGAGCATTGCAATAATCCAGGCGGGAGATAACGAGGGCGGAAGTGACTGTGCGAAGTGCGCCCAGATCCAGAAAGGGCCGCAACTGGTAGATCAGACGAATCTGATAAAAAGCCCCCCTGGCGACGGCTGCAATGTGTTCTTCTAAAGACAGCCGTACGTCCAGGAGGACACCCAAGTTGCGCGCCCTTTCCACGGGGGTCAAAACCTCTCCCCCCACGGCCAGCGAAGGAACCAGCTGGCTGTATCTGGGCGCAGGAAACCACAGCCACTCGGTTTTGGTCGGGTTGAGGCGAAGCCTGTTACAACCCATCCAACTCCGCACGGCCTCCAGGCACCGGGACATCACTTCGACGGCTTCGTTGGGGTGGCCCGGGGTGGAGATGTACAGCTGAGTATCATCAGCGTACTGATGGAACTCCACCCCGAAGCCACGGATGACCTCACCCAGCAGCTTTACATAAATGTTGAACAGCAGGGGCGAGAGCACCGACCCCTGAGGGACCCCACATAGTAGGGGCCTCGGGGCTGATCTCTGCCCCCCCGTCAACACAAATTGCGAACGGTCGGAGAGGAAGGAGGTGAACCACCGCAACACGGTGCCCCCCACCCCCAACCCCTCCAACCGCCGCAATAGGATACTGTGGTCGACAGTATCAAAAGCCGCTGAGAGATCTAACAGGACCAGGACAGAGGAACAACCCCTGTCCCGGGTCCTCCAGAGGTCATCCACCAACGCAACCAAAGCCGTCTCCGTGCTGTATATAATCCTAATAACCACTGAGGAAAGGGGTTGTGTCCAATATTAATGTCAGCTAATATTAAGTATATTCTGGTGGTTAAAAGAGGGAAATTTAAGGCCACATAGCCGACCATCGGGAGAAAGGAGTTTGGAATAGACGAGAGCAACCCCTCAGCCTCCAGGGAGAGCCACTTCCCTGAAGAGAGGAAGACCAAGGATCCAATCAGAGGAAGCTCCTTTTCCTGCCTCCTCTTAGGAACAATCTGACTTCACCTGAGGGTTCTGGGATGGGGGGATTTCTATCCTGCTTTTCACTGGGGCTGGGGGAGGAGGAGGAGGGGGCTTAGAGGGATGGGAGTAGGAGCATTTTATTTCCCAGAGCCCTCAAAAGCCCACTCTTAGGTTCATGTTTTTAAGCTGAAAAATTAAACCGCTGAAGCTGGGCCGTTTTGCCAACCAATCTCCTCCAGCTTTTCAAGCGAGAGCGAACCCCCCTAAATCCCCACGCCCCAGAGGCTTTGTGACCAACTTTTCCCATGTCTACAAGCTGAAAACTGTGGCCCCAAAATTTGAAGCAATATGCAAACTGTGTGCAAAGAACAGGACGGTGAGTTTTCCAGAGACCAGACCTCGAGTCTTTTCCCAGCGTGATCATAAAGCAGAAAGCAAAACATTTTCTTTCTTCCTCCCTTGGTGGCAGCTATTAGAATAAAGCAATTGGTGTTTACCTAAGGTATGGGGAACTTAACAAATTTGCAGATGATACTAAGCTGGCAGGAATAGCTAACACCCAAGAAGATAGGCTCAAGATCCAGATGGATCTCGACAGACTAGAACACTGGGGCTTTATCTAACACAATGAAATTTGATGTAGAGAAAAGTAAAGTCCTACACTTAGGCAAGAAAAACCAAAAGCACACATATAGACTGGGTGAAACCGGGCTCAATAGCAGTAACTGTGAGAGGGATCTTGGAGTCTTAGTGGACAACCAGCTAAATATGAGCCAGCAGTGTGCAGCAGCAGCCAAAAAAGCGAATGCAATCCTAAACTGCATTAACAGAGGGATACAATCAAGATCAAGTGATGTACTAATACCACTCTATAAAGCCTTAGTAAGACCACACCTAGAGAACTGCATCCAGTTTTGGTCACCACATTATAAAAATGATGTTGAGACTAGAGAAAATGCAGAGAAGAGCAACCAGGATGATTAGGGGACTGGAGACTAAAATATATGAAGAACAGTTACAGGAACTGGGCATGGCTAGTCTAGTGAAGAGAAGGACCAGGGGAAGCATGATAGCAGTCCAATATTTGAGGGGCTGCCATAGAGAGTCAAGCTATTTTCTAAAGTGCCTGTAGGCCAGACAAGGAATAATGGATGGAAACTGAACAAGGAGAGATTTAACCTGGAAATAAGGAGACTCTTTCTGACAGTGAGAACAATCAACCCATGGAATAGCTTTCCCTTGGAAGTTGTGGAAGCGCCATCACTTGAGACTTTCAAGAAGAGATTGGACTGCCATCTGTCAGAAATAGTGTAGGGTCTCCTGCTTGGGGAGGGGTTGGATTAGAAGACCTACAAGGTCCCTTCCAACTCTGATTATCTGTTATCTGTTATGTTGTGGTTCTGAAACACTGAATCAATCCTTGATGAAGGGACATCCTCTGACTCGGTGGTTTCTATTAAATTACACATTTATTAGAGTCAAGACGCTGTTGGGCATACCTGGCAGTGTTACTATTCCATCTTGTTCCAAAGATTCAGGATTTATCTTTATGGCTGTTCTGCTGTGATTGTTTATATCCCGGTATAACAAATAGCCCTGAAAAACACCAGATCACAACACAGGCTACTCCCAAAAGTACTCAACAGACGGATAAGATGAAGTTAAAAGAATCTAACTTCCACAAGCAGCAAAATACCATCTCATAGAAACACCAAATCAACTCTTTTTCTGGCATCTTAAAAAGAAATTAAGAGAAATAAACCCTGTTATTTCTCAAAAGAAATAATGCTGGAAAATATTCTATATTATACTTAAAATTATATTTATATTATATTATACTATAATAATATATTATTGACCTCACCCTTTTCCTAAGAGGTCTGTAAGGGGCGAGCATAAGTGCACCAACGTGCCTACCGTCCCTGTCCTATTGTTTCTTTTATATTTTATTTTTCTTATATGTATCCATGTATTCATAACTATGTTTTACTTATATCTATTATCTTATAAGTAATTGACAAATAAAATAAATAAATAAATAAATAAATAAATAAATAAATATTTTTGTGAACAACTGAAATGGATTGTAACCTTTGCTTTCTGCTAGAAATCATTTTGTAAAAACTACTTTTTTAGCCATACAATCAATACTACTTCCTTTCGATTTTCAGTACTTTAGAACTACACTATCAATTTGAAATTTCATTCAAAGTTATAGGCTCATTTAATTCAAAATTGCATTTCTTCATGTTTGCTTTCAATTTTTTTCTTACCTGAGCATAACCCAACCATGATTTCTTCTCTTTTCTGTTTTTGATGCGAGATGTGGAATTGTATATATGGCCCTGTAATGCAGTAAAAATACCATAAGATTCTTGAAATTGCCTTCCTTCTTTCCCCCCCCCCCCCCCCACCCCAACCAAGAAAGTAAAATACAAGAAAAACTGACTGGAAATCTTTCCATGATTTTTTTACCACATCATCCAATTTGCTATTCATAAAATCAACATCCTGTTTCTGTCAGCACTGAAGTCTCAAAATGGCCTCCGTCGGGCCAGCTTCAGACATTTTAAAATATCTTACGTAAGCTTTTATCTTGGAGGATACATTACCCTGACAGTTCCACTGTATCCAGAGCCAATTTTGTACAATCCATCTTTGCACAACAGATACAAGAAGTAGCCATCACTCTGGAGCAAAGTCGGGTCATCTTCATCGACTGAAATGTCCTTCAAGGACCATTTGTGCATCAGGGCGGCTTTCTTAATTCCACTGCTGAACCAATCCTGGATCTGTATTTTACCGACCAAAACCGCCTGCACGCTCCTCTGAAGGGAATTTAAGATAGCTGGCACCTACAAGAGAAAAACAGCAATAACCCCAAATGATTGGCTTATCGTTAGAAACTTTAAACCACTTGAGACTTTCAAGAAGAGATTGGACTGCCATTTGTCAGAAAAAGTGTAGGGTCTCCTGCTTAGGCGGAGGGGGGGGGGAGTTTGGAGTAGATAACCTACAAGGTCCCTTCCAACTCTGATCATCTGTGACAAATAATTAATACTCTGTGACCAAAACTGAAAATGAAAAGTGGATTAGTCAGTGGGAAGAGCAGCTGGGGAGATGGGAAGACGGAAGAAGCAATGGGTAACAATAGATTTTGGTTCTCGTTCAAGAATTGGTGGATCTTCCAGAATGGATGAATGACTGCAGAAATGGCCAAATTGACTGCTTCAATTAAAGACAAAAGCACAAGTACTTTTATTTTTACTTGGAAGCTGCTTCTGGATTTTGTGCTTGAGGTGGGGACGGAAATGAAACTTTGATTTGGTAGGTTTGCTGTTATAGAAATGGCTAGTTTATACTATTATGTACAAGTAAAAAAGTTGACGTTTGATGTTGTTATTTTATTCTACTGCACCAAAGGGAGTTTTTCCTTTTCTTTCTTGTTCCCCTTTTTCCCCTCCCCTATCTTTCCTACTACGGTATGTTCTTTTCTATTTTTGTATCTTATGGTATTAATACGTAAATAAACTAAATAATATTAAAGAGGGGAAATTGTTTTTTTTAAAATATATAAAATCAGGAATCAGTGGATCTCCTTGCAAAGCTACTCAATCAGTACTAGGAAAAAATGGTGACCTGATCATTCAAAACTATAATTGCAACAATCTTTTCTTCGGAAGGAATTAATGTCAGGATGGCTTCCTAGATTTTTCCTTCTTTCGCAAATGTGGCTTAAGTTCATATACTCATTCCTAAACATGTTCCAGGTAATCCTCCTTTAGCAACTGCAATCCGTTCCAGAGTGATGTCAAAGTGAACAACATGATCGAGAGAAATGGAGGGGTGGAGGAGCAAAAATGCCCTCTCATTCAGATAAACTTTTCTTCTGCAGCAATATCAGCCAAGGGTCTACTATTTACTACAATTGCATTTGTGAACAGTCATGAACTGAGGAAGTTGCTAAACAAGGACTATCTGTACACCAAACATTTCTTCCTCCCAGTTCGTGTGATTAAATTGCTGGTGAGATTTAGGATCAGTGACAATCAAACGGAAAACAGGTTTGGAACCAACTTTATGGTTGCTCAACCTCACCCCCCCCCCCCCCTTTATCTCCTAGTTTCTCCCAATTACTTTTCCAATGATCTTAATTACAAAAGAAGCTGTCCTCAGCCCCAGGGACTAGCTATATTTTCCTATGGCTTTAGACTAGCAGAGTTGGGCACAAAAATACTAGTAACGCTTTCTTAAACCCCGATTTAGACTTTGTTTTTTACTCCGAATTATTTCCAAACAAGATGTTGGCAAGGTTTTTTAAAAAAAAAAAAATTCACAAAAATGGCAAATCTGTTTCTTTTCTCTCTTTCTCTCTCTCTTGGTATTCTTGATGAAATCTTCAGAAAACTACTGTCGCCTCCAGAATTTTTAGACTCGGACACCACAGTGGGTTTCTTAAAGAGAGCTATCCGTGCCACGTGCGTGAGGTAGAATACGAGACCTGGATGCTCTGACAAGCATGACTCCCGTTGTTGGTCAGGATAGCGGAGATGGCCTGAAGCGTCCGTCCGGTCTCCCCCCAGGCAGCCACAAGACTGAAGAGGCAAGCACAGGAAAGGGCGGTCAGCGACTGGCCGGGGCTGTCATTCATCCCAGTGCTCCGAACAGTGATTTCTAGCAAGAGCTGGAACAGGGATTCTGCAGATGGAAGAAAAGGTCACTTACACACACACCCTGTAGGGATGATCGAAGCATGCAGGCACGCAGCGGACACAAGGAAAGGGATTTGCCTACTGCAACATTGCACGCTGGCCAAATATCCGTGAACGGATGGAAGGACTGAGGTTCCTTTTGCAAATAATAATTTTAAGCTACGTATGGAGATAGGTAAATGCTCCAACCATAGGCTGCTCTTCAGTCATTCCATCCCCATCTAGAAAAACGCCCACTAACAAAGAGATGGTGTTCCATTAGTAACTACAGGCAGGAGATATTGCTGCCGTCACTTATAAGCCAGCACTTCACAGCACAGGCTGAACTGTGGTTGCTTGCTTGCTCTTTTGGCTGTATCAAGTAGCAACTGCAACTCATGAAAAAAACTTTTATATACAGGTAATCCTCAACTTACAAAGTTAAAACAGCATTGATAAATGTGACATGAGCGAAATGTTTATAGAGATTCTCAGTCATCCAGCTCATGGTTGTCCCAGAGGTGCTTTTTCCAAGAGGCAACTGTGGCCTTTGTTTTGTTTTTTGAAGACATGTCGCTTGTCATCCGAGAAGCTTCTTCAGCTCTGACTGGATGGAGGGGAACGGAAGGATTTATACTCCTTGCAGACAGCTGGTCATTTGTGGGACACAGACAAACCTCCAAGTGGCCTCAACGACTCTATAAAAGGATGCAAATGACCAGCTGTCTGCAAGGAGTATTAATCCTTCCGTTCCCCCACCCTCCGGTCAAAGCTGAAGAAGTTCCTTGGCTGAGAAGTGAAACATCTTCAAAGAAAACAACAAGAAAGTCCAGTTGCGTCCTGAAAAAGCACCTTTGGGATGAGTTATGAGTGTTTTTCACACTTTCGACCATTGCAGTATCCCCCCACTGGTCACATGATCAAAATTGGCCACTGGCATGTACTTAGGATGGTTGCAGTGCCCCGGGTCATGTGATTCCCCTTTTGCAACCTTCTGACAAGCAAAGTCAATGGGGAAAGCCAGATTCAACGGAACAACTGTATTACTAATTTAACAACTGCAGTGATTCACTTAACAATTGAAAGGTCACAAAGTGGGGCAAAACTCCCTTAGCGACTGTCTCGCTTCGCAACCGAAATGTTGGGCTCAGCTGTGGTCACAAGGCGAGGATATCTGCGCCTGTTAAACTGTCTTTATCTTGCAAAGAATTTGATAGAATTCTCAATAGAGCAAAAACCAGGTTCCTGTCAGCAAAGGGCTTTGAGGGAGGAGCTGCGGCCTCAAACAGGAACACAGTACTAAAGCCAGACAGACTTTAGGCATAGTTTGACTGGTCATTGCCTAATTTTACTGACTTTGAGCAAATGTGGGACAGCTTACCCAGAACTTCAGGAGGTTCTAACTGGAGGCCTTCTGGTTGCTGGCCTTGAAGAACATTGAGGAGAGCCTGCAAGCTTCTCAGACAGAGAGACGGGTGAGAAAACCTTGTCTCTTTAATCAATTCGAACACTTCGCATAGTCCAACTTCTATTATCTAAAAACAGAAAGCAGGAAGTTCCCCTTAGCCAGACATGCTTTTGAGTTGTGTGTCCTGCAGAACATTTCCAAGGCAAGAACACCTGGGACCCGCCTGAGGCCCCTTACCTTTGGGAGCTTCACAGGAGGCTCTTTGGCTTCTTCCTCCTCGTCGCTATCCGAATCCCCGCTCTGCACCGTATTTTTGGAGGCCAAGGCCATGGAGGTTTCCTTTTTTTGCCATTCCAAAACGCAATGCCGCACATTGCAGTAGACGTTGAAAGCCGAAGGGTTGCTGTGAAGCTTGATATCTGGTATGGAGACCATACTATCAAGACTTTCACTCTGATGAAACAAGAGAGGTGTTTTTTTTTTTTTCTTCTTGCAATCAACTGGGGGGGAAAAATCTGCATCTTATGCTACAGAGGCGTTTGTCAAAAGTTTATTCTCCTTCCCCACTTTAATGTAACGGATAAGTTGGGGTCAATTTTCCTTTCTAATGCAAAGAAAAGCAAGAAAGCAGGGGTATTTTCAAAGCCCAGAGCGGCAATGCTGAAAGTATAAATGTTCCCAACACGAAAAGAATCCTTTAAAATCCAGCATTGCTCTTGGTAGGATCCTGTGAGAAGC
Source organism: Bungarus multicinctus (assembly GCA_023653725.1). Classification (NCBI taxonomy): domain Eukaryota; kingdom Metazoa; phylum Chordata; class Lepidosauria; order Squamata; family Elapidae; genus Bungarus; species Bungarus multicinctus. The sequence continues at coordinate 42,032,832 of CM042851.1, read as the reverse complement.
CCATTAAACCACCAGCAGAAGTAGCTCTCAAATCAAAGTGACAGCAACTGTGTGTCATTCAGGCCACTATTCTACAAAGGACAGATTCATCAACTATACCTGGACCAGGTACTTGGCAAAAGGAAAAACCATCCTGAAATAAGTATGGATATGTAGTAAAGATTATTACTTTTTAAAAAAAGAATCACATTTGGGCATTTTTTTAAAAAAATCAGGAGGCGACAACCATCCTTCTCAGCATTGTAAATGTCATCCTAGCTGAGTGTTATTATTAATTTTTAGGCGATAATTAAAAGTTAAATGATTATTGGGATTTAAAGGGGAGTTAATTAAAAGATATATAAGCTATAGGGGTGGCACACTCAAATTAGTGATTGTGGGGGAATTTTTTTTAAAAAAATGTTTGAATTGAATTAGAATTGGTGAAATGATGAAATAAGAATATGCGATGAAATTGCAAACCTGACAGTTATAATGAATATGAAGGTATGAGAGTTATTTAAAATTTAAGTTGGAGGAAAGTATTTGGAAAAAAATAATAGAAAGTACGTAAGGTATTGGTAAGATATGAAATTAAATGTGAAAAGTGACTATGTAATCATAGTCATGTTTGTATGAAATGTGAAAACCTGGAATCATGCTGTTCACTAAAAAGAGATGTTTTTAAAATGTGGAAAACTGAAATAAAATTTTATTAAAAAAAAATAAGTAAATGTCATCCTAGCTCAGTGATGGCTAACCTTTTTGGCACCGAGTGCCCAAAGCACGCACGTGCGCATACACCCCCAAAACGCAATAAGTCCATGTTCCCCGCGCATGCACGCACATTTCCCACGCATGCGCCCCACTCCTGCGCATGCGCTTGTAGTCCTGCGCATGTGCCCTGCACATGCACCCAGCGCCCCGCCCATGCACAGCAGAGACCCATACACCAGCTGGTCGGTGGGAGGCATGCGTGCATGCACAGCACAGCTAAGCTGGGGTGGCGGCTCGCGTGCCCACAGCGAGGGCTTTGTATATCATCACGGTCCTAGCTTGTCCCAGGGGCTATCTGCTCAGACCCTCACCCCTTTCAGAGCATAAGTGGCCGCAGCACTCCTTTTAATAGGTTATTTAAAGTCTCCACTCCTTGAAGGGGAGAACCCCTCCGCTCTTCTCTTGCTCCTCCGCAGGCTTCATCACATTCAGATCTGTTCCAGAACACTTGGAATCAGCCTGCCTTGACCTTGTGGATTGTATCACACATTCCAGGATGAAGCTCTTGGAACGTTAGAACCATGGGAGATTCTCCAAGGGGCCTCTAAGTACACTTAGGAGCCCTGGTGGCGCTGTGGTTAGAGTGCAGTATTGCAGGCAAACTCTGCCCTCAGCCTGGAGTTCGACCCTGACCGGCTCAAGGTTGACTCAGCCTCCCATCCCTCCGAGGTCAGTGAAATGAAGGACCCAGACTGTTGGGGGCAAGAGGCTGATTCTGTAAACCGCTTTAAAAGGGCTGTAAAGCACTATGGAGCTGTATACTTGTGAACTCTCAAGTTTCCTCTTTCTCTATGGACAGTGATTGTGTGTGTGTGTGTGTGTGTGTGGTAGGTAGGTAGGTAGGAAGGAAGGAATAGTAGATTTATAGCATGTGTATATGAGTATACACATGCTATATGTATGGGTATGGGTAGATATATACTGTACTTTCTTTTCAGCAGGCAATAAAATTTCGTGTTCAATATCTGCCAGTGTGCTCACAGTAAAAAATAATAAAAGTTACCTACCCTCTTATCTTATCTTAATCTTATCTCATCCTATCCCATCTACATTAGTCTAAGTGCTACTGCTGGTGGGGGTCCCAAGAAACCACTACTTTCAAAAAGATAAAAAACCCTCAAGATTTTGTGAGGTAGGAACCTCACAAAGGTGAGGATCAATGTTCTCATGACGTTTCAGCCTTTTCTTTTTTCCACCCATCCCCTCTCTCAAGTGTATTAGTGGTTACGATATCTCCGCTATCAAACATGTAACTTGTATTTTCATTTTTAGGTGTTTTAAATGCCAAAGAGGGAGATCCATAGGGAGCACGAGGCCATAGGCACCACCAGGCTGCTACCTTTTCAAGGGTTACGTGTTATCTATAAAACTTTATGATTCCCATAAAGAAAAAAGTTGGAAACTGCTACATTAGGAATTATACAACTCTAATGTGGATTTCATCAAATGATTAATATACTTTTTAATTCCTTCCCAAATAGAAAACAAACAGAAAACAAAAGAATGTACCTTGTTCCGTGCTCTCATTTTCAATTTACTTTTCTGCTTCCGTTTTAGCTTTTTCTTACTCAAAAGTTTTTTGCACCTGTTAAAAAGGAAGGCAGATACACGTTATTTCAATTGAAAAGCATCACACAAGATTTACACATTGGAATTAATGGCCTCCAGAGTCCACTGCTGTCATGAACCAAATTTAAAGCTCTCCATCTCCAACCAATTCCTAAATCCAGGGCCCAATTCACCTATATCTTAATTCTTACATAACAAAGCAGGGAATCTGATCCAGTATTCTACAATGCAGTAATTTTTTTCCTATATCCCTGGGAGTACGATTAAATTCCTTATGCCCTTGGCCTTTCCTCCAGAGATAATGGCTTTGACATTGTACTGTATGCTAAAGTAAAATTACCTCTGCCTCACGGCCCTCAGCATAGATTAAAACCATGTGTTGAAAGTTTCTTAGGATTTCATTTTCGGTATCCTTGAGAAATCATACAAGGATGGTAACCTAGAATACTGATTTAAGGGCGCTCATTTCTGCTTGCTTGTTGATGGAAGTCTAAACAAGTGTGCACTCTCCTCTAATATTTTTTTTTCACGGATGGTGCAAAGATCTAATTTGCCCTTTTTTGCCATTGTAAAAGTTGTGTTTCACCTCTTAGCAGATGCTAAACCCGTCCATAAATATCATGAAATGTTCACAATTACTTTCAATGGACACAAGAAAGTAGTACAGTAAATGTATTACAGTACAGTAAGTGTAGCATACAACTTCCCACTCTTGAGACCTCATAAGCAGAATCATAGCCACTTCATTCCCTTATATGTTATTATATCCCTCTAGCATTATGTCTTAACAAGGTCAATGTTTTAACAACCATGAAGTCAGCATTTTGGAATCTTAGTAGGCTATTTTGTAAGAATAAATTGTATTTATGAGTTAGGCAACTCTGTATTTTTATACACTTTTATACCCTTGGATTTGCTTTTGTATTTTTAAAAATTCATTTTTTTTTGTTTGTATGCAATTTGCTGTGCTTCCTTTATATCCTATTGTTTTTTTCTTCCTTAATTCCTAAACCACACTTTATTCTGATTAGTCATTATAGTACAAACATCAAGTTTTATCCTGGTCTTGCTAACTTTTTGAATTTCTCTGAAATGGTACAGATTATCCTAACTGAGCAGGAGGTTGGTCAACGGTATGCTTAAAACCCATGACCCTTCCTATCCTTCCAGAAACAGCCATCCCTCTGCATGGGCTGCTTATTTCTTGCTTTAAAGAAAAAAATTGCTTGGACACAAGGGCTCGGTGCCAATGAGAAGTATGAATTTACAGTTCTTTAAAAGGCACATACTGCAGCAGAGCATGAAAACAATGTTTACATACGTTACCCTTACAGTAATACATGGATTAAATGGTTGATTACATTTATAAGCAAATACGAACAGTAAATACAAACTGATTTCTGCCTATGTAAAAAAAGAGGACATTCAAATTCTCCTTTTTCCTCCTATTGATCGTTTTATGATTCAATGTCATGTCGCTACAGTTTAGCTGATAGTTTGGCAGTGTACCCTGAAGTCATTCTTGTCTCTCATCTTAAAAACGACAGATAAAGGCTACAGCAATTGTCCTGAGGACTATTATAACTGGGGTGCCAGTTGCTTAGACCTCATTAAATACTAATGAAATTTAAATATTATTGTTTATTTAAAAATATCTTGTGGGAATTGAAAACCTATCACATATTCTTTCTTACAGGTCGATGTAATGGCAGTGGTAAGAATGCAGTATTGCAAGCTGACTTCCCACTGCCAGGAGTTCGATCCTGACCGGCTCAAGGTTGACTCAGCCATTTATCCTTCCAAGATCGGTAAAAACCCAGATTGTTGGGGAAAATATGCAATAATGCTTTTACCTTGTAAATCACTCAGAAAGTGCTACAAAGAGTTATGAGGTGGTATATATGTCTAAGTGCTATTGCTATTGCTTGTCTAAAATTGGTATTGAGACAAATTTCTACCTGGTCAAAAGAAAAAAAAAATTGTAGTTTTTTTTTCCTGAATTACGCTATCAACTAAACCTTTTGCCTACCTATCCAGGCCCTCCTTTTATGATGTCCCTTCAAGGAATATGTATAAACTACCCACACTGGTGTATTACATACCAACATCCTACAGTTCAAAGCCCGTCGAAGCGGTGTCCTGATCACAATCTGGTTTTGTACTAAACCAACAAAGCTGCATATGCTGTGGGGTTACCTCCGCATAGCAAGCTCTCGAGCTGCACCTGAAATCTCTGAGACAAACTCAGCCACCCTGAAGATAACGGATAGGCTTGGAATTTGTGGCTGATTATTACCGCTTTGAAGGAATGCAAGAAAGACCAGGAAAAAAAAAAAAAATACTAAGAACCACAGGCGAGAAAAATTAGCAAAATTAGGACAATTGTAGCACCCTGCAAGTTCATTCTACACCAGCTTTTAGTCATCTTAACTAGTTGCCAGTTTTGTTAAATTTTCATATGTAGAATATATATTTTTCCCGAAGCCATTGCGGACCAAGATCAACTGCTGATTAAACTGAGATGAGATAATAAAGAAGAGTCTGCAGGCATAAGAGAAAAGAGGAGGATGGACCTGCCTTGGCTAATGCAGCTGGTCCTCAAGTTACAGTCCACAACTGAGCCCAAAATTTATGCTGCTAAGTGAGTTTTGCCTCACTTTACAACTTTTCTTGCCCCATTTGTTTAAGTGAGTCACTGCGGTTGTTAAATTAGTAATAGGGCTGCTAAGCGAAGCTGGTTTCCTCATTGACTCTGCTTGTCAGAAGGTTGCAAAAGGGGTCACGTGATCCTGGGACCCTGGAAACTGTCCTAAGTACATGCCAGTTGCCAAGTGTCTGGATTTTGATCACGTGGCCAAGGGGATGCTAAAATAGTCACGTGTGTGAAAAATGAATAGAGTATAATGGGTGATCTCTAACAGACCTGTGCGTTCCCACAGGGAGGGCCTTCTCCGGGTGCCGTCGGCCTCTATGTGTGGTCTGGCGGCCCCCAGGAATAGGGCCTTCTCTGTGGGGGCCCCTGCCCTCTGGCATAGTCTGCCCCCAGAGATACGTACCAGCACGGACCTGAGAGCCCTCAGACGTGTGTTAAAAACCTGGCTCTTCGAGCAGGCTGGCCTGGGCTGATATGAGATTTTAACTGTCTCCCGTGTTAATTTGGATTTTAATTTGGGGTTTTTAAATATTTATGGGGGAGGGTGGACTTTTAATTTAACAGCCCAAATTATTTAATTCATTTTAATTTTTGTATTATGTGTTGGGGTAGAATTGGCTGTGCACCGCCCTGAGTCCTTTGGGAGAAGGGCAGTATATAAGTGTTAAAAATAAATAAATAAATAAATAATAACAAGAGTTGGAAGGGACCTTGGAGGTCTTCTAGTCCAACCCCCTGCTTAGGCAGGAAACCCTACACCAGTTCAGACAAGTGGTTGTCCAACATCTTCTTAAAAACTTCCAGTGTTGGAGCATTCACAACTTCTGGAAGCAAGTTGTTCTACTGATTAATTGTTCTGTCAGAAAATTTCTCCTTAGTTCTAGGTTGTTTCTCTCCTTGATTAGTTTCCACCCATTGCTTTTTGTCCTGCCCTCAGGTGCTTTGGAAAATAGCTTGACTCCCTCTTCTTTGGGGCAGCTCCTGAGATATTGGAAAATTGCTATCATGTCACCCCTGGACCTTCTTTTCATCAGACTAGACCTACCCAATTCTTGCAACCGTTCTTCATATGTTTTAGCATTCAGTCCCCTAATCATCTTGGTTACTCTTCTCTGCACTCTTTCTAGAGTGCGGAGAAGATGGTCATAAGTCGTTTTTTCAGTGCTGTTATAACTTCAAACAGTCACTAAATGAACTGCTGTAAGTCAAGGACTACCTGTACTCTGGTTCAAGGAAAGTGTTCCTGACTAGTTCTTCTTTCAGAAGCGATTGTTGGGAGAAACAGAAGAAATAAATAATACACAAAAATGTTATGAACTGTTTTTCCCTTTTAACTGGTTGTATTGTATTATTGTAAAACATGATTTCAGATAAAACATCATCTGAAAAGCAATGGTATTCATACAGCAGGGGTGTCAAACACAAGGCCCTGCGATGTGGTCGGATTCAGCCCTTTGGGCCATCCTGGAAAATGCAGGGGGCCGGCCAGTGTGACTTTGGCCCAGTTTACCCAATGCGAAGAGGAAAAATGCCAGCCGTTTGGGGAGTGGTGTCAAGCTGGCTACGCTCTATTTCCTTCATCATGACTTTGGTCATGTTTTTAGGAGACTTTCAACCATCAACTAAATCCATTTTTCAAACTCCAACTTTTCCAATAGTGTCTCCACTGAACCGATAGAAATGCGCATAAGTACTCAAGGGCAGCTGAGACAGACTCTACCCGTGATGGCGATCATATGGCACGTGTGCCGGAAGTGGCATGCAGAGCCCATCTCTCCGGGCACGCCAGCTGTCACCCGTTGCTCTTCTGGGTTCCGGCACGTGCATGCGCACCAGCCAGCTGTCTTCGTGTGTGCATGCACGCCAGAAAACCCGAAGACCAGGTGGCCGGCGCACAAGAGCACGTCGGAGACTGGAAGCTCAGCTTCCTGGCATACGCACGTGCACCGGGAAACAACTATTTCGGCTTCTGGTGCTTCCGTGCATGCGCACCAGGAAGCTCCTCTTCTGGTGTCTGGTGCTCCCCCACACATGCACACTCCTGTTTTGGCACTCAGTGCCAAAAAGGTTTGCCAACACTGGACGAATACCTTCAACTCTTAATGTCATCGGGTTGTCAATAGGTTGACTATTTTGAAAGTGAGGGGGGGGGAATGTCCAATCGGTGAATTATATGAAAGAAAATGGAGGAAAAAATGGTTGGTGAAAGAAAAAGATGTGAAAAATAAATAGTCAATCCTAAAGGAAATCAACCCCGAACTGTTTTTTGGAAGGAGAGATACTGAAGCCGAAGCTCAAATACTTTGGCCAAATGAGAAGGGAGGACTCAGTGGAGAAAACCCTGAGGTTGGGGAAGATGGAAGGCAAAATGAGAAGGGGACAGAGGATGAGATGGTTAGAGAGGGTCGTCAACTCAATGGATATGAATTTGAACAAACCCCGGGAGACAGGAGAAGACAGGAGGGCCTGGCATGTTGTGGTCCATTGGGCTACGAAGAGTCAGAGTCACAACTTAGCCACCAAGCAACAACAACAATTGTGCATACCAGGTAGAAGGGATCCCCCACCCCCATGCTCGATAATGTTAGATGAATGGAAACATTTTCACGATACCCACTTACCCAGACTCACTTTACCTCATTTATAACCATTCACTTTTTTATTATAAAATAATAATAAATAATAATTCCAATCAGGCCAACCAGCATTCTTTGCAAATTATAGGAGATTCTGAGGGGACCTGAGGCAAGTATTCAGTTTTCATTTTTAAAAAATGTAAAAGGATTGAAAGGATACTATGCCTTAGGGCAGTGCAACAGGAGCAGCTCTTTCTTTCAGAGGGTGTAGGAAGATGCTAGTGAGAGCAGCTGCTGTTATCTGCAGATGAGCTGGACCATCTCTGGTTCCTTCTTGCTCTCCAGACATGCTAAAAACTTGATGGAGGGTGTTTGGGAACAAGCAGAGAGGTAGTCTCTCAGGATTACCCATCTCAGGGCAGGGTCTAGCTATTCCCTTTCCTTTGGGAAGTATAAAGGGGTGGGAGGGGACGACAAAGGGAGGCTCTGGATAATTTCCCAAGTTGCCCAATGAAAGTCTCTGCTCTTAACAAAGGCTGTACTTCTAGCGACATTTTTTTTAAGCAGCCTTTTATAAACACGGCTGCAATGGCCAGGTGCAATTTCCACATCCGTTTGGTCAGCCTTCCTGCATAAACCAGATAGGAAATGCAAATAATTTGGTGAGATAAATCTACTTCATTGTAAAGTTACATTAGCAGAATCTTCCCAAGTCTAGAAGTACAAACTTTCTGCCACTATTTTTAAGCATCTGATCAGTCAGGTGCTTCCTAGGTTTCTTTCTTTGACCGTTAAGGTACTGGGGGCTCTCACCTCTTGTCTAATTACTTCCTCTCTTCTCCTGTCCCTCAAGGTCATTCTTACATCACAAAAACTGTTTCAGATTGTTCAAGCCTTCAGGGAAATTAAGAAAGGGAAACTGAAGTGGCTGAAGTTCTTTTTTTTTTTTTTTTTAATCTGAAGAATGGGTTGCAAATTCCTCTAAGAGAGTATCTTCAAAACAGCCTGATTCTGGTTGGGGGAAGAATCCGTGGTCCACAGCTGAGCTATATGGTGCTTCTGTTAGTGTCTGCTGGGGTGGCAGAAGACACTCTGCTGCGCAAAAACTCACAAAAGACCATGGAGATTAAGTCACATTTAGTTCATGCTCTAGAGATACCTTCTGCTAAAACTGCAGAAACACTTCCTGAATAGATTTAAAAGCTATTCAGGAAATAGAAAGTTAGAAAATAGGAGGGAGGGAGGAATTATTATGCAGGTTTGCTGCCTTGGGTGAGTTTCTAAAAGTGGGATAAAAATTTAATAAATAATAAACTCTCTGTAGCCATCTTTGCCATGAATTTCACCCTTCTGACAACTTCTGAAGAAGCCAGAGGTCTCCTCAGAAACCTCAAGGACCAGAACCTTGTTAGAAGTCAAAGGGAAGGGACAGCCCTCTTTGACAGTGAAAATACTTTACATTCATTTCCATCTTTAATAGGCAGGTGCCATGGGAGAGTTCACAGGCCATCTTCACAATTCATATTATAAATAAGCATTTCAGAATTTCCTTCAGAACTTTGTCATTCCAATGCAGGGTCTATTCAGGAAAACATTATCTTTTCTACGGATTGTTCTTGTTATTTCTTTTTGGTATTAAGGAAGCCCTGATTACTTCCTTGGGAGAACAGGCCAGAGTGTCTCTCTGTTCAAATCCACAGTCAGCCATGGGTCTCAAGTGGTGGGCTACCAGAGCTCTTGGCCTAACCTTTCTCACCAGTGAGATGCTAAAACAGTAACAAGGGGAAAGTGAGGACAACAATCTATGAAGGCTCTTGGAGGAAAGGCAGGAGACAAATATTCAAAAATAGATAAACAGCCAGTTCTGTTCTCTTTCACAGCTACAAAGAAGAGATCCTTCCATGCTAATTTATGCAGGGAGTATTCCCCAAATCAGAAACTTCTCAACTTGCAGAGATGAGATAAAATATATTTCTCTTTCCTTTTCTTATATGGTTCTAACTGTGCGTGGGATGAAGATTGTACATTTGATGTCAAACTATGCATTTAACATGACAATATTTGTCCCCTATTAGCAATCACAATGATTGTAAACCATTAAAAATATTGTTATATATTTAAACAAAGCAGCTCTATATATTCTTGTACTTGCACAAAATTTTACTAAATAAATTCCTTCCAAAGAACACACAGGTAAAGTCTATAGAAGTAATTTTCAAAATTACATATTGGGGGCTAGGGGACTGATTAAAGCCCAGAGAACTATACTTACTAGCTCTTTATAGATTCAGCTGTCCCAAATGGAAGCAGAACATATGGATATATCTATAGTACTAGTTAAGTTCAATATTTCATTATAATTTATTGCATTGAGACACTTGTAGTCTTTCAGTAGCATTTTTTAGATTGGGAGTAAAATACTCAGAATGGTTTGACATCTGGATTATTGAATAGGTATTGTTTCTGAAATTCATTGTATGCCTCTATTCATTCATTACAACTTTAAGATGCTAGGATATATTTTTTTTTAGAAATTGATGCAAAATGTAAACCCGGGCGAGCATGTCATAAACTAATCCCTGAAAAGTTATTCTTTGATATGCATGTATATTTACAAAGAATACTTCTTAAAAAGCTAAATCAGATAGAAATATATCTGTAAACAGATGCTGTAACCCTCGTGTTCTTACTTGGGAACATCCCTGTATTTAGTGAGGCTCACTTTGCATAAGTTGTACTTAGAACTGTTGTAAAGAAAGGACAGTATATCTTTTATTTGAAATAGATAGGGTCATCTTGAGTGTAATTGACTTCTCAGAGCCAGGAAAAGAGATACCAAGAGATACCAGCAAAATACCACAGGCCCAGAATATCTGCATAAATATTCCTTCTAGAACTGGGAAATGAGTGGCAAGGGGCCCCAAGAGGATCAAAAATGTCCTACCTTAATACATTCATGGATAAAGGAAGTACCAAGAGAGAGAGACAGAGACAGAGACAGACAGACAGACATGTATGTATATACGTACGTATGTATGTATAGCACAGATATCTTGTCTCCAAAATCCTATGCTAATCCCCCCCTTCTTTTTTAATTGCCTGTTTAACAAGACCGTGAGACCAAATTATTGGATGTGAAGGGTAAACATTAATTCTGAATAAAAGCTATAAAATACTTCACCCAATGTCACTTACAAGTTAAAATGCTGCCTTAGCAGCATCTTCCCCCTTTTCTATGTGGGTGAGGTCATTGCTAACCCAGAAGAGAAAATACAGTCACCTCCAAGAATGTTTACATTTTAATTGCTTAGCTCCTTATAAAAAAGGGCTCCATTAACATAATTACAAATGGTTTGAATTACTTTGATCAGCAAAACTCTCAGAACTTGCAACCATATATACTTCAAGCAACCAAGGCACAATATGATTTATCTGTTGCCCTTACATGTCATCAACTCCCATAGCATTCATGATAGCATACAAAAGTCCATCATCAAACAGCCATTCAAATCAGTTTAAACATCTGTAATAATCATAATTAAAATATGCTAATTCTCCACAATATGTTGCTGGTCCCAGCATTTGAAGATATCTGAAGTCTGCAACATTTGAAAAAAATATTAATCCCTGCCTTCTTACTAATCGATAAATCATAGTAGGAGAATTTTTCAACCAAATAACAATATAAAAAACATTTTCAAGTAAGCGTCTTTTGAAACATAATAAAAAGTAATTGCTGACAAATGCAAAAGGATTCTAAAGAAAATCAAGTTAAGGAAGCACCCTCATTTCTGCACTAACAATTGGTATATTAATCCTTTAGGCATAAATATTATGTGGTTTTGCAATTTTAGATTATATTTATTTTGTTCCATTTGGATAGCTTGCCACTCATCATCATTCACAACATAATTCACTTGCTATACTAAAACCCTCAATATGATGACACAGCTAATTTGGGAGCATGCAACTTAGCCAGACAAATAATGCCTCTCTTTGCATATCTTCATCATGTAAACAGACAAGTCAAGGTGCAACACTATATCCCCCAAGCTTAAATCATAAGCACGAAATGGCTACTAGAGTCTGAATAGTAAGCTCCCAGCAGGAGGGAAAAGAAGAAGAAAGAAATCGCATCAGGATGACGCTATCACCTTTTCTTTGTGCAGCAGTCAAATTTAAAGAAGGAAGCTTACTACTTTCCACAACTCAGCTATTCCGCAGAAGAGGAGGTAGTAAAGTTATAGTAGAGAGAGCAATTAGGGGTGCTTGGTGCTCTCTGAACTTGGTTGTTTTCTTGCAGATGTTTCCTTACCCAAATTAGGTAACCTCCTCAGTGCTACAGAGCAAGTCACAAGAACATCTCGGTTTGTCCCCATGCATTTATCCACCTGCCTTTCCACTCCAACTCAAAATGTGGTCAGTAAACAGGACCGCAAAGGTGTGCGCCACAGAAACTATAAACCGACCCAGGAAAAGCAAAAGCTCAGGGTACCCAAATGGCACCTCAACGGAGAGAGGGGAACTGGGATGAGATGCAGTAGCAACGCAGGTAAGGAGACAGCTGCGTAATTCTCACAGGGGAGTCCCGGATGGGCCCAGAAAAGCTCACAGACATGCCAACTTGCTGCCCTTGGGCTTCTCCTGCTTCTACCACCACTGAGGGATGCTCCTTTCTGACCAGGATGCCCACCTTAAGAAAAAGGAGGAGGGGGAGGACAGGGGAGGGAGAGGAGAGGGAGGAAGAGGAGAGGAGGAGGACAGAAGGAGGGGGAGGCTGAGGAGATGGAGGAGAAGGGGAGAAGGAGGGGGGTAGAAGAGAAAGAGGAGGAGGGGAAGGGAGGAAGAGAAAGAGAGGAGGAAGGGGAGGAGGAGAGGAGGGGAAGGGGAGAAGGAGGGGAGGAAGAGGAAGGGGGAGGAGAGGAAGAGGGGGAAGGGGGGAGGAGGGAGAGGGAAACTGGAGAGGGGAAGGAGGAGGGCGAGGAGGAAAAGGAGGGGGAGGAAGAGAAAGAGGAGGAAGGGGAGGAGAGAAAGAGGAGGGAGAAGAAGAGGGGAGAGGGAGAGAATTAGGGGAAGGGGAGGAAGAGAAAAAGGAGGGGGAGGAGAGGAAAAGGAGGGAGAGGAGGAGGGGAGAGGGGCAGAAGGAGGAAAAGAAAGAGGAGGGGGAGGAGGAGGGGACAGGGAGAGGAGGAGGGGAGAAGGAGGGGAGGGGGAGGAAGAGAAAGAGGAGGAGGGGGAGGAGAGGAAGAGGGGGAAGGGGGGAGGGAGAGGGAAACTGGAGAGAAGGGGGAGGGCGAGGAAGAGGAGGAAAAGGAGAAGGGGAGAAGGAGGGGGAGGAAAAGGGGAGACGGGGAGGAGGGGTGGGGGAGGAAGAGAAGGGGAGGATGGAAGAAGCCCCCTCCCCGCCGGCAGAAGCCTTTCTATCCCTGGGCCCTTTGGCCCTCTCGGAAGAGCTCCGGCCCGGTAGAAGGAAACAGCTGCCCGGTCAGGGAGGCCTCAGCCGCGGCCTCGGCCATCCTCGGGGGCGTCTCCACTGGGCGTGCCGGCCAAAAGACCCCCTTCCCCGCAGACACCTCTCGGGCTGCACGACGGGCCCGGGACCCTCGGAGACACCGGCGAGGCGAGGCGGGGCAGCCCACCCTCGCTTCCTCCGGACCCTCCCGCCCGGCTGCTCGCTCGCTCTCTCTCTCTCCCCTCCCTCAGCCTCACCTGCCGGCCAGGTGCGCGGCCTGCTCGCGCTCGCTCAGCGCCGCCGCCGTGTAGATGCGCCGGTAGCGCTCCGCCAGCGCCGCGCCCGACAGCAGCAGCAGTTGCTCGCGGCCCGGAGGCCCTACCACCGCCGCCGCCGCAGCAGCCGCGGCGGCGGCGCCTTCTCCGGGACCCATGGCCGCCTTCTTTTCCAGGCGCTCCGCCCGGCCCGGCCCCCGTCTCTGCTCGGCCACCGCCCGGAAGGCCCCGCGCCGGCGGCGATGACAGGCAGCCGCGGCCCGTCAGAGGGGCGGGGAGGAGGGAGGAGTCGGCGGCTCTGCGGCTGCGCGAAGAAGGCAGTCCACGTGCCCACGTGATCTCGCGTGGGCGGAGTGCCGCGGTTGCCATGGCAGCCGAGGCCGCGGAGCTTTGGTGAGGGCCGGGGAAAAGCCTTCTATAGTCCCGCGGGGTCTTCTCTCTCTGTCTCTCCCGGGCGACTCTCGGGGCCTTTTGAGGAAGGGGAGGCCCGTTTTCTTCGCGACCCCCGGCCCCGGGTGCGGACGAGGCGAGCGGCCTTCTGCCGGCGATCTGGGGCCGTCCGGAGTCTCTCGGACCCCACCGTGGAAACCCCGATGGGCACGGAGCCTCGTCGAACAGGTCCTTCCTTAGGCAGCCGGGGCACCTCCGAACCAGGCCTGGTGTGGTTCCTGTTGCAATTTTTTGGGGGGCGGGGAGGGAGGGGAAAAATACCGAGTAGTCCTCGACTTACGACCACAACGCAGCCACCCCAAGGTTCTGTCGTTAAGTGAGACACGTTGTAAGTTTTGCCCCGTTATACGACCTTTTGTGGTTAAATGAATCTCTGAGGTTGATAAGTTAGCACAGTGGTTAAGTGAATCTGCCTTCGCCCCCACCCCCCCTCTACTTGTCAGGCGTAAAAGGTAATAGTTTGATTCTGGGATGCTGCAACTGTCGTAAACGCGAGTCAGTGGCCAAGTGCCTAGATTTGGGTCATCACAGGGATGCTACAATGGCTTTTAACTGTGAAAAACCATCGTAAGTCACATTTTTTCAGTGCCGTTGTAACTTTGAACGGTCACTAAACAGACTGTTGTAATTCGAGGACTACCTGTACGTTTTTGCATGTGGCTGCAACGGCCACCACCCCAAGATCTCTTCCAGAAACCTCAAGATGGAGTTGGAGCTGGCCTGACACAACCTGATTACATGGAGATTCCCCTCTGTCCTTTTTTTTCTTCCTAGAATCATAGAATAACAAAGTTGGAAGGGACTGTGCTGTCCAGCCAGTTATAGTTAATGGGAATTGGTATAGTTAGTTAGGAATTGAGAGCTGTCCCCTTAAGGGAATGCATCATGATAAATGTAGTTAAGGTATCCTGGGAAATGTAGTTCATGTCCATGTGGCCACATCTATAACCCTGATTGGTTACTGAATTGACCCTTGGTGGGTTGGGGGAGGTTTCTTCACTCTTGCCTGAACCCAGCCTCATGCTAGCATCTCTATCCCTGCTTCTATGATATGGGATGAAAGGGATAAGAGATAACCATCTTTTTACCCAGAAAGACAGATATGCAAAGAATTGGACATTGAGAAGAATTTCATCATAACTGTAAGTTATCTTGAGGATGCCTGATCAACCAATAAAATGACTTTGTATGGATGCTTCTATAACTACCATACTGACATTCAGTCAGTAGTTATAGATGACAGAATATGGTAGCTCCACAAAGCATCCATACAAAGTCTTTTTATTGGTTCATTAGGCATCCTCAAGATAACTTACAGTTATGAAGAAATTCTTCTCAATGTCCAATTCTTTGCATATCTGTCTTTCTGGGTAAAAAGATGGTTATCTCTTATCCCTTTCATCCCATATTGTAGAAGCAGGGGTAGAGATGCTAGCACGTTGCTGGGTTCAGGCAAGAGTGAAGAAACCTCTCCCAACCCACCAAGGGTCAATTCAGTGACCAATCAGGGTTACAGATGTGGCCACATGACATGAACTACATTTCCCAGGATACCTTAACTACATTTACCATGATGCATTCCCTTAAGGGGACAGCTCTCAATTCCTAACTAACTATATATACCAATTCCCATTAATTATAACTGGCTATATCTTGGAGGCCATCTAGTCCAACCCCCTGTTGGAGCAGGAGAGTCTATTCCAAACATTAGCCTCTACCTAGGTTCGAACTCACAACTTCCGGATTGTGAGGCGAGAGCTCCACCTCCTAACTGGCCTTTTCCCCACATACTTGGCCCTGTTGCCGCTGGCTCCCCCTCCTCAAAAGAAGCCCCTCACTTACAGCTAACTCTCACCTTTATTGTTAACTTCAGTGACATAACAGTTATTCCTCACCTGACATATTAAATGATCACAGAGCTGATTATTTGGCACATAGTGCCAATAATCACATATAATATACTAGCAGGGGGCCCGTGCTTCGCTAGGAAACTATGTGATCAGGCAAGTTTTTGGGAAGGAAAATAAGGGGAAAAAATGCTGTCTCTGCCTACCAGCATCCATCGATATTCATCTGGCTAGCGTCCTGTCAGTGTGTGAGAGAGTTGAGGGCTGTTTGGAAACTGAAACAGTATTTGCTGTGTGAGCAAGGAGACAGCAAGGAGCCTGGGCGTGGCTTAGCTGAACTGCAATTGGAAGAGATTTCTTTTCAGGTGGGGAGGGGGAGTAGAACTCCTTAGCATCCGAGTGTGTTAATAATAATATAGGAAATACTAATGCTCTGATGGTCATTTTGAAAAACCCTTTCTTAGTGAGCACCTAGAAGCCAAGAGGAACATACAGGCCAAATTTCAAGATTGTAGGCTTTACGGTTCTGGAGATTTTTTGATGACATGTGAGTGGTATTTCGCTTTTATATATATAGATTCTATAACGGATGTCCTCCTCATTGTCATCAACACCAACAAGAAATGAAGGCTGCTACTGATGCCCCACCACAATACTCCCTATCCTGTGGTAGACCTGCCCCTGCATTTTGAACGTTGGCATAAAATTTCCCTCCTTCACCTTTCTGGCTCCAAAAGACATCATTTGGAAGCATCCGTTGTACTTGCGGACAGCAGAAAGGAAGTGCTTTGCCATTGGATGCTGGTGGGTGAGAAGGCTGTGTAAGGATCCAGGATAGGGCTGAAGGGGAGGGAGCTGGACTTTACTGCCACTGCAGCACATCCTGGGACTCTCATCCTGCCACTTTAGAGCATGGCACCAGCCACAAGGTAACCGAGGTCTGAGATCAACAACCTTTTCCCTGGAATAATCAATCTGAGGTTCATATTGAAAACCAGACAAATATTTATAAGTCCAAGGCATTGATCTCATTTGTGATTGATGAATGTAGGGGTTATTAGATGCATACTTTTTACAGCCTCTGTACTGACTTGGGAATGAGTTTGATGAAACTTTTGTGCAGCTTCCCTTACTTGTGTTTTCCTAATCGCATCTGTTAAATCTTTTTCTGCATTTTTTTTGCCTCTTTTCCCTTTAAGTGGTTTTACAGTAGAAGGAACAGATTTGTCTGAACTGAGGAGGTCAGTGTAAGAAGTGATTTGGGGCTGGGACACTGTTGGTAGAAATATCCTTCTGGGTTCAGTTCCAAGTGGGGAAAAAGACACTGGAAACATGGAGGCTGTTTGGAAGGTTTAATGGTGGACAGCAGGACCACATGGCCTGGAGCTCCAAAGAAGGATGATCACTTGCTCCAAGGTGAAGGAAAAGAGAAGGAAGGACTGATATGCTGAGAGTGCCTGGGTTTTATAACCTTTGTTGGGATTTGAATTGGAGCTTATATTCTGATTGGTTGTCAAACTCCCATGAGGCCATGCAGGGGCAACTCTGTAGGCTGTCCTGAGTTCCAGGCTTGGTTGAGCCTTGCTGGATGATGATGCACTGAAAGGGACGTTTGGCAATTGCTATAGCTTTACCTGGAGATCTTTGTTATGTAAAGTATTGTGGCCCAGGCCTTAATGGGCCACCCATTAACAAAAGTGGGGGTGAGCTGCTACTTCTAAGATGAGCTTCTGCTTCTGAGTTTCTACTCTTTTTAGGGGAAATATTCTGCCTTTTTAATATTTCCCAGGATATTTCAATTTTCTAGGAGAGGGGTGGATGCTAACTTCCTACAATACTACGCAGAAGAAATTAGGTTCACAATCAGTTGGCTGCGTGGTGATGGGTGATTGAAAGTCATAAAGGAATATCTTTCCTGCCATCTTGAGGTTGGAAGCAGTTCCATAGGTGGAAGGAAACTGAAACAGTATTTGCTGTGTGATCAAGAAGGAAACAGCAAGGAGCTTGGTGTGGCTTAGCTGAAGTGTTCTGTACTAAAGGTGGTTGCTGCTCTGAAAGTAAAAATGAAACTGAAACTCCTCTCCTCTGCTTGTGTTTTGGTTGCATTTGGCAACTGGCAGTTGGAACAGAGTTATTTTCAGTTGGGGAGGGAGAATTTTTGCTGTGTGAGCAAGAAGGAAAGAACAAGGAGGCTGGGTGTGGTTTAGGTCAAGTTGGAACAGAGTTATTTTCAAGTGGGGAGGAGGAGTAGAACTCCTTAGCATCAGAGCTTGTTAATAATAATATAGGAAATACTAATGTTCTGATGGTCATTCGAAAAATCCTTTCTTAGTGAGCATCTAGAAGCCAAGAGGAATATACGTGCCAAATTTCAAGTTTGTAGGCTTTATGGTTTTAGAGATTTCGTGATGAGTGAGTGCTTTTTCGCTTTTATATATAGATACTCTTAACATAAAGCTGGTTTGGTGCACCATTGGGAGATGTGAGTTTAGTAATTGTTAACTCTGATTGGAAAAGGCCAGGTTGGAAGGAAAGCTATAGAATCTGTTTCATTCTGTTATAAAAATGGCTGGGATTAGGGCATTGCAAATAGGCAGAAGTGGTACAGCCATTTCCAGAGAGTGAAGAGTGTCAGATTTATTAATTAATCTATATAGATCTTAGATCTATATATATAAAAGCGAAATACCACTCATGCATCATCACAAAATTTCCAGAACTGTAAAGCTTACAAACTTGAAATTTGGCCCGTATGTTCCTCTTGGCTTCTAGGTGCTCACTAAGAAAGGATTTTTCTAAATGACAACATTAGTATTTCGTATATTATTATTAATATGCTAAGGAGCTCTAGAATTTGCTTTATTATAAGAGTGGATAGTATTGTGGCTTTTCATTATTTGACATATGGTGCATAATCACACATAATATATACGGTTAACATAAAGACGGTTTGGGGAATATGAGTTTAGTAATAGTTAAAGGCCAAATTGGAAGGAAAGCTATAAAATTTGATTTATTCTATTATAAAAGTGGATGGTGTTATGGCATTGTAAATATGCAGAAGTGGTACAGCCACTTACCAGCCATTTTTAGAGAGGGAAGGGTAAATGTGAGATTTATTATTTAGAGAAGTGTCTTTTTGATATAACAGTTGCTCCTCACCTGACAGGTTGAATGATCACAGAGCCAATTGTGTAGCATATAGTGCATAATCACATATAATATATGCTGTTAACATAAAGCCAGTTTGGTGCACCTTTGGAGAATATGAGTTTAGTAATAGTTGATTGAACAAGACCAGGTTGGAAGGAGATCTATAAGACTTTTTGTTCCATTCTGTTATAAAAATGGTTGGGATTATGGCATTGCAAACACAAGTAATCCTCGATTTACGACCACAGTTGAGCCTGAAATTTTGATTGTTAAGTGAGACGTTTGTTAAGTGAGTTTTTCCCCCATTTTAAGATCTTTCTTGCCAAATTTGTTACGTGAAGTACTGCAGTTGTTAAATTAATAGCACCGTTGTTATTTGAATGTGGCTTAGCCATTGACTTTGCTGGTCTGAAGGCCACAAAAGGTGATCATATGATCATATGATCTTGGGATGCAAGTATGAGTCAGTTGCCAAGCATCTGAATTTTGACCAGGTGACCAGGGGGATGCTGCATCGGTCGTAAGTACGAAAAACAGTCATAAGTCATTTTTTTCTCTGCCATTGTAACAGTCAGTAAATGTAAGTTGGGGACTATCTGTATGCAGGAGTGGTACAGCCTTGTTACTGCATTTCCAGCCATTTTTAGAGAGAGAAGGGTAAGTGTCAGATATATTGTTAAGACCAGTCTCTTAATCTGACATAAGAGTTACCCCTCACCTGACATGTTGAATGATCACAGAGTCAATTATTTGGCATGTAAATGCATAATTACATATGCTATATACTGTTAACATAAAGCCGGTTTGGTGTACTTTGGGGGATATGAGTTTAATAATACTGTAGTTAACTCTGATTGAAAAAGGCCAGGTTGGAAGGAGAGCTATAAAATTTGTTTCACTCTATTATAAAAATGGTTGAGATTATGGCATTGCAAATACGCAGAAGTGATACAGCCATTTCCAGCCATTTTGAGTGAGTGAAAAGTGTCAGATTTATTGTTAGGATTTATTGTTGGGATTATGACATTTCAAATAGGCAAAAATGATACAGCCTTGTTAGTGCGTTTCCAATCATTTTTAGAGAGTGGAAGACCTGTTTTAGCAATTGGTGCTTACACAAGTTTTTTTCTAATTGCATTATTCCCTGAATATTTAATAATTTTCCTCTACTGGAATAACTATAGTTGTTTATCAAATACTTTATTTAAGCCCAGCATTTGAGAAGAATTAATAACTACATCTTCCACCAGTCAAATTTCTTTGTGTTACCTTCATAAAAATAATTGTTCACGATAGAAACAAGAGGCAATGAATATGGACTAGTTCTTATTGGGAAACTTTTTGTTTAACCCTCATGTCATCTTCTCTCATTTCCAGGATCTCCTACTAGAAGCATATTGTACATTCATATCCAAAACCCAAGATGCAAACTGCATTGCCACAAGCATCTCAGCCTGAACCAGTTGTGTGTGCTCCAGAGAACTGAGGTGAAAAGAAAGAAAAAGGGAATAGATACAGCGATCTAAAAAAACAAACAAACCACTATAGACCTTCCCTTCCCAAAGATGTGCAACATTACACATCTAGCCCCTCACCCTTCATGGTTTTGGGGAATGAGGGAGAAAGGCAACGGTGGGATTCAAACATTTTTACTACTGGTTCTGTGGGCGTGGCTTGGTGGGCTGGGGAACGATACTGTAAAATCTCCAGTCAGAGGTAGTATTTGCCGATTCTCTGAACTACTCAAGATTTCCGCTATCGGTTCTCCAGAACTGGTCAGAACCAGGTGCTGAATACCACCTCTGGATAAAGGCCAGTATCGACCAGTACTGAAGAAGAATTGGGGTATGTTATTTATTCATTTAAAATATTTGTATAGGTGGTTTAGGACGCAACTCTGAGCAGCTCACAATAACAATAAAACCGTAAAAGCCACAACAACCCAATGCCTAGTCATCTTACTGCAATGCCTCAGCAACCTTCCTCGGGGTCTCATCACTCTACCCAAAGTGTACAGGTAGAGCCACATACTTTGGGCCTTGCGGAAGGCTGGAACAGTATAGGAGCCACCATGGAAAATGCCATCTATAGATTTCAAGGAAGGGGCATGGACCATCCCCATACTGTCCATTCTATCCAACGGATGGGGCAGATCCCTTCAGAGAGGCAGGCCTGCAAACAACCTGGCCTCTTGCCATGTAGGGCTTTAAAGGTGATAATCAGTGCCTTAAATTGCACCCAGAAATTGCGAGTCAATGCGGCTTGTACAACGGTGTTGTGGGAAAACTGAGTGATGCCCAACATTTTTGCATGCCACATCCTGGACTTGACAGTCGTGAACATCTGAAGTTAACAATGGTACTGAAAATAGCGGTTTATGATCATTTTTCACGCTTACAACCATTACAGCCTCGCTGTGGTCACGTGATCAAAATTCATATATGGGCAACTGGTTCATATTTATGATGGTTGCACTGTCCCGGAGTCATGTGATCTCCTTCAGATAAGCACAGTCAGTGGGGAAGCCAGATTTGCTTAACAACTGGATTATTAACTTAGCAACTGCGGTGATTAACAACTGTGCAAGAACGGTCTTAAAATGGGGCAGAACTCACTTAACAAATGTCTCACTTAGCAACATAAAATCTTGGGCTCGCCTATGGTCGTAAGTCGAGGACAACCTGTATAACCTTAGGGTGACTTTCAAAGGCACCCTATATAGAGCACATGGAGTGAGAATTAGGGCTCTCTAAAATTGGATTTCAAAATGAAACTCGGATGTTGGTTTAGGCGCCTGATGGCGAACCTATGGCACGCCTGCCGGAAGTGGCACACAGAGTCACGTCTGCCAGCGCACAAGAGGTCGCCCGGAAGAGCCCCACTGCGCAGGCGCAAGCGCCGCCCGCCCGATAGCTGATTGTCAGGTATCTGGCGTGCATGCATGGGAGCACGGGAGATGTACGTGCATGCACAGAGATGCACGGGGGCATTGCACATATGGGCAGAGATGCATGGCGCCCAGGGGGCTGCATGCGCAGGGGGCGTGGGGTGGCGGTATGCATTACCTTCTGGGTGCTGGCACGCTAGTGCGTACACAATTTTCGACACGGGAGCCCAGAAAGGTTAGCCACCACTGGCTTAGGGGGTTGGCAGACCTCATGGGGCCCTAACCCTAACCCTGGATGAGTTTTCCTCTTTCAATGGGGCTTCCATGCAATTTTCCTAGGATTTCTAGGGAGACAAGACTAGAACAGGGGTCTCCAACCTTGGCAACTTTAAGCCTGGAGGACTTCAATTCCCAGAATTCCCCAGCCAGCTGGCTGGGGAATTCTGGGAATTGAAGTCCTCCAGGCTTAAAGTTGTCAAAGTTGGAGACCCCTGGACTAGAAAGCAAACAAGTTCGCGAGGCATAAAGATACTCCTGCAAACTGAACTGTCATGTTGATTTTTTTTTTCAGCCAGACCTCATCGGGGCAGTGAGAGTGACGTGTGCAGGGATGATGGTAGTATATGAGGGTGAGAGGACAAAGTACATAATTTATAACCTAATTATCCCGGAATCTCCTGACTTAACCTTCCTAGATAAGAAGAGAGGTTGCTTTGTGGGAGTCTCTGCTGCAGGCTGGTCTTTCCAATGATAGGTTAGAAGCAAATACACCTTAAACAGTGGTTGCCCAAATTCCCTAGAAAGCACCACGTCAACTACTTTTAGAACAAGAACTATACAGAAGGTTTAATCTCTCTGGGCTTTTTCTTTTCCAGGACTACAACAGCTTGTGTGTTCATATTTTGATAGGAAATTCCGGTGTGGGGTGGGGGTGGAATAGCAGATGGAAACAGCAAAACTCATTTTGTTATTCTGAGTGGCAATACAGGTAGTTCTCAACTTACAACTGCAATTAAGCCCAACATTCCTGTCGTTAAGTGAGACATTTGTGAATGTTGCCCCATTTTTACGGCCTTTCTTGCCTTCAGTTGTTAAGAGAATCATTGCGATGGATAAGTCAGTCACTCGGTTGCTCAGTGAAGCTGGCTTCTCCAATGACTTGGCTGCTCAGAAGGTTGCAAAAGCGGGACCATATGACCACCTGGGACACAGCAATGGCCATACGTAGGAACCACTTGCCCAGCATCTGAATTTTGATCACGGGGATGCTTCAAAGGTTGTAACTGTGGGAAACGGCCATAAGTCACTTTTTTCAGGACTATCTGTACAGAACAGCAGCAAAACCACCTATACTCTATGCTCCTTTTTAGGAGGGAGTGGCTTCCTGTTAGTCCAAACTAGGGTCTTCAATCTTGGCAACTTTTAAGATTTGTGGACTTCAATTCCCAGAATTCCTTAGCCAGCTTTGATGGCTGAGAGATTCTGGGAGTTGAAGTCCACAGGTCTTAAAAGTTGCCAAGGTTGGAAACCCCTGGTCCAAAGGATCTTCAAACTTGGCAACTTTAAGACTTGTGGACTTTAACTCCCAGAATTTTTCAGCTAACATGACTGCAGACGGAATTCTGGGAGTTGAAGTCCACAAATCTTAAAAGCTGTCAAGTTAGAAGACCCTTGATAATCCCCCCTGTGTGACTGCTGGCTTCTTCCTACCTTCCTGGGACCTTCCCAGCATGGCTGACTTCCGCTCTGGCAGTTTCCCCCGCCTCTTTCGCAGCCACCTTTCCAGTATGGCCGACTTTCTGTCCGTTCTCTGCGGCAGTCCCATTCCCACTTTAGTCCCTTTGGAAGAGATCCTTTTTAGACGGCCCTCTTTTCCAGCTATACCCAGCCGCGGTACACATTCGGAGGGGTCTTCCTAGGCTTAGGCGGTTCCCGGGCGATGGCCCGAATAGCAGGGCGGCAAGGAGGAGGGAAAAAACCCTGGCAATGTGACAGGTGAGCCAGGCCAGTCCCTCATTTCTTGACTGAGCAGAGCTGGGTGGAAATAGTCCCCGAAGTCTACGGTAGATACAAATGCACCATTCTTTTATTACCTGGTTAGCAAGGGGGCCTTATCTGTTCTCCCCAACACCCCGTTCCCCTCCCTTCCACTCATTTACGGCGATATTCCGGGCCTTTCATTGTTTCTCTTAAGGATGCGAACCAGTGGTAGTAGCGCCACCCGAGGTTGGGAGTCCGGTCTCTTTGCATTCTATCTTTAGAAAACGACGCGCCAAATTGGGAACATAGAGATATGCTTTATTTGCCTGCATCATACATTTCAGGGTTCTTTCGGCGGGCTCGGCTGCCGCTTCGGCAGTCCTGTTAAGCTCTCTGGCTCCTCTTAGAGGCGGGAAAGGTAGAGCATCTTCAGGGGTTTGAGGGGGTGGGGGGGTCCAGATCAGACTTCGGATAGGGAGCCGGGTTAGGAGTCTCTTCAAGAGCTGCGATTCAATGCAGCAGTTGTTTCATGATGTTTCCCCAGCGTCTGAATCCCAGCTTTTGGGGGTATCGCAGCACATTATCCTATTGTGCGTTTCTGTATTAATTTCAATAGGATCCCATTTAAAGTATCTGTCACCCACTCATTTCCTCCCCCCACCCCAACAAACATGATGAGGCCAGGATTTTTTTATTTAATTGTTATTTTATTCGACAATATTTTTGTTTGAGCTGACATGCAATATATTTATATCTTTACAAGAAATAGCTATTTCTTTAATGAGGTTAAATATACTGTATAACATATAAATATACATTTAATTGTAATGGAATATATATTTGTGTATGTATTAATAAATAATAAACATAGATTCATGTAAATATATATTGTATATTATTAAATATGTATTATAATATACAATATACAATATATACATTATAAATATATACAATTATATATGTGTGTAAGGTTTTGAGCTGATAATTTAAATAATAAATAAGGGAGACTAGGATAGATCTATTTCGAGCTAGTTAGCTTTCTTTAGCTAGCCATACCCTTACTGGGATTCGAACCAGGGAAGTATTACATGTGAGGCAGTTGTAATTGCCTCTACACCACTGGCTCTCTCCTTATCAGCTCAGGCAGGGGAATAAGTATATACTTTGTATTACAACACCCTGTTAAGCCCCAATTAAGGGAGAAAGCATACTGCTTTCTTTTCTGTCTTTCGGCTCATCACCAGAGACCATACCGACAGAAAGCTATTTGTTTCGTTGCCTTTTGTTTACATGTGTGTAAGGTTTTTTTTTTAAGCTGATAATTTTTAAATAATAAATAAGGGAGACTAGTATAGATCTATTTCGAGCTAGTTAGCTCTCTTCAGCTAGCCATACCCTTACTGGGATTCGAACCAGGGAAGTATTACATGTGAGGCAGTTGTAATTGCCTCTACACCACTGGCTCTCTCCTTATCAGCTCAGGCAGGGGAATAAGTATATACTTTGTATTACAACACCCTGTTAAGCCCCAATTAAGGGAGAAAGCATACTGCTTTCTTTTCTGTCTTTCGGCTCATCACCAGAGACCATACCGACAGAAAGCTATTTGTTTCGTTGCCTTTTGTTTACATGTGTGTAAGGTTTTTTTTTTAAGCTGATAATTTTTAAATAATAAATAAGGGAGACTAGTATAGATCTATTTCGAGCTAGTTAGCTCTCTTCAGCTAGCCATACCCTTACTGGGATTCGAACCAGGGAAGTATTACATGTGAGGCAGTTGTAATTGCCTCTACACCACTGGCTCTCTCCTTATCAGCTCAGGCAGGGGAATAAGTATATACTTTGTATTACAACACCCTGTTAAGCCCCAATTAAGGGAGAAAGCATACTGCTTTCTTTTCTGTCTTTCGGCTCATCACCAGAGACCATACCGACAGAAAGCTATTTGTTTCGTTGCCTTTTGTTTACATGTGTGTAAGGTTTTTTGTAATACAAAGTATATACTTATTCCCCTGCCTGAGCTGATAAGGAGAGAGCCAGTGGTGTAGAGGCAATTACAACTGCCTCACATGTAATACTTCCCTGGTTCGAATCCCAGTAAGGGTATGGCTAGCTGAAGAGAGCTAACTAGCTCGAAATAGATCTATACTAGTCTCCCTTATTTATTATTTAAAATTATCAGCTTAAAAAACCTTACACACATGTAAACTAAAGGCAACGAAACAAATAGCTTTCTGTCGGTATGGTCTCTGGTGATGAGCCGAAAGACAGAAAAGAAAGCAGTATGCTTTCTCCCTTAATTGGGGCTTAACAGGGTGTTGTAATACAAAGTATATATATATATATATATATATATGTATATATGTATATATATATAACATAAACCTATGTTTATTATTTATTAATACATACAACAATATACATGTGATATATTTATATATTATAAACCTGGATGGATGGATGGACGGACATATAGATAGATAGACAAAATAGGAAAACCGATGGAATGCTACTACAACAGCAGACCTAATGAGAGGGGATGTATGGAGGAACTGGCTGGAGAGAAGGCCTATATTTTCAAAGCAGAATTGCCTTACAGGAGGCATAAGATCATGGATAAACTAGCTACAATCAAGCCTCCACACTCATTACCAAGACATAACAAAGAAAAATCATCAGATAGCATGCTAGAAGATGCCAATAGAGCCCTCACAGCAATCTCTACTACCACCATACAGAACTACAATTTTAAACAAGAGTCTTCAAACTTGACAGCTTTAAGACTTGTGGACTTCAACTCCCAGAATTCCTCCTCCAGTCATGTTAGCTCGGGAATTCTGGGAGTTGAAGTCCACAAGTCTTAAACTTGCCAAGTTTGAAGACCTTTGATTTAAAATAATGTTCACCCCCTGAGGTTGGCCTTGCATTCAGAAGACCACAAGATATACAAATTTTATAGAGCATTCAATCTGCAGCCCGAGGGGACACTTCCTGGGAATGATGGGATTGTAGTCCAACACATTAGAATAGAGGTCTCCAAACTCTAGCTATGCTGGCTAGAGAATTCTGGGAGTTGAAGTCCACAAGTCTTAAAGTTGCCAAGTTTGGGGACCCCTGCATTAGAATGTTAGAACGGATTGATCTAGCCAAAGCTTTCCTAGGTATAGAAGAGAATTTTTTTTTTTTTTTGCAGAGTGTTTTGTGGTTTTAAGTCATTCCAGTTTGCACAGAATTCCATTTATTCACTAAAGTGAGTACTTTGAACGAGAAAGAGCATATCACTCTCTCGAATGGAAAGCATACAATTCGAGCTCGCTCTGATTTCTGTTGGAGTGCCAATAGTTTTTTTCTTTTTCTTTTTGTATTTAATCAGCTTTCAGGCACAGTAGGAGAGAAGAAAGGAAGGTGGTGTATTGGCTTCTCTGCCAAAGGGAGGAGAGAGGGGCAGCTCTAACAAGGGCCTGCCTTCAAAGAGATTTTTTTTCTCCCCCAATCCAGAGGGATTCTCTTCCAGGGGGTTTCACACTGGAGGCTCTTTTGAAGATTTCTGGATTTGGACTGAACAGGTGGTGTTAATTCTTACTAGCTCTTCCATCGAGCTGGAGCTATACAACTCCCCAGGAAGTCTGCTTGGCTTTGGTTCCTGGAGGGGCAAAACCACGGGGAACCTCTCCTTTTCTGCATCATGGTTTTATCTTTATTGGAGTGGCTGTACCCCTCCATTACACCTGCCCAGTAAAACCCACTGAGGATTGAGTCTCTTTGTTAAGCGCGTAAAGACTGAAGGCATTCGCCGTGATGGAATAGCTAAGAGAAGCTGTGAGCTTGGCCAGTCTGCAGATTGGTCTATAATTCCAAATTTACCACTGCTATTATCCTGTTTTCCCGAAAATACGACCTATCCTGAAAGTAAGTCTTTTCTTGATTTTTACATGTGCGCCCGATATAAGCCCTAACTCCCCCAAATAAGCCCTAATTAAAATCCCGCCCATTCCAGAGCGGTAAAAATTAAACTAGGGTGGGGATGGGGGAAGGTGGAGCTGCCTTACTACTTACCTTTGAACAGAGTTAGCTGAGTCTCTTTGTTAAGCACGTAAAGACTGGAGGCATTCGCCGTGATGGAATAGCTAAGAGAAGCTGTGAGCCTGGCCAGTCTGCAGATTGGTCTATAATTCCAAATTTACCACTGCTAATATCCTGTTTTCCCCAAAATACGACCTATCCTGAAAGTAAATCCTAGCTTGATTTTTTACATGTGCGCCCAATATAAGCCCTAACTCCCCCAAATAAGCCCTAATTAAGATCCCTCCCATTCCAGAATGGTAAAATTTAAACTAGGGTGGGGATGGGGGGTGGGGGGTGGAGCTGCCCTACTACTTACCTTTGAATAGAGTTAGCCAAGCCTGCCACACCGCAACACCTGTCATGCCGGCCCATTTCTTCTGCAGCTGGCAAGGCTTTCCTGAAGGCCTCTGTAGTTGATAACAAGGCTCTGGATCGATCCGGAGCTCTGTTATCGGCTGCAGAGGCCTTCAGGAAAGCCTTGCCAGCCGCCGAAGAAGTTCTCTGACAGCAAAAAGGAGGACAAGGATGACATACCCAAGTGAGGTTAGTCAGTGGCTGACACACACACACACCCCAAAAAATAAGACCTAGTGCCTTTTTTGGTAGCAAAAAATATAAGACAGGGTCTTATTTTTGGGAAAACCCAGTAGGTAGTTCAAGGGATCTTTCCTGTGCAATTGAGGTGTGTTGTGTGCATGTGTGGGATGAGAACAACAGTACAGATAGTTCTTGATTCACAACAATTCATTTAGTGACCGTTCAAAGCTACAATGGCACCAAAAACGAGTGGACTTACGATTTTTTCACAGTTATGACTTTTTCACAGTTACGACCTTTGCGGCATCCCCATGGTCATGCGATCAAAATTCAGATGCTTGGCAACTGGTTCATACTTATTGAGCGTTGCTGTGTACCAAAGTCACGCGACCCCCTTTTGCAACCTTCGGACAACTAAAGTCAACTGGGAAGCCAGATTCACTTAACAATCAGGTTACTAACTTATCAACTGCAGTGATTTTACTTAACAAGTGTGGCCAGAAAGATCGCAAAATGGGGCAAAACTCACTTAACAAATGTCTCACTTAATGACAGAAATGTTGGGCTCAGTTGTGGTCATAAGTCGAGGACATCTTGCATTGCACTGTTTCATTGGCTTGATGTTAGATTACCCAACCAATCACTGTGTTAGAGCCGGTTTGATCTAATGATTAAGGCACCAAGCTAGAAAACGAGACCGTGAGTTCAAGTCCTACCTTAGCCATAAAAGCCAGTTGGGTGACCTCAGGCCAATCAATCTCTCTCAGCCCAACCCACCTCACAGGTTTGTTGTGGAGGGGGGAGAGGGAAGAGGAATATATGCTGGATATGTTAACCACCTTGAATTGTTTGTAAAAATAATAAGGATGGGATATAAATGAATGAGAATAAAGATGTTTTGCCTTTCTCAATGAGCAGAATTATTCTTTTCCAAGGCCATGTGCTTTCTTTCTTTCTTTCATTTCCTCATCTGTGTTCATGGGGATTGTCAGAGCAGTTGGCAGCATGACTACTCTATAGCATCTTTACTGTCCTGTCTCATGCACAGAAGTGGATTTGTAGCTGTGCAGATGCAGATAGATAATTCCACAAAACATCCATAACAAAGTACATTTATTGGTACATCAAGTATCTTCATAACCCACATTTGTGACGAAGCTCTTCTATAATGACCAATCCTTTGTATATCAGCATTGCGTGTAAAAGATGGTTATTTTTCTAACCCATCACGTAGCGATTAGCTGCTTATCAGTTCATGAGTCCAGGCAAGAATGGAGGAAACTTCCCTCAATCCATCGAGGGTCAATTTAGTAACCAATCAAGATTACAGATGTGGCCATGTGACATGAACTACATTTGCCATGATACCTTTACCTACATTTCCCACGATGCATTCCCTTAAGGGGACAGCTCACAATTCCTAAGTAACTATCCAATTCCCATAGACTGGCTGGGACAGCACATCTTGTAAGACAACCCAGGAGCAAAACACAGCACACAGAGGCTTAGACATTTAACAATAATTTATATACAAGACGTATACAGAAATATACCTGGCAAGCAATCTATCTTCTTAACTCTGTACGGAAAACTCTGCAATGAAGACAGGATACAAGGAGAGAGAAATTTGCCCTCTAATGGCTACCTTATATAAATACCTCTTAAAGTATTACCACTCTTAAAGTGGTAAAATTTCTGTGGACCCATACATAGTCTTAAAACAGCAATACCTTTGCTGATTCATCCTTATTGCATCAGCCTTACATTGCATCAGCCTTACAGCAGCTGGTCAGCTCTTAAATCTCAATACCTTAACAGGGATTACATAGTTTGCTAATATACAGAGAGGAAGGGAGATACTTTAAAACCACTTAAATCTTAATGCATGATCTCAACCCACCACCATAAAATGGAGAGGGAGGACCTAAAGAAAGTACTGACAGGAAAAGAATTTGGATCTGTTCCTTATTCTCATTTTTCCTTCTAATTATTTTTCCCCCACCAGTGTTCCTTCCACAGTGGAAAGTTTTGCTGATATAGACCTTATCAGGGTAAGTAAGTGAATGGCGACAGCCTGGGAAAAGTAAAGGAATTTCAACACTAACCACAAGAGGCACTGTAGTATTATTTCAGCATTAACCTCGAGAGGTTAAATTAGTTAAAACCTTTCATAAATCCAATCTTTATTTTAAAAAAACCCTAATTTAATTTTTTTAAATTAAAAATAATTTTACCTTCTTATATTTTTATATTTTTTTTAATTTTAAAACTATATTTTTTAAAAAATTAACTACATTTTAAAAATCTTATGAAACAGTCATGCTGCGGAATAGGAGCCAGGTATGTATTCTTTAGAAGACCCAAATTGTATTTTTACCAAATGTAATCTAGTTGAAATAGCTGAGTTAGAGAAAAAACAAGAAAGTCCAATTGCCTCCTGAAAAAGCACCTTTGGAACAACCATGACTTGGATGACTGAGAATCTTTATAGACTTTTAGCTATACAATTGGGATGGACACCCTTTGAATGATGTGGGAGTAGCAATGGATTTCTAGAGAAAGAAAAAGGAAAAAAAATGCAGACTACAGAAACCCTGAGGACACAGATAAACCTCCAAGGGGCCTCAACGACTCTCTAAAAGAATGCAAATGACCAGCTGTCTGCAAGGAATATAAATCCTTCCATTCCCCCACTATCCTGCCAGAGCTGAAGCAGCTTTTTGGATGAGAAGTGAAACGTCTTCAAAGAAAAATCAAAGTCCAGTTGCCTCCTGTAAAAGTACCTTTGGGACAACCATGAACCAGCTCAGAGATGGTGTTCAGCAGGTTCTGACCAGTTCTGGAGAAAAGTAGCAGAAATTTTGGGTAGTTCAGAGAATCGGAGAATTCCACCTCTGACTGGCCCTGCCCCCATCCATTCTCTGCCTCCCAAGTCCCAGCTGATCAGCTGGGTCTTCTTTGGTTGCCCTGCACAGGAGAATGAAACTGGAGAATTGTGTTAGTACTGCTTTATGCTGCTTATGGTCTCATGATGGAGCCAGGGGATTGGACTAAAAAAAACCCAAGACCTCCCTTCTAACTCTGTTATTTTGTTTTGGTGTCATTGGCCATACTAATTGGGATTGGTAAGAATAATAAATCCAAATAACATCCATTCACTGTATCTGCCCTTAAGTATTACTACTGTTAAGTCATTCAGTCAGTTCTAAACTCTATAGTGCCCTATTATTTTTTCAGACTCATTTAAAAATATCTTTGCTCTCTATGTAACAATGGCCTTCTAGCACTGATGAGGTTATCTTACCTAGTTGGATCATGAAACAACCACAAGAAAACAACCAAGCTCAGAGACCACCAGACCCTACTGTCTCCTGACATTTTTGAAGTAAATGCTTTTGTCATATTATCAAGCCACCTTGTTTGCTCTTGCCCTCTTTTTCTATTGCTTTTGACTTTCCCAGGCATTAAGATTTTTCTGGTAACATTTTGTCATTGCATCGTATATGCCAAACATGCTTAAGCATGTTTCGTTTCATTGTTAATATTTCTAATAAGAATCTGGTTTTACTTCATCTAGTAACAAATTATTTTGTTTTACTCCTAGGCCAAGCTATTCCAACACTACAATTCATATGTTATTATTTTTTCTTTCATTCAGTCTGCCTGATCATCCGATTTTCACATATATATGTCGTGATTGACCTTCAAAATGCATATCTTTGTGGTCAGTAAAATGTCTGTAAATTTATTAGTTCCATAGATTTATATCGGCTGTCTGCTAATCTTGATTGAAACATTTACATTTTGTCTCTCCCTATTTAAGATGGAGAGTACCCAATATCTGGGTTTGAGGACAATCAAGGAACGATGGTTGGACATGACAATAGCTTTCTCTCCCATCCCCTCTCAGTTTTTGGAGGAGTTAGACTTTTTTTTAAAAAAGAGTTAATCCTACCTTTATGTGGTTTCCACATCAAATTGGTAGTAAATCAAAATGCAATGGTGCAGTCAGAAGAAAGGAAAGGGTTTGCCAGAAAAAAAAAAGAGAGAGAGAAGCATATGGATTAGTTTTAGGATAGAAGGACTGCCTGTTATATGTAGCTTGGCATTTATCAGAGTAAATATATTTATTTTTAATAATATAATTTAATAGTACTTATTTAAACTTATTCTAGTGTTTATAATATATATTATAATACATATATTTTTGTTTTTGTTTCTTTGTAAACTCCTGTCCTTTTAGGATATAGTCGGTAGATGGCAGGATGGATCAAGCAATGGTTTAGAAACTTCAGTCGGTTGCCTAAAAACAGATGAGCTTAGAGAAGAGATACCAGCTGGTGCTGACAATAATTCCCCCACACTTGTTATTTGATCTCTCTGCAGATGTTCAGAAGTCCTAGCAGCCATGAAGTCCTAGAAGCCATTGAAGCTCTCTCTGGGAAGTTTGCCCAGAAATGATCAAATCCTCAATTAGAAAATATGGCTTGCTCATTCTGAGAAGTTGATTGTTAAATTGGTTGGAGAAGCTGAACTTTATGTGAACGTTTGGCCATAATAGACTTTGGGGTCATCCTTCTTTTAACTGAAATATACCAATAGGCTACGTAAGCAACTTTTTTTTTTCATGAATATCCATCTTTCTTGGCAGACCAGGTGCATTAGTTTAAAATCAAACAGCTTATCAAGACATTATGAAAACTCGATTGCACCTTATTTCAAATGAAGAGAATATAAATTTCAGCTTGAACAAATCATTTTGATTGGTTGTTTTAAAAAAAGGTTATATCATAAACATTCCTGAAATAAGTTACCCTTGAATGTCAAGAGATGAGAAGGCCATTTCAAGTTTAGTTTAGTTTTTTAAATGGAAGAGTATGGTCAGCAATATTAATTCCAATAAAGGGCCATTAAATCCAGAAATAGCTTCTTTGATTACCTGAAAATGTTGTTTGTTTCTTGCTCTGTTCTTTCATTAACTTCTTGCCTCTCCTCTTGAAGATTAACAGCCTGCATACAATAGCTCTCTTCATTCTGTTGTTTACACAATAAACCTGTGAGCAATATTGAGAGTGACTTCTGTGATGCAAAGTCATCCCTCAACCTCAGCAATGGAAATTATTATGCAGGAAATTTACTGGAATCTTAATTTACTCCAGTGTATTTATATACTCCAGGGTTGGGAAGATTGATAGCTTTGTGGTGGCTCAATGGTTAGAATGCAGTATTGCAGGCTAATTCTAGCCACTGCCAGGAGTTCGATCCTGACCGGCTCAAGGGTGACTCAGCTTTCCATCCTTCCGAGGTCGGTAAAATGAGGAACCAGTTGTTGGGGGCAATATGCTGACTTAGTGAAAACTGTAAATGAAGCAGTATATAAGTCTAGGTGCTATTGCTATTACTTGTCAGGTTTCCAAGTGATGAAATCCATTTAAAAAAAAAAGAGCAAAGTTCATCTTCCCAAAAAATTTATTTAGGAAAACATCCAATTGGCAAAGTCTGTTGTAATTCCGGAAATTAAACAACATAATATTGGAAATTAGAAACATCACCCAAAAGTCACATTCCCCAATAGAAGTAAATCAATGTTGCCTGATGTCATCAATCTCCACCTCCAGGTTTCAGCAGGGTCAGCTTTTGTTCCCACGGGAAGAAGAATCACCTAGCCTAAACAACCCTCTATCAGCATTCCAGAAACCCTTCATTCCACTCAGTAACTCCGAGACAAACACATCTCAAAAGTACCTTTATTAGGATAGTTATTGGCACATCTGTGGAATCCCGAATCTGAAAGTTTCTGGGCTTCTCACAATTTCCCAAACTATAAATCCGCCCCCCCCCCCCCCCGCCCCCTTGGCCGTCATCACATCACATGGTCCAATCATGATCCATCCAAAAGTAAGATCCGCATTTCATTCTGCGCCATACTCAATGACCTTGAACTAACAAAAGAATTTTATTCTGTCTACTTAGAGCTACTCAATTGAATCCACCCCCTCCCACTCTCTCACTCTCTCTCTTGTGGCAGCGTGGAAGCATCAAATCTCAGTATGGCTTCCAAAGCTGACACCCTCACTCTCTCCACTCCTCCCACCTTAGGAATATGGCAAGCTCGAAACCCACCCACCCCCAACCAGCAAAGAGAAAGAAAGAAAAGAAATATATAATAAGGCTAAATAAAATGGCTATGCATATGTCAATTCCGGGCTTGACATTACTATTTGCTGTGCCAACGCACAAATAATTGAGATGGGGAGCTATAGAACAGTGGCTTAAAAAGGTAAGAGGTGTTGGAGAGGAATAAGAAGGCATCTTAGACCAGATTTCCTAGCCTGCTTGTATACTTGCATTTTGGACATCAATGTCTGCCATCACCTGGCCACTAGTTGAGGAGAACTAACTAGCTCACTATTTAGAGAGCTAGTGAGTTTTAGCTAAAAAGCAGAAACCAATTGGACAAGATGATGTAACTGGTTATATTGTTTGCGACAGAATCCACATTCAACGAAGTACACTGATTTCTCTGAATATAAAACCCAATAGCCCACCTAGCGGTTGGAAAGCCTGCAAATGCAAGTAGATTAATAGGTACATTTTGGTGGGAAGATAACAGCGTACATTTTGGTGGGAAGGTAACAGCGTTCCATGCACTTCGGCATATAGTCATGCTAGTCACATGATAATGGAAATTGTCTTTGGACAACATAGATGAGTACTGTACCTTTAACTTAAAACCCGATAATATAGGAGCCTATTGCAGTCTACAAAAATCTACACAAGTGTTGCTAAAAACAGAGCTGCTGGAGGAATGCTTTAGTATTGTGTTTCTCTGTGTGTTTGATACTGGAAGAATAGCAATATGCCAGGTAAATCTATTTATGGGATTGCATTTCACTTAATAGAGATGCACATTAGAAAAGCCCACTCACTTTTTAATCATTGGAAATGGCAGGAATTTCAAGTAGAGAAGCATCATTGACCCCAAATGGTATTCAAACTCTCTCTCATTTAAAAAAAAAAGCTCATGAATTTAAAAAGCCCATGAATTTGCATCAACATTAACTGATCATCACACATCACATATCATTCCTTTTCCTAAGTCAGCCACATGTGGCCCAGCAATAACTACCCAATGAGTATTCAGAAGCACAATAAAATATACCCATCTCACTTGAGAACAAGTTCTTTTAAAAAGGTACTGAGTGAATGATTGTCCTATAATCTGAGTTACTAAAGCATTTTCTTAACAATTCATTGTTTCCTAATAAAAATAGGTTGATTCCCTGGATAAAACTCTGGATACTCTGATATTGCCTTGCTTGAAACAGACTGTCAGTTAGAGACTAAAAAGTAATGGGTACCACAACAGGCAGCAGGAATCATAAAATAAAATCTAAAATCGTAAGAATCTATATATATAAAAGCAAAATACCATTCACACATCACAAAAATCTCCAGAACCGTAAAGCCTACAAGCTTGAAATTTGGCACATATGTTCCTCTTGGCTTCTAGGTCTCACTAAGACAGGATTTTTGAAATGACCATCAGAGTATCAGTATTTCCTATATTATTATTAACACGCTCTTATGCTAAGGAGTTCTAGAGGA
Source organism: Bungarus multicinctus (assembly GCA_023653725.1). Classification (NCBI taxonomy): domain Eukaryota; kingdom Metazoa; phylum Chordata; class Lepidosauria; order Squamata; family Elapidae; genus Bungarus; species Bungarus multicinctus. The sequence goes on along the minus strand of CM042851.1, from coordinate 41,997,024 downwards.
GAGAAGTTTCAGTTTTACTTTCACAGCACCAAGCAGCCTTAGTACAGAACAGTTGAGCTAAGCCACACCCAGGCTCCTTGCTGTCTCCTTGTTCACACAGCAAATACTCTTCCAGTTTCCAAACAGCCCTCAACTCTCTCACACACTGACAGGATGCTAGCCAGATGAATACTGGATGCTGGTAGGCAGAGGCAGAATTTTTTCCCTTATTTTCCTCCCCCAAAACAGCCCCACCACATAGCTTCATAGCGAAGCATGGGTATTGAACTCGTTAAGATTAGATAGACCAAAAGTCATGAAATTTCAAGGATGGGCCATCAACCAGATGTCATAGAAAAACCTCAGTTCTCAAATCTCAAAACAAAATGCTTGTTCTTGACACCCAAAATTCAAATCAATTGTTTCTGAACATCGCAATCACATAGGTGACAAATGTTGGTAGATCCATCCTTCAGAGTTGAAGACTTCCCTGAAACAGATTTTGTCTGGACAATCATCAGTAAGATTTGTAGCTACAACAAGCATTTGTCCTATTGTCCTCTCTCTTACCCTCTTACCCAACTTGGATAAAGTGTCCTGCCTCCGGAAGTTGGACATGAGCCAACCAACTTAACGTTGGTTAAAAGTAGAACAACGATGGATGACCTCCTTTTACTGGTCCACAATAGAAAGCGTCCTCTCATATTGCATTACGGTGTGGTATGCTGGCTTGACAGCCGTGGATCGAAAGACATTATGGAGGGTGGTGAGCACAGCACAAACATCGCAGGCTGTTCCCTGATACCACTAGATGACCTCGCTAGGGCTCGCTGCCTTAGAAGAGTAAGGAAAATTCTCAGAGATGACTCAACTCCCAGTCAGCATGTCTTCACTCTCCTACCATCGGGTATAAAGGTATGGAAGCATAGCCAGCCGCACCAACAGGTTGAAGAACAGTTTCTATCCGTGGGCTGTCAGACTTCTGAATGGAAAATAACTTTATGTCAACATAGTATGACAGACTTGCGGGGCCGGCGCATTGTGCAACAAGGTCACATAGCATAATAAGATTGGGTCGGGTTAGGGACTTCTGTCCTCATTGTGAGTTGTGTGTGTGTGTGGGGGGATGCACGAAGGGAGGCTCAGCCAATCTCATTGTATACATGTTGTACTCTGACAATAAAGGTAATAATAATGGTTACAATCAAACAGGCCATCTATTGTGATTGCCTGTTCAGTCACCTTAAACACAAGGAATCTTTGTATTAATAGGAGAATGGGCTTTAAAACATTTGTGTGTTTTGCATAGTTTTAATGGGATGTGAGCTCCTTCATCATTGCATGTGATAAATGAGCAAGCTGTGATGCTCTGGATTGTCCCTTCCATTGCAATATGTTTGTGGTTGTCATTCACCTTCAACAAACACAGTATGAGCAATGCAATCCCAAACACAGGTAATAAGTCCATCTGCAGTATCCATAGGTAAACATATTGGTATCTCAGTACCTGTAGCTGGCAAGCAGCAGCTGCTTTGGCTGGTTTTCAAAGATGCTTGTACCTGCAATATGGATAGTCTCTTTTATGAAATCCTCCTTCACAGACCTTCACAGATCTATTCCTCACTTACTGCTCATTGGCAAAATGACCTGAGTAGTGTATTCTTGCCTCTCTCCATATCCAATCAGATGATACCAAGTTACTTGAGTCTTAATTTTAAAAAAAGCTATTTATCTTTCATCATAAAAAGAAATGCTGTTTGACATTTTACAGTTTTGTTATCCAATACCCACATTAATTGAGAAGTTATGTATCCTATGATTTATACTGACTGTTTCCCAGTATGATTTGATTGTCTATTTGTACCCTATGACTATTATTAAGTGTTGTACCTTTTGATTCTTGACTCTTGACAAATTTTCTTTTCTGTACACTAAGAGCACCAAGACAAATTCCTTGTGTGTCCAATCACACTTGGCCAATAAAGTATTCTATTCTATTCTACTCTATTTCCTACCCCTACCCCTTACTTCTATTGGTTGGCTGTGCACCGCCCTGAGTCCTTCGGGAGAAGGGCGCTATATAAATAACAAAATAATAATAATAATAATAATAATAATAATAATAATAATAATAATAATAATAATAATAATATTCTATTCTATTCCATTCTAATTGTACCCTATGACTATCATTAAGTGTTGTACGTTATGATTCTTGATTCCTAATGAATGTATCCTTTCTTTATGTATACTGAGAGTATTTACACCAAGACAAATTCCTTGTGTGTCCAATCACACTTGGCCAATAAAGTATTCTATTCTATTTCTTCCATGTTGGAGCAATGTTAGCATTTTAAGGCCTTCCTTATGCACTTATATTGATCTAAGCAAGAATCTTTTTAATTACAATTTTATTAGTTTATAATGTAAAGAAAATAGAAAAGTAAATAATAGGAAAAAAATAGGGAAGGAAAAAGGGAAGAGAAAAGGAGGGGAAAGAAAGAAAAGGCATTGATTTCCGACTCCTTTCGATGAAGTGGTATAAGGCATTAACATCAAACCTCAACTTTTTACTTTTCCATAATAGTTTAAACTAGCCATTTCTATAGCAACAAATCTATCTAATCGGTAAAACCCCAAATCAAAATTATATACTGTATATTTTTCCACCTCAAGTACAAAGTCTAAAAGCGGTTTCCAAGTAGAAATAAAATATTTGTATTTTTTTTTCTTTAATCAAAGCAGATCTAAGCAAGCATCTTTGTTTTGAATAGCACCCCCATCAGTTGTCTGAAGAATTACAAATAATTCTGAAAGGAATGGTTGTTTATAATGTATGTATATGTGGCCAATTCCTGCTTCATTAAATATAGGAGCACAAGATGCAATCCTGAATCTTAAGGTAACAGAACTGATTCAGACACATTCTATATCTGTGCACGTGAATAAAATTGCATGATTTAAATAATGCAGCAAACTGACCTCAGAGGAGTGAGCTCCCATTACTTGTCCCAGCTTCTGCCAACCTAGCAGTTCGAAAGCATGTAAAAATGCAAGTAGAAAAATAGGGACCACTTTGATGGGAAGGTAACAGCGTTCCGTGTACCTTTGGCATTTAGTCATGCCGGCCACATGACAACGGAGACGTCTTCAGACAGCACTGGCTCTTCGGCTTTGTAATGGAGATGAGCGGCGCCCCCTAGAGCTGGAAACGACTAGCACAGATGTGCAAGGGGAACCTTTACCTTTACCTATTTATAGCAGAATAAAACTACCTTAACCTGTTTCCTTCTGCCTAGGTTCTGGATCATCCAGAAAGTTACAGCACACAAGCTAGACTAGATTTAGAACTTATGACTGATGTCGGGAACCCGCCTGCAGACTGTCTCTCTTAGATTTCCCCCCCAGAACAGTTGCAAAGCAGAGAATACAAATCAGAGGGCAATTTGCTTGCAACTTGGTCTGTTGGGAGGTAGCGGGCTATCTTTGTGTTCTGCTTGGTCATCAATAACTGATGAGCTACCCAATTCCCCCATGCATGAGATTAACATTTTCTCTTGAACCTCATGGGCAGACAAACTCAAAAGGAGGAAAGGAAGAGAATAAGGAAGGGCCATTGTCAGAGCTGCTGCTCAGATATTTTGCTCTGTAACTAAGGGAGAAAACTTTACCCAAAACTTTATTTTTTATGAGTCCTGGTTCAGTTGTTGGCAACTCATTAAAACAGCCTAGATACAGTGTTCAGGTTAGGGAAAAAAAAACCCTATCAGTGAAGAACTTACTTTTGATGATCAATGATTATGAACAAGGATTTTCTCCTTCTTCTCTTTCTCCTCCTTCCCCTCCCCTCCTCTTCTTCTTCTCCCTCTTCCTCGTCTCCTCCTCCTCCTCCTCTTCTTCTCCCTCCTCCTCCTCCTCTCTTCCTCCTCTTCTCCTCTTCCTCCTCTCCTCCTCCTCTTCCTCTCCTCCTTCTCTTCCTCTTCTTCTCTCTCCCCCTTCCTCCTCCTCCTCTTTCTTCCTCTTCCTCCTCCTCTTCCCTCCTCCTCCTCCTCCTCCACCACCACTTTGGGTGTCAAGGGAGATACAAAGTTCTGGTTCTTGCACTTCTGGCAGCTTCAACCATTGTCCTCAGTTGTAGTTTGCCTTTGATATTGTCTCTCCATCTTCTTCTGGGTGTGTCTCGTTATCTTTGGCCTTCTTCTCTTTTTGTATATGCAAACCAGTTAATTTGCTGCTAACTCTAACAACAGAAAAATTGGGCACTGCTGTGGTCGTACCTCGAAGGCTGCCTGTGTAATCGGAATTCATTACTCTCCTAAGTGGGGTATATTGGAATTATTTTCCAAGCCTTCATCGATGAATGGCTACAGATGCCACCCACATACCTATGTTTATCATCATAATCCTATATGCTCAGATGTGACAGCAAATTGCTTATTTTTTTTTTACATTTTAAACCTTTGTGGCTTCAAATCTCTTGGAAATGACCAAAGTAACAGACATTTCTATAAAACGGATAATCGATCAGATCAGTGGTGGGATTCAAATTTTTTTACTACTGGTTCTGTGGGCTGGCTTGGTGGGCGTGGCAGGGGAAGAATACTGTAGAATCTCCATTCCCACTCCAGTCCAGAGAAAGGATACTGTAGACTCTCCATTCCCATCCCACTCCAGGGGAAGGTTCCTACAAAATCCCATTCCCTCCCCATCCCACTAACCTGCTTTCCAGTTCCGTTCTCCTGCGCAGGGCAACAAAAGAAGACCCAGCCAATCAGCTGGGACTCAGGAGGCAGAGAATAGATGGGGGCGGGGCCAGTCAGAGGTGGTCTTTGCCAGTTCTCCGAACTACTCATATTTTCCATTACCAGTTCTCCAGAATTGGTCAGAACCTGCTGAATGCCACCTCTGGATCAGATTCTCCGTATCTTTTGAATTACAATAATACAGGGAAGTTTTGTTGTTGTTGTTCTGAATACTGTGCTGTCTCTTTTATTTGTGGATTTTTTTCCCCAAGTGGAAATGAGATGGTTGTAAAACCTTTCCTTCTGTATCTTTTTTCACTCTATGAAAACAGGGTTACAGATCAATTGATTTACCATCACAATTGATTAGGTGACTTTCCTGCTATCTCTCTTGTGGCAATAGGCGGACCTCTTGTATGGATCTTTCATTAGAGAAGTCACCGAAAAGCGGAGGTTCACTGGAAGCTTATATAGCTTGTCACTGACTCATTAGTCCATTAACCAGGCATTAAGATTATTTAATGGTTACCCATAAAAACCCAATTCTTGTGTCATTAGATCCAACATTGTTTTAAAAAAAAGTAACTTTGAAAAGAAATCCTTATAAGCTCTTAACATTGATTTCCTGCTGTATTTGAACTTACAAAGAGGCGAGGATGAACTCAGATTCTTTACTCACATAGTTTCTGTGGCTCATTTTAGCTTGTCCTAGGTTATTCTAGGGCTTTTATGAGAGAGAGGGGGGGAAATGAGGCATTCATATATCTCTTTTGCCCATTCTTTTACTTAATCTCATTGCCTATGGCAACCAATCTGATGTTAGCGTGACCAAATGGTGCCTTCTCTCTCTCTCTCTCTCTTTCACACATGCACGCACACACACACACACACACACACTGAATTAGGGAAGTTATGAAAATGGTTTCTGATGAGACATTTATTTTGTTACTACTTGTAATTCTGCAGCACAAGAAGCACCACTAGAACAATTCCATAGAATCATAAGAGTCATCACATGTACTTTGGAAAATAGGTTGACCCTCTCTTCTTTGAGAAACCTTCTCTTCTGGAGAAACAGATATTCCAGTATGGGCAACTCAGTGATGGGATTCAAAAATTTTTACTACTGGTTCTGTTGGCAGGGCTTGGTGGGCATGGCTTGGTGAGCATGGCAGGGGAAGGTTACTGCAAAATCCCATCCCTCCCCACCCCACTAACCTGCTTTCCAGCTCTGTTCTCCTGTGCAAGGCAACAAAAGAAGACCCAGCCAATCAGCTGGGACTCGGGAGGCAGAGAAGAGATGGGGGCGGGGCTAGTCAGAGGTGGCATTTGCCGATTCTCCGAACTACTCAAAATTTCTGCTACCGGTTCTCCAGAACTGGTCAGAACCTGCTGAATACCACCTCAGCTGAACAAAAATAAGTGAAAACATTAAAGAATGACAGATCAACTACAAATTTTTGTCATCAAAAGCATTCCTTTGTTAAAAGAATAGCATCTATATTTATCTTGATCACATTTTCTTTTCTATATAAAATGATATTTTCTTCTTTAATTTTAAAACCAAAACAATAGCAGTCCACCTGTGGTCATTTTATTTCTCGACTTAGGATAAGGATGACCCAAGCAGTGACAGGTTGTCTAATACATTGATAAAAATCTTGAATCTTTGGGACAAAAGTTAATATTGTTTCCGATTATCCACTCATTAATAATTCTCAAAAATGGGATACGAACGATTATGTATATGTATAAATATAGTCTACATACATGCATGTGTGGATATCTACACAACTGAACATACACACACATATATATGTATATGTGTAATATGTTTGTGTGGATATATATCCATACATACATATTACACACATACATATATGTGTGTGTGTATGTGCAGTTGTGTAGATATCCTATACTATGCTTGTGTAGATATCCTGTACTAAACTATATATATATAGTTTGCAAGCTTTGATGAACACATGAATATATTTCATAAGAGAAACCCTCTCCCAGGCTAAGCTAGCACTGCAATCTTTTGATACTGCTTCTGTCTGCATTAACGTGTAACAGAATTGGTGCTTTAGCAACAAGAGAGAAAGACCTCTCTTTGCTTCAGAGAATTATTTAAAGATAAAATATTGTGTGTTTAAGATCCCAGGAAAGTTTGATGGTATAGATAAATCTCTTTAGTGTGTTCTGTAATTGTTAAGTTAATCTCTTGACAGAAATAGAGGAATAGGGGAGCAGTTTTAATTGAGCAATTGCTTATAATTCCATTTTAAATAATCATGAAGGAGAATGGCTGGACTTGAATCTCCTTTTTTTATATAGATAAAGATTAAGTGGGCTTGCTTTGAGTCTCCCCTCCACAAGAGCACTTTTGGATATGGTCCCCTGAGTTGTAGGTTCCTTGCCCTGAAGATCCTTGTGATTTTCCTCCCTGTTAACATTCCAGTTGATAGTTTTGTGGTGCCAGTCTTCAGCAGTGGTTTGCTGCTGGTGTATTGCTTTAAACTGAACTTGTTCCTTTTTACTCTGGGTTATAAAATTTGCTGTGGAAGGGAAAAGGATCTTAATATGATCTGCGATCATGTTAAGAGCAACTGTGTTCTCTTCGCTGATGATGTAAAGCTATTCAACACCACAGACAATACTGTTACCCTTCAAAAAGACCTCAACTATGTATCAGAATGGTCAAACAAATGGCAACTTCAAATCTCAACAAATAAATGCTGTGTCCTACATATTGGCAAAAAAAATAAATAAATCAGAAAATAAAATACAGGCTGAATAGTCAAGACCTTGTTGATGATCCAAACTCTGTCAAGGACCTTGGTCCTGGAGTACTCATCTCTAATGATCTAAGTACTAGAGCCCACAGTAACTACATAGCCAAAAAGGCATTAAGAGTTTGTTAACCTAATCTTACGTAGCTTTTTGTCTGGTAATATCACACTACTAACTAGGGCATACAAAACATTTGCCAGACCAATAGTCGAATACAGCTCATCAGTCTGGAACCCACATTACGTATCTGATATTAACACAGTTGAGAAAGTCCAGAAATATTTCACAAGAAGAGTTCTCCACTCCTCTACTCATTGCAGAATACCTTATGCCACCACTTGAAATTCTAGACCTAGAAAACCTAGAACTACGCCGTCTTCGGTCCGATCTAAGTATAGTATATAAAATCATATATTGAAATGTCCTACCTGTCCACAATACTTCAACTTCAACCATAAACAATACAAGAGCAAACAATAGATACAAACTAAAAATAAACCGCACCAAACTTGATTGCAGGAAATACGATTTCAGTAACAGAGTGGTCAACGTCTGGAATACTCTACCTGACTTTGTGGTTTCTTTCCCAAACCCCAAAAACTTTAACCTTAGACTGTCTACTATTGACCTCACCCTTTCCTAAGAGGTCTGTAGGGGGCATGCATAAGCACACCAACGTGCCTACCGTCCCTGTCCTATTGTTTCTTTTATTTTTCTTATATGTACTCATTTCTTGCATTCATAACTATGTTTATCCTTATCCCTATTATGTTGTAAGCGATTGACAAATCAAATCAAATCAAATAAATAAATAAGGGGACGGCAGAGGACAAGAAGGTTAGATGTGTCATCAATGCGATTAACATGAATGTAGGCAACATCCAGTAGATGGCATGCTATGCTCCACAGGACTGTGAAGAGCCAGACATGACAAAAAAAAAAAAAATGCTATAAATAAATAAAAATAGTTGCAGTTTTATATTTATCCATCCATCCATCCATCCATCCATCCATCCATCTACCTGAGCCGTGGTGGCACAGTGGTTAGAGTGCAGTACTGTAAGCTACTTCTGCTGCTTGCTGGCTGCCTGCAATTTGGCAGATCAAATCTCACCAGCCTCAGGGTTGACTCAACCTTCCACCCTTCCAAGATCGGTAAAATGAGGACCCAAATTGTGAGGGAAATATGCTAACTCTGTAAACCACTTAGAAAGGGCTGTAAAGCATTGTGAAGTGGTATATAAATCTAAGTGCTATTGCTAAGTGCTATTTCTCTCTCTCTCCCTCTCTCTCTCTCTCTCTCTATATATATATATATATATATGTATATGTATGTATATATGTATAGTATGTATGTATGTATAGTATGTATGTATGTCTATATGTCATCTATCTCTATCTCTTTCTCTCTCTATAACCATTTCTCTCTCTCTCCATCTCTATTTCTCCACCTCTCTCTCTCTCCATCATTCTCCACCTTTCTCTCTCTCTCTCTCTCCATCTCTCTCTCTGTCTGAAAATCTGAGATTCTGGCTGACTTTCCAGAGTTACCCCAACTACTCTCTTCTTTAGCAGGACTGTAGTTGCTATTTTGTAAATGTTTATATAAAACAGTTGAGCACCAATCCTCTTCACGCTCCCAGTTCTTCATTTTGACTTGCCTTCTGAAGGTCTTCAAATCACTCTGTCCGATGATTGATATTGAAATATATTGAAATAATTGAATCCTATGATCACTTTATGGGTATTCACAAAATAGAAGGTTTTGGCAAAGAGTCTCAGTCTTGGGAAGGTATGCAAACAATTTTGGGAATTTTCAGTAATCAGATCAATATCTTGAAATATATTTGTATTGAGGAATGTTTGCTTGTGGTCCTCTCTTTGTCCAACATTGGAAATGAAGAGCAACACATCTTCTCCCTTGCTAGTCAACTTCCTGCTTCTATTATTCAAAGAGATCCATCCAGATCTTCTCTTCTACTGAGCAAAGATGCAAAGTAAATACCTTTGAAGCCATGCGTAGGTGTAGCATTGTTGCAGACAAGAACATCTTTTGGAACAATCCACAGGTCTTGGCAAGTATGCTATCCTTTGGGATACTGAATGACCATGATGAAATATCCAGGGTGACATAGTGCAGATGCAAAAGTGAAGTTGCGTTGGTAACAAATGTGTTGATGCTCCATGGCTGTGTTTTTATCACACAGGCAACTGTAATGATGCTGCCATGTAGAAAAAGTTCTAGAAATTAATCTGAAAAAAATATCAAGCTATATTCTCCATGCAGATACAGGTCTAGTCAAGATGTAGAGGGCTCATCTCAGAACTGTATAGTCTTTTCTTTGAGTTTGTAGAATAAAAGAAGGAGTCCGTGGGCTCAAATCCTGCCTTAGAAGCCAGCTTGGGTAACTTTGGGCCAGTCACTCTCGCTCAGCCCAATACACTTCACAGATTATTTTTGTGGGGTAAATAGGAAGAGGAAGGTGTGTTTGATATGTTCACCATCTTAAGTTATCTGTAAAATATTAAAAGTAGGAAGGAAACAAATAAAACAACGGGAAGGAAAGAAAGAAGATAGATAGATAGATAGATAGATAGATAGATAGATAGATAGATAGATAGATAGATAGATAGATAGATAGATAGACAGACGGATGGGTAGATAGATATAGATAGGAAGGATGGATAGAGAGGGGGGGTAGATAGAGAGGAATAGATAGATGATACATAGATATGGATGGATGGATGGATAGACAGATGGATGGATAGATAGATAGATAGATAGGTAGATAGATAGATAGATAGATAGATAGATAGATAGATAGATAGATAGATAGATATGGAAGGATGGATAGAGATAGGTGCATAGATATAGATCGATATAGATAGATGGATATAGATGGATGGATGGATGGATGGATGATAGATAGATAGATAGATAGATAGATAGATAGATAGATAGATAGATAGATAGATAGATAGATGATAGATAGATATGGAAGGATGGTTAGGGATAGATGCATAGATACAGATGGATATGGATGGATAGATAGATGGATGAAGAGATAGGGATAAATAGATGATAGATAGATGAAGAGAAAGGGATAAATAGATGATAGATAGATGAAGAGAAAGGGATAAATAAATGATAGATAGATAGATAGATAGATAGATAGATAGATAGATAGATGATAGATAGATAGATAGATAGATAGATAGATAGATAGATAGATAGATAGATAGACAGATAGATAGATATGGAAGGATGGATAAGGATAGATGCATAGATATAGATGGATATAGATGGATGGATGGATGGATAGATAGATAGATGGATGAAGAGATAAGGATAAATAGATGATAGATAGATAGATAGATAGATAGATAGATAGATAGATAGATAGATAGATAGATAGATAGATATGGAAGGATAGATAGGGATAGATGAATAGATATAGATGGATATAGGTGGATGGATGGATGGATAGATAGATGGATGAAGAGATAGGGATAAATAGATGATAGATAAATAGGTAGATAGATAGATAGATAGATAGATAGATAGATAGATAGATAGATAGATAGATAGATAGATAGATAGATAGATAGATAGATAGATAGCTATGGAAGGATGCATAGGGATAAATGCATAGATATAGATGGATATAGATGGATGGATGGATGGATAGATAGATGGATGAAGAGATAGGGATAAATAGATGATAGATAGATAGATAGATAGATAGATAGATAGATAGATAGATAGATAGATAGATAGATAGATAGATAGATAGAGAGACAGAGAGAGAGAGAGAGAGAAATGGAAGGATGGATAGGGATAGATGCATAGATATAGATGGATATAGATAGATGGATATAGATGGATGGATAGATGGATGGATGGATAGATGGATGAAGAGATAGGGATAAATAGATGATAGATAAATAGGTAGATAGATAGATAGGTAGATAGAAAGATAGATAGATAGATAGATAGATAGATAGATAGATAGATAGATAGATAGATAGATAGATAGATAGATAGATAAAACCCTTTTCCCTCTCCTGGGCCTGCTAGCTTATCTCTCACCACTTTGCTCTTGTATAAAGGAGGAATACAGAAATGAGACTGAATTTCTAGGAACTTAGACAAACTCCATTATGCGCATCCTAGAAACATTCAATAATGTTGAGGTTGCAAGTAATAATTATAAACAATTAACTGAAAAAGCATTTTAAACTTTCTCTGTGAAGAAAAACAAGCTTACAGCATAAAAACTAAGCAAACAAAACCCTATGCCAGAGTCATCAGAATCCTGGTATCTATACATAATATAATAGCTCTCCTGATTTATATGATGCATAAGCCTCTAATAGAACAAGGTTGCATGGCTAACCTCTCAGCAGATCACCTATAAAGAAGGCACCAGTTCTGAGCCATAATTTAAATACAATATCTTGCTTTAAAGCAAAGCAAGTCAATAGGCCCATTTATTGGAAGATTTCACCAGAACGAAAAGCAGACATAGCACAGTATTTGGTTGTAGAAAAATATAGCAGAGATGGAGGTGGGTAGAGACACAAACTAGAGACAGATACATTTAGGAAGAAAGCATAAAGAAAAACACAACTAGCCAACAAGTATAACAAATTGCAGAGTGGTCAGAAAACCACAGAAATCTGAAATTGGATAAAAAGAGAGAAAACAAAAAATACCTTTGATTAGAATTTATTGTCATGGGAAAAATTATATACAAGTAGTCCCCAACTTATATTTGCAATGGTAGTGCAATAGTTAGAATGAGTATTGCAGCAAATTCTGCCCACTGCCAATAGTTCAATCCTGACCAGCTCAAGGTTGTCTCAGCCAACCTTCCTTCCAAGATCAGTAAAATGAGGATCCAGATTGTTGGGGGTAATAAGCTGACTCTGTAAAGCTACTTAGAGTGGGCTGTGAAGCGATATATAAGTCTAAGTGCTATTGCTATTATGGTCATACATTGTTACAGTCTTAAAGTAGGTCAACCCAATTTTACAACCTCTTTTGTGTATGCCAATTATTAATGTTGCAGTTGTTAAGTGAACCCATTGTTTGCTATGGGGCATTTTTGCTGAAAACCAGAAGTGACAGATTTGAACACTGGGCCCTATCCAACAGAATGAAATGTAATATAGAGAAAAGTAACATTTTACACTTAGGCCAGAAAAAACCAAATCTACAAGTATAGATTAGGTGAAACCTGGCTCAAGAACCAATGGATGGAAACCATTCAAGGGCATAAGCAACCTCGAACTTAGGAAAAACTCCCAAACAGTGAGAGCAATTCCAGCCGAGGATAATTGGACATTGGGGCCAAGTTGGAGGCATTAAAGGAACTTTATTCTATTTTTGTGACTTGGTTATTTTTGTGTCATGCCCTGGGTCATCACATCTTGCTTGAGCAGGAAGTTGGACTAGAAGCCCTCCAAGGTCCCTTCCAACTCTATTATCCTGTATTCTGTATCTATTTATAAAGATCGGGAGCTATGGAGAAATCTGGTCCATAGAATCACCAAGAGCCAGACACAACTGTATGGATAACATCATACACGTGAGTGTAAGCCTGTGTTTCATGCAATGAAACTCTCTTGAAAAGGAAGGGATTTTAAACATGTATGCTATTCTGAAAGATACAACTCCAAAATTGAACTCCAAAAAATCTAATCTAATATCATACAAATCAACCATTGAATATTCATTCCGCTACTGAAATGACAAGCACCCTACAGTCATCTGAAGTTAATGTTGTAATGTTCATGGTGATGTGTCTTCTCAAAAGATTCAATCTTTGGAGCATGCGGCAAACAATGTGTCAAGCTCCTGTTGGAGTCTGACTCTGAGGGAGAGGACGAACAACCGACAGGGAGTGGAGGTTGTGGAGGAAACTGGGGAAAGACACAGGCTGGCTGGGAAGTCAGAGGAAGACCCAGGTCCATCCTCTCTTCATCCTAGGGCACGCAGGAAGGAGAAGATAAGGGAGAAAAGGGATCTAGGGGGAGGAAAGGGCCTCGACCCCTTTCATGGGCTGCTGCTGTGAAGACTGTTTAAAAGGATGGACTGTGCATGGGCCAGTGCTGGAAACAAAGCATGAAAATATCTGAGTGTCTGTTCTTATCTGAGTTTGACATCCTTCCCAGTGTGTGTATTTTGATATCTGTGGACGTCTTCAAGCCCTTATCCTGCATTGTCTCAGTAGTTGCTTCAGTGTGGTTTGTGTTGTTTTTTCTCTTTATAATTTAAATGTATTTTGAGTTTGAATGGAAGTTCTTCCTTTTCGCAATTGTTTGTGGGGGAGTTTTTTTTCTCCAGTCAATGATAATTGGAGCTTTAAAGCCAAGTTGAAGGAATTAAAGAGATTTCACATGTTTTTGTGACTGTGTTGCTGCTGTATCCCACTCTGGGTCAGTGCAATATGGTATGAAAACCTTAGAATTCCCAACTTGCCAGGATGGGCATCAGAGCTATAGAAATAAACCCAAGGCTAAAGAAGGCCAGGCAAAGAGTTTTAGATCATTTCCACTATTCCCTTGGCACTTAAAAGTTTGGGCTGACCGATTTTCTTATCCTGTCTGAAAGGAGAACAAAGAAAGGAAACAGAAATGCATCTCGGTGTCATAGGACTGTAAAACTGGCAGCGGGGAGGAATAAAACGATAAGAAGGATCATTTTGAGATCCCAGTAATTTCAAACCAGCTGTAACACCCCCGTAATGGGAGCCTCTCTTCACAGCCGACATCCCAGCGAGAGAAAAATCTACCTGCCATTTCTGCATCAAGGACACACTTGGAAACGCAACAAAAACGACACGGGGAGCCTTGGCTGCATGCTCGCCTCCACAAAGGTTGCCACGCAACTTCATGTGAGAATTTTATCAGCAACAGATGGACTTTTAATACCCTGCTAATCCATATTTTACATACGGCTTGGGTGCTTTGTGTGATAAAGATGATTAAATAAAACCACTTAAAAAATACAAAGCCATTGAGCGGGGACACAGGGGCTACGACAATGTATGTCCAAGGAAAGAGAGAGAAAAAAACGGAAATAAGACATTCAAAAGTTTTATCTGCCAGAAAGAGCGACTCGTTTTTAAAAAATATATTTTCAGCTTCAATTTTTTAATTGCCTCTTTTTAAGATAATGGGTAGATTATACACAGGGGAAGCTGTACCTCCATGTAATGTAGTCAGGCCTTGAAGGCCCGAATTTTGAACTTTCTAGAAAAATCTTCAAAATGCAAAACAAATAGATAGTTGGAAGTCCTCAAGGTCCACCAAAGAATACATCCAATTACCAATAATAGGTGATAATTCTTGTTACGTTCTGGAGGTGAGGCCAGAATAATTTCTAACGTTGCTTTGTTCAATACTGCCTGTGAGGCAACTGAACTCCCTGGCTGACACAGCTCCTTTTATAGGAAACTGATAAGCCAAACAACCAATCAGGAGAGAGTATTTTCCCGCTCCAATAGAGAACCAGAATGAGAACTTCAACTGACAACTATACACTATATACAATACTTAACAGTTCTTGACTTGTGACTAGAGATGGAAGAGCCTGGGAAAAAAAACCCAGAAAAATTGGGAGGAAAAAACAGTTTTTTTTCCAAAGACATTTGGAAAAAAAATTGGGGGGGGGGTGGAAAAAAAAAAGTTTCCCGCCCCCCCAATTTTTCCGTTTTTTCCAGGCCGTCTCATCTCTACTCATGACTGTTCATTTAATGAACTTTTGAAGTTAGTAAAGCTGCCGTGAAAAGTGGTTGTGACTATTTCCCGCTCTTACAACTATTATAGCATCCCCAGAGTCACCTGACAAAAAATTCAGGGTGTTTGCAACTTTTTTCAGTGCCCTTGTAACTTCGAAAGGCCACTGAATGACTCATCGTAAGTTAAGGACTACCCGTATAAGAAGAACATTTGCAGAACAGATACTGTTTGAGGGTTTTCCAATTTTACAACGAAAATAGAAAAATAAATCAGAACACTTGCTCCTAAAATAAACATTTATTAATATTCCTCCTCAGACATTTTTTTCTCCCTCCAGTTGTCTAATCTCTTATAATGAATTTCCAAGTCAGGGACCACAAAAAAAAAAAGGAATTAAAAAAAAAAAGGTATTTGTACATGATACAACTTGATATAGGAAATCCAAAGTTACAAGACAACCTGTATAAGTTAACTTGCTACTATTGGTTCAGACAATTCTTTTATTGTTAAACGACTTTTCCTCCTGTCAACAGTATTTCCCTAATGTTCCGCTGAAATCTGCTTTCCTGTAATTGAAAACTAGGCCTTTATTTGATTAACTTGGCTTGAATCCATTGAAAATTACCTTTTAAGAAAGAGAGACCAAAAAACGTCTCCTTCAAACATGAAGGAATGGTTTTCTATGCGATGTTCTTAATATCTCAAGGAAAAAAAGAATCAATAGCTCCCTTCCTAAAACGATCCCATCTGAAAATTGATTATTTCTAATGAAGGCAGATATGAACTAAAATTTCTGAAATAATGATTATGTAACCTTATTTTTTATGGCCACTGGTATTAAGAGAAAAGCAAAGATTATGGGCAACTTTGAAGGCTAATGCTCTTGTCCCAATTTATTGCATGCATTGGCTGGAATAATAATATGTTTTTTTTAAGATAAAATACATATCCAATATGAATATCAATATGGTAAAATTAACTCATCAATATAACTTCTCATTTTAAAAATTATCTATAAGGAAGGAAGCTTTCCTGACAGGATATGGTATAGCAGATATATTTGTAGCAGTGGGAGACCAAAATAATGTGCAGGATGAATAATGTGAAGGAAAAAATAAATTTGAATAGCAAGGAATAGCTTTAGAAATAGAGATGAACATTCTTCTAGTCGGCAGGGTTTTTCTATAATATGATACCCCATAATTGTAATTTTTAATACTTAGGAACCTTGTTTGGGAAATCAATCATGCAGTTGATCAAAACTAAGTCCAGATGGATGCATGGATGAGAATTAATACCAAAACACAAGAAAAGAACATGCCATTTAAAGTTTCCTACTCAAAATTTATGGCATCACAAATCCATATAGTTTAGGGATTGTACTTCAATGGTTGCTATTTCATTTAATTCAATAGTACACCAATGCTATTTTCTCTGTTATGTAGCAGGGCTCATAAAACACATTACATTGCATTATAAAAGTTTAAGCCATAGTGATAAGAAGCATAGAGTAGGTTAATGTCTACAATTTGTACGTGATTTAGAATCTAAATTTGTCCAGCATCAAACTTTCTCCAAAAAGTTGTCCTTTATGACTAGCAGTCAGCTTGAGAAGATCTATAAATCTTCAGCTTTCATAATGTATTCTGTATTTATGGCATTTATAGAAACAGATTGGGTAAGCCCTCCAGAATTACCCTCTGATAAGATAGTTGGCCAATA
Organism: Bungarus multicinctus; assembly: GCA_023653725.1. NCBI lineage: Eukaryota > Metazoa > Chordata > Lepidosauria > Squamata > Elapidae > Bungarus > Bungarus multicinctus. Next base: position 41,980,045 of record CM042851.1, on the reverse strand, counting down.
AATTTTATAAACAAACAAAATCCAAAATCTCAAAGTGATATCCAATTACAAAAACAATTGTAGTATTTACAGAGTATATCATGGGTAACATTCTATCTATTTATCTATCAATCGATCGATCGATTGATCTACCTACCTGCCTGCCTGCCTACCTACCTACCTACCTTACACACACACACACACACACACACACACACACACACACACACACACACACACTTGAAAAGAATCAAAAAGCCACCCTGATAAGCAGTCTAATAATTGTCTGCAATAGGATTATATTGCACACTGGATTTCTCATTATAAAGGGTAGAATTTTGGGCAAGGGCCATTAAGTAGACTCCATCCAGATAAAATGGATTGTGTGGGATGCATCTGTCTTTTTAATCCTACCTAAATGGTTTAGGATCAGGTTATCTGAAGGAGTAATTTCTCCCATGTATACCTACCCAGAATCCAGATTGAAGATTATCTAATGAGGTCCTTCTTTCAAGTCCCTAACCAAAAGTCTTTTCCAAAGAGAACTTTTCTGTAGTAACATCTATTATGGAATACTCTTCTCAAAGAGTCTTGACTAATACCTTCACTAGCATCATTCTAGTACCATCTGAAGATATTTCTATTTTCCCAGGCTTTTAAATTGGCTTTTAACAATATTTTAATTCAAATTGTTCAGTGATTGACTTGCAGCTGCCTAGTCTCTGTGGTTTTTTTAAAAATATTGCTTCTTATTGTATATATTTTTATTCGAGCTGTTATTCAAAGTGTGTTCATTGTAAATTGGCCAGCTATTGGTTGGTTTAAAACTTTTAATTACAACAAAAAAATAAAATAAAATGGCATTTGCGTGTAAGAAAGAACAGTCTTGAGAATTTTGATGGTAGACAAACACAACATATTCTCTTACCTTTTTAAAAAAGCAAAGTAGAGCTTGTTTCTGTAACTTTCATTATAATGCAAAGTTATGCTACATCTCGTCAAAGAAGTATTGATTAACTTCCTGGTATGCATTTAATTCATGGGTTTGAAAAGAATTTCAAATGAAGAGTTGGCAAATGTGTTTTGTCAAATGAGAAGCTCAACCATGTACTGCATTACAGCAGTGAAAAATGGATCATATCTGCGCCGACTTATAAAGCCATTACCATTAAGATTCTAAATATGATCCAGTGATAGTTTCATGTCTATATTGATATAACATATTTAATAATGTTGAGGGAACCATGAATCAGCAATTCAGATCTTGTCAAGCACCAAGAAAATCAGGAGATCCTGGCAGTTGAAATGAGCATTATTTATTTCAAGCTTAAGCTCTGTACAAGAATCTGAATTACTAACAGACAAAACAATTTGGCGGTAGATATGGAATGCAAGGTAGGCTGGACTTAGATCTCTCGTGGGCATGAAGTGATTCAAGACTGAAGTTGCACTTGATGCTGTCTCTCGGGATCAGCTTGGTCATCTCCCACAGAGCTCACTTATGCTAAAATAAAATGAATTCTGCCAAACATTTAGTTTGGAAAGTGATATAGTTAAAGCTCCACGTGCTGGCTTTTGAACGTACTTTAATAGCAATAGCCCTTAGACTTATATACCATTTCACACTGTTTTTACAGCCTTGTCGAAGCAATTTACAGAGTCACCATATTGCCCCCAATAATCTGGGTCCTCATTTTACTGATCTCGGAAATTACTTATTTGTTTGAGTCAACCTTGAGCCACTCAGAATCAAACTCCTGAGTGAGCAGTGAGTTAGCCTCTTCAGTACTGCATTCTAACCACTGTGCCACCACAGCTAATGTCAGATACTTTAGATGGGTTGCTATATATAACAATCTATGTCAATAAGAGCATGTGAGATATAGAAACCAAACACCTAAGTTCTATTTGGATGAAATAAAACCATAGTTATATATATAACAGAAAGTCAGCACCAAATTCAAACAAAAAACGACTACCAAGCCTGACACACAAAATTAAAAAGAACCTAATACACAAGCCTGAGGATGGCAGATAAGATTCTGCTGAAACGTCGCTATAATAAAAGCACAAATATTACGTGGAAAAATACCTGAAGAAACCTAAATACCACACATATAAATACCCGCGAAAACATAAGAAATGTATATCACACACACACACACACATATACACACACACACATATATATATATACACACACACACACGTGCAACAGATTCAAGCATGTGGCAGCTAAGCTAATACCTTCAAGATTGAGTTGGGAAATTTAATTAACTCATATTTATGGGGAAATGATAGAATGGCTGATTTCAGGGATATGTCCATCAAATGGAGAAAAACCTACAAAGTTGAAAAAAAATAGAGTAAGCATATTTCTAAGTAAAAATGACAGAAAACAAATAGGTAGATTTTAATGGTAGATGTGATGTAATGTGTTATTCCCATAGTGGAACATGTACTAAGTTGTTGCCTAGGTAGGTAGGTAGGTAGGTAGGTAGGTAGGTAGGTAGATAGATAGATAGATAGATAGATAGATAGATAGATAGATAGATAGATAGATAGATAGATATAGATATAGATATAGATATAGATATAGATATAGATATAGATATAGATATAGATATAGATATAGATATAGATATAGATATAGATATATGGTGGAGAAATGGCTCAGAGGTTAAAGACCCTGAGATTTCAACTGGAAAGCTGACAGCTTGCGTTTGAGACCTGAGCACTGTGTAAAGGAGTGAGTTGCCATTCCTTACCTCATCTCCTACCCACCTAGCAGTTTGAAAACATGCAAATGTGAGTAGATTAATAGGTACCACTTTGGTGGGAAAGTAACAGCATCCCATATACCCTTGCTCCCTTAGCCAATAAACAGAGATAAGCATTACGCCCTAGAGTTGGACAGAAAGGGGGGGAGGGAGAGAAAAATATTTGTATAGTTTTATTGCTTTTAATCTTGAAAACCACCCAGAGTTATCTTGTGGCAAGTGGGTGGCAAACAAATTTAATAAATGAGTTATTGTTAATTTAACAATAGCTAGATTAAACTCTAAATTTTCAGGGTTTTCATTTCATAAGGTGACACACCCACATCAGCCAAATTATTTGATATTTTTCAATTTAATAATATTTACGCTGTTGCATTAATTTAATTTCATTGTGGTTTAGTAGATTTAATAAATCAAAATTGTATGTTAATATACATTTGATTTGAAGTTTGCATTCAATTTTAGAAACTATAGACAATTATACCGGAAGAAAAACTGACCATTTCACTATTCATAGAGTGATCATTAATGGAGGCGTTGCCATCAGTGTGATCTTATACTTTTTTTGAGTGATTCTGCTCTAAGAATGTCTTAATAACCCACTAAATAACCTGCTTTTGCCCTAAAATGTTCTTTTTTAAAAATGCATTTGTGCTCACTTTTCCACAGTGCGTTACAGACAGATCGGAGCTGCAGTGCTAATCCATTATATCCAAAGATTGAAGAATCTCTAACTTCAGAAAAGCGTTATCTAAACCAAAGTGATTTGACAGCTTTTATCTCAATTCCTTGACTGCTGCTTAAGAGGATTAGTGACACCGGGTAGGTCCATGAGCCTAGCTGACAGTAAAAGGATCAATTGCAACTTATAGCTAAAAATCAATGGGATGTGTCTCGCTAAATTGGACTGATCCTCAGGTCGCCATAGGGAACGCATCGCCCTTCCCTTATTTAGTTACAGGCTTAGCATCCAGGAATGATAATAATGAGACTCCTTCGAGTCCTTTGAAACAGATAGTCTTAATTTTTTGTTGTTGTTGTTGTTGCAGTTAGAGGTTAAACCTGCTCTAGAGGGTGAGCCAGCAAGACACATCCTTGCCAAATTGGATCCTGCTGCTTTAATGATTATTTCAAGTTCTTTGCAGTAGGAGACGTATGAAGAATCACATATTTTATCAATATGTGTGCATTTGTATGAGAGAGAGAGAGAGAAAGAGGGAGGGAGGGAAGGAAGGAGGCAGGAAGAGGGAGAGAGAGAGAGAAATTGTTAGGGGAATTTTCAAATTAAAGTATGGAGTTATTTTGGCAAAGTTGCACTTGCTTTATGAAGAATACTTACTTGTTTGGAAGAAAGCTGGTCATTTGCATTCTTTTAGAGAGTCATTGAGGCCACTTGGAGGTTTATCTATGTCCTCAGGGTCACCTGAGTAATGCAAATGGGTGTGGAGCCTTCTTGAAACTGTTGAAATAGCAATAGCACTTGGACTTATATACTGCCTCACAGAACTTTACAGCCCTTTATGGCATATTGCCCCCAACAATCTGGGTCCTCATTTTACCGACCTCAGAAGGATGGAAGGCTGAGTCAATAGCAATAGCAACAATACTTAGACTTATATACCACTTCACAGTGCTTTACAGCCCTCTCTAAGCAGTTTATAGAGTCAGTCTATTGCCCTCCCAACAATCTGGGTCCTTATTTTACTGACCTTGGAAGGATGGAAGGCTGAGTCAACCTTGAGCCTGGTGATATTCAAATTACCAAACTGTTGGCAGCCGGTGAACAGCAGAAGTAGCTTGCTTCTAACCACTGCGCCACCGCGGCTCTTAGGATTGTGTTGTAGACTGGAGATAGATGATGTGGTATCCTTCCCCTTCTGTTGAGAGAGGGCTGTTCAATTTTGACATAGATGGTCTCTTTGACCCCTCTTTCAAACTAGCGGTCCTCTCTGTCCAAGATATGGACTTTGCTGTCTTCAAAAGAATAGCTTTTGTCTTTTAAATGCAGATGGACTGCTAAATCTAGTCTTGATGGGCTTCATACCTACTGTTAAGAACAGTAATAATTATTAATAAGTAATAATTATTGTCATCATGTGTATTAAATATGTTTAAAATATTGTTTGGATTATTTTAGAAACCCACATAATGCATATAAATAACTTGTAGATCCCCACAATTTTTACAAAAAAATAAATAAATTATTCTAACCAATCATACAAATCGTTTTTTTTTTTTTTACAAACTGTGGAATTAGAGAAGTAAGTGGTGTTTATTAAATAAGAAAATACAACAATATTATTCTACGAGCCACATACTCATTTTTACTATTAAGAATTGCAGTGTGAGAAGTAATAAAGAGTGTCTAAATAAAAAATAAGGGAGAACCTTATTGGGTGCAATAAACTTTTCACAATAGGTTCATAAGATTATACTAATTAAAGATAATCTTGTTTGAACTGTTTTTGCATTCCAGGGAAAATAATTTGATGCCGTTCTGTTGGAAGGACCACTGGTACGAAGACTCTGGAGTAATGCTTAATCCCTCCCCTCTCATATTATGTTTAATAATAAAAATTAGGACTGATCTATGAGACAGTCTTAGATCTAGTCGTCTCTGCTCCAAAGATCCAGCACATCTTCAGTTAAGCCTCCATAATTATCATCCTTATATGTGACAAGCCCAAGCTAATCAGTCTCTTAGGGAGTTTCCTGTAAATTATAGAGAAATGCATGTGCACTTCCTATTTCTTATCAAGCTATTTTATACCCGGCTTCACATAGGAACTGATAAAAGTTCATTATTATCATAGTTTAGATGGGAATTACTCCAAATTAAGAAAGAGTTTTTAAAAAATAAGAATATACCCTTGCTTTCAAAGAAAAGGGGGAAAGATATTTAAAACGTAGCTTAGAAGGTCTTAATTAAGAGCACAAACAATCTGTGGCTTTAGTTCACTTTAATCCCATATTAAAAGATTAGAAAAAACATCTGAAGAAATCAGAGATAAATCTAATTGAGGGTCTTGCCTTTAATCCTGAAAGTATGCTCCCCTTTGGATATGAAGATCTATCAGTACAGAGGCTTGGGCATTCTCTCTAAGGAAAAAGAAACCAGAAAGAGGAGTCATACAGCATATTATCTTATATTTGGAGGAAAGGAGGGGTGAGGGGAAGAAGAGAGAGTAAGTTGATCAATCAGAACATACTGTATAATTAAATGGGGAAAAAAAGAAACACATAGTATTTCACAAAAAGCTAACTGGAGTATCTCAGTTTAAAAGGAAAAAACTCCCCACTGCTTTGGATTATTAAATGCCGTTGTTTCGATACCCATGTGTGGCGTATGTCTGCATATTTTTATGAATAAAATTACCCAATTCAAATGACCTTGAACCAGAGGTGGTATTCAGCAGGTTCTGACCAGTTCTGGCGAACCGGTAGTGGAAATTTTGAATAGTTCGGAGAACTGGTAGTGGAAATTTTGAGTAGTTTGGAATACTACCTCCGACTGGCCCCGCCCCCATCTATTCTCTGCCTCCCGAGTCCCAGCTGATTGGCTGAGTCTTCTTTTGTTGACCTGCACAGGAGAATGGAGCTGGAAAGGATGCCCACCAAGCCACGCCACGCTCACCAAGCCACGCCACGCTCACCAAGCCATGCCCACAGAACTGATAGTAAAAAATTTTGAATTCCACCACTGCCTTGAACGTGGAGCCAAATCCTACAGTGACAAGTGTAAGGTTCCTCATTTGGGTAGGAAAAATATATAGATTCAGGCTTGGGGAAAACCTAGTTTCTGGGTAGGGCATGTGAGAAGATGCTACACATGCTAGAATACCAGTTAAACATGGGTAGCATGAATCAGCTAAAAGGGCCAATGTAATCTTGCAATTCATGAACCAGAGCAGTACATCAAGGTCACAGGAAGTAATGGATCTATTGTTTGAATTAAACTTGAGTTTACTATTCACTTTTGGACATTAAAAAGGAAAAAAAAAAGATAAAGGTTTCTCGTTCAGTTGTGTTCAACTCTAGAAAGTGACGCTCACCTCCATTTCCTAGCTGAGGGAGCCAATATTGTCCAAAGATTCTTCCATTGTCATGTGGACAGCTTAGCTATATGCTGTGGTGCACAGAATGCTGTTACTTTCCCACCAAATGGTACCTATTTATCTACTCGCATTTGCATGCTTTCAAATTGCTAGGTGAACAGGATCTGGGGCAAGGAATGTGAGCTCACCCTGTTGCATGACACTTGGGTCTTGAACCTGACCTGGAGCATGAAGGAAGCTCACCCCGTCACATGATGCTTGGGCAGCCGATTTTCTGGTTGACCCTTGGAAAACTGCCACTGGTTCAGAAGAGAGTTATCAGTGTAAGGCTTTGAAAGTTTGAATCCCTATGAAGAAACTGTCAACTTTGAACCGAACCTGGCAGCAGCCATTTTTTTGTTCCTCAGTGGCCACACAGAGGGAGAAGGAAGGAAGGAGGTTGGAATGCATATCTAGACATATCAGAGAACTTTCTCTTGAGAACCAAGGTCATCACTACTGCAGATTTTATTCTGCTAGTCGTTGCCAACTCTAGGAGTTGGTGCTCATCTCCGTTTCAAGAACATTTGCCCAAAACTGGAAGTGATAAGATATTGATAGAGGGAAAAATAATTGAAAAAATATTTGAATGCGCAAAAATGAATAGACTGACACTAGAAATCAAAGAAAAAGAAGAATCTGAATATTATATGGGTATGGGATTTGTTTTATCAATGGATAGAAAATAGAACAAATTAAAAAGGAATTGGATGTATTTATAGAATAACAAGAGAAATTAATGTAAGAGATATATTGGACTTCATTTATATTACTTACATGGGAATGTGATTATTGTTGTATTGTTAAATTTGACAAGAAGAATATTATTAATAATGGTTAAATAACTGAAATATGTACCCGATCGACGCACAATTGAAATGGAATGGATTTGTTTTATATGTATGTATATGTGTGTGTGTGTGTGTGTGAGTGAGTGTGTGTGTGTGGGTGTGTATGTATGTACACACACACTCACACACTCACACACACATACTTTATAGAACACGGCCATTTCCACAGTCATGGGGTCAGCATGATATCACGGAGCATGGTTCCCACTGAAGTGGTACCTATTTATCTACTCACATTTTCATACATTTGAATTTCTAGGTTGTCAGAAGCTGGAACGAGGATGGGAGCTCACCCGTTCGTGTGGTGCTTGGGTTTCAAACCTGGGTTGTAGACTTTCCAGCCAACAAGCTCAGCAACTTAGCTACTGAACCATCACCCTGTCCTGCCACCCTGCCTCATACAGTCTACATATATTAGATATTTGTGATTTGTAATAGAAAATACATAGGAAACCTTTCTTCATTTCTTTAGCCTTACTGGTGATTCTTCATTTGAATATATGCATTCCACATTTATGTTTTTATATTTATAATTATATTCAAAAAGCAATAACAGGGCTATAACAGACAAGATTTATATATATATATATATATATATATATATATATATATATATATATACTTTGTATTATATATATACAAAGTATATATATATATATATATATATATATATATATATATATATATATATATATATATATATATATATATATATATATGTGTGTGTGTGTGTAAGGTTTTTAAGCTGATAATTTTTAAATAATAAATAAGGGAGACTAGTATAGATCTATTTCGAGCTAGTTAGCTCTCTTCAGCTAGCCATACCCTTACTGGGATTCGAACCAGGGAAGTATTACATGTGAGGCAGTTGTAATTGCCTCTACACCACTGGCTCTCTCCTTATCAGCTCAGGCAGGGGAATAAGTATATACTTTGTATTACAACACCCTGTTAAGCCCCAATTAAGGGAGAAAGCATACTGCTTTCTTTTCTGTCTTTCGGCTCATCACCAGAGACCATACCGACAGAAAGCTATTTGTTTCGTTGCCTTTTGTTTACATGTGTGTAAGGTTTTTAAGCTGATAATTTTTAAATAATAAATAAGGGAGACTAGTATAGATCTATTTCGAGCTAGTTAGCTCTCTTCAGCTAGCCATACCCTTACTGGGATTCGAACCAGGGAAGTATTACATGTGAGGCAGTTGTAATTGCCTCTACACCACTGGCTCTCTCCTTATCAGCTCAGGCAGGGGAATAAGTATATACTTTGTATTACAACACCCTGTTAAGCCCCAATTAAGGGAGAAAGCATACTGCTTTCTTTTCTGTCTTTCGGCTCATCACCAGAGACCATACCGACAGAAAGCTATTTGTTTCGTTGCCTTTTGTTTACATGTGTGTAAGGTTTTTAAGCTGATAATTTTTAAATAATAAATAAGGGAGACTAGTATAGATCTATTTCGAGCTAGTTAGCTCTCTTCAGCTAGCCGTACCCTTACTGGGATTCGAACCAGGGAAGTATTACATGTGAGGCAGTTGTAATTGCCTCTACACCACTGGCTCTCCTTATCAGCTCAGGCAGGGGAATAAGTATATACTTTGTATTACAACACCCTGTTAAGCCCCAATTAAGGGAGAAAGCATACTGCTTTCTTTTCTGTCTTTCGGCTCATCACCAGAGACCATACCGACAGAAAGCTATTTGTTTCGTTGCCTTTTGTTTACATGTGTGTAAGGTTTTTAAGCTGATAATTTTTAAATAATAAATAAGGGAGACTAGTATAGATCTATTTCGAGCTAGTTAGCTCTCTTCAGCTAGCCATACCCTTACTGGGATTCGAACCAGGGAAGTATTACATGTGAGGCAGTTGTAATTGCCTCTACACCACTGGCTCTCTCCTTATCAGCTCAGGCAGGGGAATAAGTATATACTTTGTATTACAAAGCTAGCTGAAGAGAGCTAACTAGCTCGAAATAGATCTATACTAGTCTCCCTTATTTATTATTTAAAAATTATCAGCTTAAAAACCTTACACACATGTAAACAAAAGGCAACGAAACAAATAGCTTTCTGTCGGTATGGTCTCTGGTGATGAGCCGAAAGACAGAAAAGAAAGCAGTATGCTTTCTCCCTTAATTGGGGCTTAACAGGGTGTTGTAATACAAAGTATATACTTATTCCCCTGCCTGAGCTGATAAGGAGAGAGCCAGTGGTGTAGAGGCAATTACAACTGCCTCACATGTAATACTTCCCTGGTTCGAATCCCAGTAAGGGTATGGCTAGCTGAAGAGAGCTAACTAGCTCGAAATAGATCTATACTAGTCTCCCTTATTTATTATTTAAAAAATTATCAGCTTAAAAACCTTACACACATGTAAACAAAAGGCAACGAAACAAATAGCTTTCTGTCGGTATGGTCTCTGGTGATGAGCCGAAAGACAGAAAAGAAAGCAGTATGCTTTCTCCCTTAATTGGGGCTTAACAGGGTGTTGTAATACAAAGTATATACTTATTCCCCTGCCTGAGCTGATAAGGAGAGAGCCAGTGGTGTAGAGGCAATTACAACTGCCTCACATGTAATACTTCCCTGGTTCGAATCCCAGTAATGGTATGGCTAGCTGAAGAGAGCTAACTAGCTCGAAATAGATCTATACTAGTCTCCCTTATTTATTATTTAAAAATTATCAGCTTAAAAACCTTACACACATGTAAACAAAAGGCAACGAAACAAATAGCTTTCTGTCGGTATGGTCTCTGGTGATGAGCCGAAAGACAGAAAAGAAAGCAGTATGCTTTCTCCCTTAATTGGGGCTTAACAGGGTGTTGTAATACAAAGTATATACTTATTCCCCTGCCTGAGCTGATAAGGAGAGAGCCAGTGGTGTAGAGGCAATTACAACTGCCTCACATGTAATACTTCCCTGGTTCGAATCCCAGTAAGGGTATGGCTAGCTGAAGAGAGCTAACTAGCTCGAAATAGATCTATACTAGTCTCCCTTATTTATTATTTAAAAATTATCAGCTTAAAAACCTTACACACATGTAAACAAAAGGCAACGAAACAAATAGCTTTCTGTCGGTATGGTCTCTGGTGATGAGCCGAAAGACAGAAAAGAAAGCAGTATGCTTTCTCCCTTAATTGGGGCTTAACAGGGTGTTGTAATACAAAGTATATACTTATTCCCCTGCCTGAGCTGATAAGGAGAGAGCCAGTGGTGTAGAGGCAATTACAACTGCCTCACATGTAATACTTCCCTGGTTCGAATCCCAGTAAGGGTATGGCTAGCTGAAGAGAGCTAACTAGCTCGAAATAGATCTATACTAGTCTCCCTTATTTATTATTTAAAAATTATCAGCTTAAAAACCTTACACACATGTAAACAAAAGGCAACGAAACAAATAGCTTTCTGTCGGTATGGTCTCTGGTGATGAGCCGAAAGACAGAAAAGAAAGCAGTATGCTTTCTCCCTTAATTGGGGCTTAACAGGGTGTTGTAATACAAAGTATATACTTATTCCCCTGCCTGAGCTGATAAGGAGAGAGCCAGTGGTGTAGAGGCAATTACAACTGCCTCACATGTAATACTTCCCTGGTTCGAATCCCAGTAAGGGTATGGCTAGCTGAAGAGAGCTAACTAGCTCGAAATAGATCTATACTAGTCTCCCTTATTTATTATTTAAAAAAAAAATTATCAGCTTAAAAACCTTACACACATGTAAACAAAAGGCAACGAAACAAATAGCTTTCTGTCGGTATGGTCTCTGGTGATGAGCCGAAAGACAGAAAAGAAAGCAGTATGCTTTCTCCCTTAATTGGGGCTTAACAGGGTGTTGTAATACAAAGTATATACTTATTCCCCTGCCTGAGCTGATAAGGAGAGAGCCAGTGGTGTAGAGGCAATTACAACTGCCTCACATGTAATACTTCCCTGGTTCGAATCCCAGTAAGGGTATGGCTAGCTGAAGAGAGCTAACTAGCTCGAAATAGATCTATACTAGTCTCCCTTATTTATTATTTAAAAATTATCAGCTTAAAAACCTTACACACATGTAAACAAAAGGCAACGAAACAAATAGCTTTCTGTCGGTATGGTCTCTGGTGATGAGCCGAAAGACAGAAAAGAAAGCAGTATGCTTTCTCCCTTAATTGGGGCTTAACAGGGTGTTGTAATACAAAGTATATATATATATATATATAAATAAAGCCAGATTATATATATATATATAATATTTATGTACTTTGATTTGTGTTTAACTTTGTGGCTCTTATTTTATATATATATAAAATCTTATTTTATATATATATAAAATTGTAAAGAAGCATCTGATATCTCTTCTGGAAGAAGAGATCATGTGATCAAAATTCAGATACTTAGCAAACTGACTCATACTTAAGACCAATTTTCACACTTATGGCCTTTTCAGCATTCCCATGGTCACAAATCAGACACTTGGCAACTGACTCATATTTATGACGGTTGCAGTGTTCTGAGGTCATGTGATCCCCTTACAATACTAGACAACATAGCATCAACAGTAGAGACCTTCAAATTTCTAGGTTCTATGATATCACAAGACCTAAAATGGACAGCTAACATCAAAAATGTCATCAAAAAAGCACAACAAAGAAAGTTCTTTCTGCGCCAGTTCTCTATAACTGTCTGGTTTGGTTCTGCAACCCAACAAGACAGACACAGACTTCAGGGGATAATTAGGACTGCAGAAAAAATAACTACTACCCGCCTGCCTTCCATCGAGGACCTGTATACTGTACGAGTCAAAAAGAGGGCTGTGAAAATATTTACAGGCCCCTCATATCCCGGACATAAACTGTTTCAACTCCTACCCTCAAAATGGCGCTATAGGGCATTGCACACCAGAACTAGACACAAGGACAGTTTTTTCCCCGAACACCATCACTCTGCTAAACAAATATTTCCCTCAACACTGTCCAACTATTTACAAAGTCTGCACTACTATTACTATTAAACTTCTCATCTCTCCTTATCATCCATCCCCCACCACTTGTGATTGTATAATTTTGTTGCTGTATCCTTACTATTTATATTAATTGTTTCCTCATATGATTTGATTGCTTATTGTACCCTATGACTACCATTAAGTGTTGTACCTGATGGTTCTTGACTCTTGACAAATGTATCTTTTCTTTTATGTACACTGAGAGCATTTGCACCAAGACAAATTCCTTGTGTGTGCAATCACACTTGGCCAATAAAAGAATTCTATTCTAGTCTATTTTGTGACCTTCTTATAAGCAAAATCCACGGGGAAGCCAGATTCACTTAACAACCATGTTACCAATTGAACAACTGCAGTGATTAATTTAACAATTGTGGCAAGTCTGGTCCTAAAAACGGGACAAAAATCACTTCACAAATGTCTCACTTAGCAACAGAAATGTTGGGCTCAATTGTGGTGGGATTCAAATATTTTTGACACCGGTTCGGTGGGCATGGCTTGGTGGGCATGCTTTGCACGCATGCACAGACTTTGCATGCACATGTGCACCAAACGCGCACTTTGCACAGGGGTAGAGCCATTTGCGCAGAAACAGAGGCATTCTAACTCGCCTCCTGCAAGTCTACACAATCCCGATCGCTTCAGTAGCTGCCGCGCAGCGCTATACTGTGCCACGCAAAGCAGCTGCACTTCAAATTCAGCAGATAAAAGTGAGTATAGGAGCCCGGGCAGGCAGGCAGGCCCAAAACCTGCCCACAGAGCAGCAGAGAGAACCGGTTCATCTCTGCTGCTCATCGCTGCTACTGGCTCGCCAGAACCGGATTGAACCGGTCAAATACCACCACTGGATCATATGTCAAGGACTCCCTGTATTTTTGAGGTTAAATCAGAAAGGCGGAATATTCAAGTAGATATATAGTTGAATGACATATCTGAATCTGATGTGGAAAAAACACCCTTTATATTATTATTTACTCTTTGTGTTTTTAACCAGAAGGAAAGCCACAAAACAACAACCAAGAATCTGTTAAAGCTTGAAAGCCTTTTTAATTGGGCAGGATAAATATGTATAAAAGGACGTGGAAGCGGTTGCACTGAACAGATAGAAAATTACCGAAATTCATATTTCTAAATTACAGAATGATGTATAGATATTAAGTGTCAGGGGTATATTCCTAAATGGGTGTTCTCTATATGTTTACTGCTTTACGTACAAACAGAGTGGAGCATTAAATTATGGTACATTTTGAGGATATTTCTATCGTAAATAATCCCAGATATGGAGAAGGCATTCTGCAAAATTAAATAGGCAATTTCATATTTTATTAACTGGGTATTTATTGAACGCGTCTCCTAACTGGGCTGTGGTTGAATGGCTGGAAAAAATATGAATCAAATCATTCAGTAATTGGAAGGCTGCTTCCTACAGTATATCTTTCAACAGGGGTAAGCAAAATACTTTATATCAATATGCCTAGATATAGAGAAGGGCTATTAGATTTGCACCCATTCAGATGCTAAAACAGGGGCATGGTCTCCTCCAGAACCCAGAATTGTCCTTGGTTCCCAATTTATGATCACAACTGAGCCCAACATTTCTGTTGCTAAGCAAAGACAGTTATTAAATGTTCTTTGTCCCATTTTGCGATCTTTTTGCCCTAGTTGTTAAAGGAAACACTGCACTCGTTAAGTCAGTGACATGAATCTGGCTTCTCTATTGATTTTTCTCATCAGAAGGTCACAAAATGGGATCACTGCAACTGTCATAAAGATGAACCGGTTTGATTCTTAAATAAAATGGGTCTATCAAAACTGAGTGGTGTTGACTATACATTAAAAAAAGGACTAAAATAATTATATGATGTATAAATCAGAACTGACATAGTTGGAGATGTGGAACTGCAGATATTCCATTCAGCATTGATCGATATTCTAGTTGTACTGAGATGTGTTATGATTTTTATAAGATTTCAGGACTGATTTAAAAAATAAAATTGATCCAGAAAGGACAGGGGGGAATCAGAGGTGCTATTCAGCAGGTTCTGACCAGTTTTGGAGCAACCGGTAGTGGAAATTTTGAGTAGTTCAGAGAACCTGCAAATACCATCTCTGACTAGCCATGCCCCCATCTATTCTCTGCCTCCCGAGTCCCAGCTTATTGCCCTGCACAGGAGAAGGGAGCTGGAAAGTAGGTTAGTGGGGTGGGAAGGAAAGGGAGATTTTGCAGTATCCTTCCCCTGCCACGCCCACCAAGCCATGCCCACAGAACCAGTAGTAAAAAAAATTTGAATCCCACCACTGGGGGGAATTGATAACAGGGTATCCCTAATAATCCACAACAATGTTTGCTCAAAAACAAGCAGGCACCTACTCACCCCAGAAATGTTTTCAAGAGGCTAGGAAGAGACTCAAGAGAACTGAATATTAGCTTCAACCTAGTATCAAACGGTAGCACATAGAGGTTCATAGTTCAGCCCTTCGCTTTGAACTTTGTGCTTTCGGTCTTTTCCTACTCGTGCTTTAACTCTGAGCATAATTTAATTCTTGTCTTTCCTTCAAAGCAAAGCTTGAATCTCAAGGCAAGAGGAACAGGTTTCAACAGCTGGTAGCAGAGGGCCTGAGTATAGGCTGTACTAAGGTATCATGAAGCTTTCACTGCAGCAGCAGGCAAATCAGATTGGAGGTTATTATTCCAGCCATGGAATCAGTCAAATGTGGGGGGGGGGGGGTTTAAAAAAAAAATTTCCCTGAGCACTCTAGAAGGGAAAGCATCCTGCTTGATTCAACTCAGCAGGAGGGTTTAACCCCCTCTGCTATCCATCTTAGATTTCCTGGTTGAGGTGCTTAATGTACACAGAGACACACACATGCAGAAGGGAAGGGAAGGAGAGAGAGAGAGAGAAAGAGAGGAAAGAG
This sequence comes from Bungarus multicinctus, assembly GCA_023653725.1. NCBI lineage: Eukaryota > Metazoa > Chordata > Lepidosauria > Squamata > Elapidae > Bungarus > Bungarus multicinctus. The sequence continues at coordinate 41,964,445 of CM042851.1, read as the reverse complement.
AGAAATAGAGGGAGAGGGAGGATGGGAGGGAGAGAATGTGGGAGGGATGGAGACAGAGAGAAAGAAGGGAAAGAAAAAGGAAGAGATTTTTTTTAATCCAACCACAGAATTTTGTTCATCTTATTTATAAAAATAACCTTTATCTGCTATCCTTCTTACATGTCCCAGAGAAACTGCTTAAACTGTGCATGCAGAGAGAGAGAGGAGAAAAGAAAAAGAAAGAGAGAGAAAGAAATAGGGAAAGAGAGAGGAGAGAGACAGAGAGAAAAAGGAGAAAGAGAATAGAATAGGATAGAATTCTTTATTGGCCAAGCGTGATTGGAATTTGTCTTGGTGCATATGCTCTCAGTGTACATAAAAGAAAAGATACATTTGTCAAGAGTCAAGAATGAGGAGAAAGGGAGATAAGAAAGAGAGAGAGAGAGGAGAGAGAGATCTTTTTATACAAATACAGAATTTTGTTCATCTTATTTAGGAAAAAACACCTTTGTAATTCTACATATTTTGATTCAAAATTAATGGAACAAAACTTCACTTTTCTGGATTGACCAAGTTCAAAAAATATAAATGAGAATGGCTGTATTAGCTTTCCTTCAGCTCTTAAGAGGAATTAATCATTCAAAAAAGATAACCATCCCAATTATTACTGCAAGTACAATAAATTCAGGGAATTGAAAGTCCGACTTAAAAAAAAAAATTAAAAAACAAAGCATCGAATGCTTCCTGCTTAGCAGGAGGGCATCACACAGGGTTATCTTGACATTTTAAATGCAAATCTCAGATACTTTCTCTCCTAACCAAGACAGCTTTAGAATTTTTTTGTTAATTCTACTTTCAAAAGACATGTGTTTTCCTTTAATCAGATAACAAACCTTACATTTGTTACGTTACATATAATATAGCTAATTTTGTGCCACAGCTATGAAAGCCTGCAAACAAATTGCCCCAGAACAACATTTAAACATAAATTATACCCCGTGTGAGTTATGTTGTGTGTCGTCTCATTAGAATTTTACATATGATTTAATAATGTATTAACTTATTATTATACTACACTGTCATTTCATTTTGTGGTCTGATTCTCACTCTTGTTCCGATCATTGATCAAATAAATGATTTTACCGGCTTAGCTTAAAAAAGATTAAGAAATGATGCTTAGATTCAACCAGAAGAATCAAAGAAAGCAAACAACTTCTCATTTCATATTCTACATCCACATAGAGAAATAACCAGAATCCTCTTCAATTTCTAATATTCAGTAGGGAATTAATGAAAGAGAGAGCTTTTTCTCATCATGTTGGGATTTTACAGGCACATGTAAGCAGTAAGAATACTTTTTAGGGTATTACTTATCTTTAACACTTGATACTTGATAGACTTGAACGCTGGACCCTATCTAACTAAATGAAATTCAACAGAGAGAAAAGTAAGGTTTTATACATAGGCAAGACAAACCAAATGTACAGATATAGATTAGATGAAATTTGGCTCAATAGCAGTAACTGTGAAAGGGATCTTGGAGTCCTAGTGGACAATCACTTAAACATGAACCAGTAGTGTGCGGAAGCAACCAAAAAAGCTAATAATAATAAAAAGCATTAACAGAGGGAGAGAATCAAGATCACGTGAAGTGCTAATTCTGCTTTATAAAGTCTTGGAATATTGCATCCAGTTTTGATCATCATATTGTAAAAAAGATGAAATGTGGCATGTTTCTTTCAATTTTAAAAGTTTTTTTTTCTCCAATTTATCCCATTCTGGATTTTTTTTTTTAAATGACCCTTATCTAAGTTTTCCAAATCTTGCTGGAGATCTGGATGTAGAATCAGATTGAAATATCTGTGGATTGATGCCACACGGTTTATTTCCAGATTTCCAAATAAGGTTCCTAAGTTGTATAGGAGACACACACACACACACAAACACAAAAAAAAAACCACACACACACAAGTGGTACCTTAGTACTTGACTGCTTTGAAACTCTTTGAATTTGGTACCTGGCACATTTTGATGTGAAAATGTTGCCCTAGTACTTGGTGTTCGTTTAGTACTTGACACTCTGCAATAGGATGAGTGGGATAGCTGAGGACAATGGAGAGGAAGTCAGCCATGCTGGGAAGGTCAATGCAAAAGGAGGGGGGTGACCACCAAGGGTGGACAGGAAGCTGGCCGTGCTGGAAAGTTCACTAACGGGAAAAGGGGAAGACAGAAAGGGTCACATGGTAAGTCACCTGATTTGTTTGGAATGTATCCTTTTAAATACTTGTCACACCTCCTTGAACCAATTAACAACGAATACCGAGGTATCACTTTGTATGTATATGCGTATGTATGTATGTATGTATGTATGTATGTATGTATGTATGCATGTATGTCTCTTCTTTGGCCTTCTAATCACATCAGTTGAAAGCTTCTAGTTGTAATGTTTCTGGAACCATGGATAGATATGGATAGATAATATAGATACAGATAGTTTAAATTGCTTAATATTTTTATAAAACTGCTTAATGATGCTATTTGTAGATTTAGGTTGAATTTTCAGTGCCGGTATGGTGATGGCAATCCACGTTATTCCCATATGTTATCCATATAGATAAACCTAGATTTATCTATGTGGACAACCGATAGATAAACAACAACCTACATAAATTGAACTTGATTACAAGTATTATGATGATCCACTCCCATACCTATGTTATATCTGTGCTTTCTAGATGACTCTGTCTCAAAAAGAGTTTCAATTACTGCACAAAACAATTATCTAACCTATTCTGTTATGGTCAAGTTTGTTCTGGTATGTTTCAGTTGAACCAGCTATCAATTTACTTCTCTGCTGAGATCAGATTTTTAAGACTCTAAATGATCTTGACCCAGAATGTTTCCTTATCTACAACTGAGCTCAGCTGGTGTAGAATCAAGTCGATGGCTTTTAGTGCTTGGCGTGCATTCTATGAAATTCTACCTATATGAGCCAGGCAGCTTACATGACCCTGATAGGGTTATGAGCCTTTTGGCATACATCTAGAAGCAAACATTGAGGGGAAAAGCCTTGAATGTATAGTATTTTCTTTTAGTTGTTCTTTGAAATTTTGAGTTCAAATATTTCTTGCAGTTGTTTGCACTGTTAACATGTTAGTCAGTGTGTGTATGTGCACCTTTCAAGGTTCCTTTGCAAGCTACAATGTATGTCTATACCAGAAAGGCAAGATGTAAACTCTTGTGGCCCATCAGTGGCCAGTGAAGTTGGTGGTAGACTTGGACAGTGAGGAGGTTGGGGAGGAACATGGGCCAGTCCTGGAGTCCAGGGAAGACTCTGACGAGTGCCCTGCATCGGAGGCAGAGATGAGGCCAGGGTCATCTGACATTTATCAACTGCTTTTGGAGTTGGAGATCAGTGGGGAAGAAGAACAGCTGGAGCCTGTTCCCAGTGTGTGCATGCACAGCGCTGTCTGGAGAAGGGAACAGTTAAGGAACAAGGGTCGACTCAGGAGTTAGGGGCACTGGTAGATGGTGAATGGCTCCTCCTATAGGGAATAAAGAGAAGTGAAAGGGGAGTGGTGTTTGCAGGAGACAATTATTCATTAGGGTGTAGATCAGTTCCTGTCTTCTTACCAAGTAATTTCTGTTACAGCGTGGCGTTTGGAAGATATTGGCCTGGCAACTGTCCAAGGTCTGCAGTTGTGAAATCTCATGAAAGGCCGTTTGCTAGGACTTTGCTGGAGAGGAATTCCCTTTAATCTAAATAAAAGGGGTTTTATTGGGACGAGGAGTCTGCTTCATGATCTTGGGAAGGTCTAGGTCAGAACATAAAACATTTTTAACAGAAAAGAAAAAAAAACTTCAGATCATTCTAACTGCAGGGAACAATTGCATTCATTCAGGGTAGAGTAAGACGTTGAAAAAAAATAATTGAGATTGGGAAAAAGCAGTATCAAGCCCTTTCCATGAAGTTACAGGTAGTCCTTGACTTACAACCATTCATTTAGTGACCTCTGGAAGTGACAAGGGCAGTGAACAAGGTGACTTATGACCGTTTTCTCCACTTGTGACCACTGCAGCATTCCCATGGTCACGTGATCAAAACCCAGATGCATGGCAACATGGTTGATATGTGTGACATTTGCAGTGTCCCAGGGTCATGTGATCACTTTTGCATCTTCCGACAAGCGAAGTCACTGGGGAAACCGGATTCACCTAACAACCAGGTTACTAACTTAACAACTGTGGTGATTCACTTAACAACTGTGGCAAGAAAAGTCGTAAAATAGGGCAAAACTCACTTAACAAATGCATATTTTGGGCTCACTTGTGGCCTAAGTCAAGGATTGCCTATACTTACATTGACATGTTCTGTGATGACCCAGGGCATGGCACAAAGGCAACACAAAGTCAAATAAGCAAGAAGAGTCCCTTTATTATCTCCAACTTTGCCCCCAATATCCAGGTTACTTTCTGGCTGGAGAAAAACTCTCCCAAGAACAGCCTTTAAGTGGAGGAAATTCAGTCCAAAACAAGGCACACACAAACTGTAACTAAAAATCCAAACAAACCAAGCTGGAGTAATTAACTTGACAGGGCAGGAGAAGGAATTTCAGACTTGAGAGCACGGCAAATCTCACACAGTTGGGAAGATGCCAGGGACACAGATAAGCCACGACGATACAAGACAAATTCACATTTGCTCCCAACAATTTGCTGTGCGCAGCTTCCTCTTTTATACACTATGTTCCCAGCTGCAGCTAATGAAGGGAATCAGGACCCTTTCCTCCCCCATAAGCCACGCAACCCATGTTGCTCCCTTCTCCCTTCGTCCCTGTGTGCCCTAGGATGAAGAGGGGGTGGGCCTGGGTCTTCCTCTGAATTCCCTCTCCCTTGTTCTACCTCTTTCCTGCTCTGCCCAGCCCGACTTTGCCCTTCCCCAGTTTCTTCCACAGCCAATGGAGCCACACTCCCACTCCCTGTCAGCTGTTCGGCTTCCCCCTCCGAGTCAGATTCCGACAGGGGCATGACATGTTCAAGTAGGCACCAAGGAAGTGAGCTTGACTTGATTTGAGAAAGTCCTTACACTTTTAAGGGCACCACATCAAAAAGGCAATTTTCAAATGATGAGCTTGAGTGTTCAAGTAAAACACCAGGTCCGTTTCGTGTCTGAAAAGCTTACTGTTTCTTGAATACATGGCATAGTAAGGTCGAGGTAAAGCTAACTCTGAGATCCTCAGGCCTCAGTTCATAGTATTAAACAATGATTTTCCCAGTCAAACCCCTAAGCTTCCATGTAGACCAAGTAAACAAGTTCTCTTTGTTATGGGAACCATCTGCCTCAACTGCACACCTGCTAAGACATCCTTGAAAAGTTTCCAGGCTCTCACCAGCTTCAGTGGAGCTGTTGAAGTTTCATTCCTCTGGTTAATCCATTCATAACCAACACGTCCCTGCCCCTTCTTCTAATGACGAATTGAAACGAAGTGGCACGTAGCTGCCAAAGTTTCATTCTTGACAGATATTGGGCAGAAAAGAACAGTTTCTTAATTCTACCTTATTTTTTACTACCTTACCTTAAAAAGAAAGGCTCTTTAAATTGATTTCTATATCAAGTTCAGTTAAAAGATCAGATAGTTCAGGCAAGACTGTGCTGAAATAAGTCTTGTTAAAAGAACTAACTGCAGGAAAGGAAAGTGGTTGACAGATCATCATCTACATCATCTCATCAAGATAGCGTGTTTTAAATTATTAAAGCATTATAGATCTGTTATCCCATCAGATTTTATGATACCCCCTTTAAGACAGAGCAGGGTAATTACCACTCCCCTTTCTTTTGATCTTTTACATATACATATTTATGTATAGCGCGCACACACACTTTCCTCTCTCGGATTCTGAAAATTATGATGAAAATTCTTTCTCCTTCTGGCAATGGTATTATGGGTATGGGGAAAAATCCTTAAAGTTAGAGCCCTTCATTGGGACTGCAAAGAGAAAAATAATTGTTTCATACTTAACACATTATACACTCTCACAATTTAAGGATATTCATATTATATTAAAGTTTAGGCCATGCTCTTGTTTACAGGCAGCAGAGAGACACGTTGATAAATTATGATTTTAAGAGATGTTTTGTTATTTCTCATTATTTTATTCCAGGACTGTGGACCAGTGGTGGGATTCAAATTTTTTTTACTACCGGTTCTGTGGGTGTGGCTTGGTGGGTGTGGCAGGGGAAGGATACTGTAAAATCTCCAGTCAGAGGTGGAATTTGCCGGTTCTCTGAACTACTCAAAATTTCCACTACTGGTTCTCCAGAACTGGTCAGAACCTGTTGAATATCACCTCTGCTGTGGACCCTGTGGACTCTTAATTTGGAGTATGGTTGGGGTGATTGGGTAGAGTTGAGCATTTACTAGACAGATGCCCTTCCTGACACCATGCGGAGTTCACAGCAGATATTTTTACTTTGTGCTTTAGGAGAGAAATATCTGCTGCTACCTACTGTAGGATTGAACTTTCAACCTTCCAAGTGGGAGTTGAGTGTCTTCACCACTAGGTTACCACACTGCTCTTTTGTTTAAAAGAATAACAACTATTTAAAAGAATATCATTCTTTTTTGTTAAAACAGTGGGAAATCTTGGTGCCATATCAAAAACGCTTGTGAAGCCTTCAGAATGAGTTCAGTCCAAAAATCAGGAAAGGCTCACCTCTTTTTTAAATAATTAAAACATAAAATTTTCTATGATGGGCTAGACCAGGGGTCGCTAACTGGTGGGCCGTGGACCATTAGTGGTCCACGAGAAAATTTTGGTGGTCCGCAAAGAAATGTCCCCACCAAAGCACTCCCCCCAAAGCAATTAATCCAGGCTGCGCGGGAACATAAGACTGCGCCACCCACATGGCCCACCCACCCGCTGGCCCCTACCCTTTGGCCGAGTGCAAACCTTACCTTGAGTAGAGCCACGTGAGCTGAAACTGGAAGGTAAGACCAATGGCCGGGGAGGGAAATCCGCCCTGGAGTGGCTTGCTGACTTGGATGGGAAAGTCAGTCTTATATTCCAGAGCTGCAGAAGTCACAAGACTGGCCCTTTAGTCATCCTGGAGCAGCTCCTCCAGTCCATGGCAGGCCGGAGCAGCCAGGTGGAGGAACAGCTGCTCCAGGATGACCAAAGAGCTACTGCAGCTCTGGAATGTGGGACCGACTTTCCCACCATCATCAGCAAGCCACCGTCAGTCAAAATTCATATTAGTGGTCTGTGGGATTTAAAATTATGAGTTTGGTGGTCCCTGAGGTCCAAAAGATTGGTGACCCCTGGGCTAGACAATTTCCTCCCTGTCAGATTTTCTTTTGCTTTGCAGTTTTAGTTGACTCCCTACGCAGTGAGCAGTGAAGAAGCATGGCTGTTTGCTTTCAATCATCATTATGATAGGGAAGAGAGCTTAATTCCACATCTGATTTTCTCCATTAACCTATATGATAAATTTATCAATTGCATTTTTAATGAGGGTGTCTCTTCATCTCTTCTTGGAAGTTTTATGTATTAATCAGCTATTAACTACTCCCCTATCACATCTGATCTGTTTAGATGATATTTTGAGTTCATCTGGAGGTGAATTATGAAACAGGGATTTCTTTATCCACCACTCTCACTCTGTGCTGTTAGGTTTTACCCTACAACAGTTTTGAAACTTAATATAAATGTCATTTATCTGCATTTGTCATGTAATTACAAGTAGACCTTGACTTACAACCATTCACTTAAACATGGTTCAAAGTTACAATGACACTGAAAATGTGACTTATGACCAGTTCTCACCCTTATGACCTTTGCAGCATCCTCACAGTCACATAATCAAATTTTGGGTGTTGGCAACCAGCATGTATTTACAAAGTCCCGGGTTCATTTGCAACCTCCTTAGGAAGCTTCTGATGATGGAGGAAACCAAATTTTACTGAATAACCACATGAATCACTTAGCTGTAGTGATTCACTCAACAACCATGGCACAAAAGGTCCTAAAATGCTACATTATTCACTTAACAGCAGCCTTGGGTTTGATTGTGGCCATATGTCAAAGACTACCTATAGTGCGAAGGTCTTCAAGAGCAAATGAATAGAAAGAGAGGCACAACCCACCTCAGTTTATGGTTTAATAAGAGTAGATGTAGGTTCATTTCAACAAAACACAACCAGGGGTAGGATGCAAATATTTTTACTACCGGTTCTTGGCCATGGCTAGGTGGGTATGGCTAGGTGGCCATGGCCATGTGACTGGGTAGTCATGGCTTCTTCTTCTTCTTTTTTTGCAGCACCCCATCTTGTGCTCTGTTTTTTTGCCTCTTGGGCCTCAGGGAAGCAAAGCAGTAAGACTGCACAGCTGATCATCAAAACAGCTAATAGTTGGGAAGAAACAAAGGAACAGAAAAAAAAAAAGAAGTACTGGTTCGGTTGAACCGGTAGATATTTTTTTTACTACTGGTTCGGCCGAACGGTAGCATTTTTTACTACCGGTTCGCTCAAACCAGTAGAATACCACCACTGAACACAACACATTTCTTTGTAGTTACCTTCAGTGATAAGATTGCAAATGTTGAAGTTGTCACTCATATGTTAATATATTAAAGTACCTGAGGTTAAGTACTTATAGAAGATGATTTTAGCACATACAATATGCAGAAACAACATCGGATAGAAAATCCCCCCTGCAATGTCAACGTTTTCCCTGCATCTTGGAAAAACCACCTGGATTTGACCTGCACCATGAAATATTGGACAACACTGAACCAAATTCACATTGGTCGTGGTAGATTTTATTTATTTATTTATTTATTCCATTTATATACCGCCCTTCTCCCGAGGGACTCAGGGCGGTGAACAGCCCATCTAAAAACCCCACAAAGAATACAAAAGTTAAAAAATATTAAATTTCAATCGGCTGCTTGATAAAACCAACAAAACCCCACCCCCCGCCCTTAAAACCCAATTTAGAATTAATAAAATGGAGACTAAATTAAAACCATCTCAGCCAAGGCCGGCCTGCTCAAAGAGCCAGGTCTTCAATGCGCGCCTGAAGGCCCTCAGGTCCGTGCCGGTACGGAGCTCCGGTGGCAGAGTATTCCAGATGTGCAGACTTCCTCTATATGTGGGGCAAAATGTATCTATGGAGATTGTCAGTCATGTAAGTCATGGTTGCTCCAAAGGTGCATTTGCAAAAGGCAGCTGGACTTTCTTATTCCCACCCCCTTTCCCTCTGAAAACATTTCACTTCTCATCTGAGAATCTTCATCCAAGAAACAGAACTAAAAAATGTTTCTTGGATGAGAAATGAAATGTTTTCAAAGAAAAAGAAAAAAAGAAAAAAAAAGTTCAATTCTAATTTTTGGAAAAGCACCTTTGGATGCAAAATGCCATCACCGAATTATGACTGTGGGGTTGAAAAACAAACTATCCAACATATAGTGACAGATTGCCAAAAAAAGAGCCTAGAATGGAGATATATATATATGTGTGTGTGTGTGTGTGTGTGTGTGTGTGTGTGTGTGTGTAAAGTTTTGAGCTGATAAATAATTAAATAAGGGAGACTAGGATAGATCTATTTCGAGCTAGTTAGCTCTCTTCAGCTAGCCATACCCTTACTGGGATTCGAACCAGGGAAGTATTACATGTGAGGCAGTTGTAATTGCCACTAGACCACTGGCTCTATCCTGTTCAACTGAGGCAGGTATATATACTCATTCCCCTGTATCACTGATCTGGATGATTGCTTAATGTGGCTTAATTACAAGTGCCTCACATGTAATACTTCCCAGGTTCAAATCCCAGTAAGGGTATGGCTAGCTGACGAGAGCTAAGTAGATCGAAATAGATCTATACTAGTCTCCCTTATTTAATTATTTATCAGCTCAAAACCTAACACACACACATATATATATCTGTAATCTAAACATATGCTTACAATTTGATATTTGATATTTATATACTGTATATCTTTTGTGTTTTTATCGAAATGTGACGTAAACGTACCATGCGATAAATAAATGTTAACATTTCTCTTGCCTGCCTATCTGTCTGTTTGTTTGCCTTTCTCCTCCTCTTCCTCCTCCTCCTCCTCCTCCTCCTCCTCCTCCCCCTCCCTCCCTCCCCCACACTGGATAATTGATTGCCCAAGTGTGTGAAACTCATCTGTGTATTCTGTGGAAGATCTTTGACTATTGACTTTTGTACGCTTCTAGGAAACTGAGAAAAGCAGAATCCTTAGGGAAAGGCCAGACTGACAAGTTAGAAAGGTGCACATCTATAATTATGTCAAAGTTTAAGGCTCCCTCCAAGGTCATGGACATAGTACGTTTTCCCCCGCTCCCAATCTCAACTCTTCACGCAGTTCCAAAAGGATGTATGCTTTTTGTTTTATTTATTAAGCTTTTTATACGTATTCAATATCTGCAATTCTTTGCCATCGTGATGGCTCTATTACTGGCCTTTAATTTCCCAATGTGCTTTTTACCCCAATTAAAACAACTCTTCCATGTAAAGATGGGTATACATGAAGATGCTTTCATATCTTCTCAAGTCTAAACTTTCCTTCAGTCTTTTTAGCTCTCTGGTCATTTTTATTGCTTTTCTTTGTTTCAGTTAACTGAACAAATATGATCTGAGACAGAATCTACCCAACACAAAATAGTCTGCTTACATATGTTCTTTGCAGAGTTATTTATTGTTCCCTCAAAGATTAGCAAGAAAGAATACTTGGCTATTCGTTGCATCTCAGGAATTGTTCGGTTACATCTCTAGTCTTTGCTATTAACAGCACAATTCACAAGGTGGTAGATTTTGACAGACACATATTGTATTTTTTTAATTTCTCACACTATTGAATCACTAATCACAATCCCTTCATTTTTAAAAAACAGGGCACAGTTGCATCTCTTCTGTCCTTTGCGATACCCTTTTGTCTCTTGGTCCTCAGTGTCTCTTCCTCTGAAGGTTTGGAATCTGTTTCTTTGGCAGGATCTCAAAGATATTTCCAAGTTTCAGCTCTTCTCCATTTCTTTGATCTGATAGAATTTAATTTTCCCTCATCAGCTGAGGGGTACCTGCTCACTGTTCAGATTCTTTGACTTTTTAATTCTCTACCTTCTCTAAGCTTGCACTTGGTATAAATGTATGCTAGATGGTTTTCAAGCAGGAACATAATCATGTTCGGATGCAAACTGTCTGTCATGCCCCTGTTGGAGTCTGACTCCGAGGGAGAGGAGGAACAGCTGACTTGGAATGGAAGAGTGGCTCCAGAGGTTGTGGAGGAAACTGGGGAAGGGCACAGGCCGGCGGGGCAGTCAGAGGAAGACCCAGGCCCATCCCCTCTTCATCCTAGGGCACACAGGGAGGAGAGGATAAGGGAGAAATGTGAATGGCATGGTCTATGGGGGAGGAAGGGGCCCTGATCCCCTTCATGGGCTGCAGCTGTGAGGACTGTTTAAAAGGACAAACTGTGCATGGCCCAGTGCTGGAAGCAAAGCATATATTATTCTTGTTGGAACTTATCTGTGTTTTGGCTTCCTCCCAACTGTGGTGGCTGCCGTTATCTAGTAGAAGTCTGCAATTAATCATCCTTGCCTGCCGTAGTAATTCCTTCAGTGAGGTTTGTGTTTGGTTTTTTTATACTCGAATTAACTTTACTTTGGGTGCAGACTGCATTTACTCCCTCCATAAACTGTTTTCTTTAAGAGTTTGATTTCCAGCCGAGGATAATTGGAAATTGGGGCCAAGTTGGAGGCATTAAAGGAACTTTATTCTATTTTTGTGACTTGGTTATTTTTGTGTCACACCCCAGGTCATCACACTGTTTTTTTTCATGTTGTTTCATAAGTTCTACCCAAACAAGCCTTTATTTTTCTTATAACAGAACAACAAAGTTGGAAGGGACCTTGGAGGTCTTCTAGTCCAACCACCTACCTAGGCAGAAACCTTACACCATTTCAGACAAATGGTTGCCCAGTCTCTTCTTAAAAGCCACCAGTGATAGAGCACCCACAACTTCTGTAGGCATTTGTCCCACTGATTCATTGTTCTAATTGTCAAGATATTTTAGGTTGTTTCTCTCATTATTATTTTTTTTTGTTTCAAGTTTTAGGTATCACTAGATGTCTATGCAGACATAGTTGATCTAGTTCCATGCATTTGCCTAATGCATTTTGCAAGTAATTTGCAACACATTTTTAAATGTAACTTGCAATTCAATATAAAATTTTTTGAGTTTCTGATACCTTGCAAAATTGATCAAATATCTTCACCTTATGCGTACCGTATTATTATGTCTTTCTATATACCTTTACTGCTGCTATCCATGTCTTTCATGTCATAAAATGAATAAAATAAATAAATAAATGCAAGTAACAAGTAGCCCTAATCCTAACACATTCAAAAATTATTTAAATTATTACTGCATAGTTCCCTTTACATCGGGCATTGCTTGAGTTTCAGAATTCGAAAAAAAGAGAGAGAGAGAAAGAGAGAGAGAGAGAGAGCTAAAATCAACCTTGTTTATAGTTTTATAACCCTTTGCCAAATAATTAACTTTTGACTTTCAGAAATAAAGACAAAAAAAGCATTGATTAATGCCATTGCCATGTCCTGCACTATTTCCTCTCTAACTGATTATATGTGATACATACTAAGAACGGGGACAAAACTAGCATTTTTCTTGAAATGAATTTCCCAGTTCATATCTCAATGACTGCCAATTTCTCTTCCTTTCCCCATTTGTACTGCGGATATAATAATTTACCTTCCTTGTATTGCTGAGATAATGTAGTAAAACCTCAGCTACCTCATGGCTTTAATCAATTTGATGCAGATTTGAATTTTATATCACTTTTTTGCAGCCTGGCTTAAAATGTGGCCACCGAGCATTGGATCTCAAGATATCCAATGCTTCATCGTAACAAATAGATAGGCAAGTATTAGTCGAGAGGGAAATAGAAAATCAAACAAGAACTATATCTATCGCTGCCCATCTTTGGTCTTCAAATGGAAATTTTCGATACCCGCCAGTCATAACGTGACCCCGACATTTCAAAGCGAAGACGTTTGATGTTACTTTAGAGTCAGAGGGCCGTGCCCTGGTGTCCATTCCCTTCTCCAGTTCTGATGGCTACTAATTTCCTGCTCTTCCTTGTGTTTGAAACAAAGCTAATGCCCTTCTGAACAATTAGCCTCTTTCTGTTAAAACATGCCGGAGGCGGAGTTGGAGAAAGGAAAATCTGGTACACAAAAGGCTGCGGCTGTGTACAGGTGAGGACTAAGCAGAAAACCGTTGTAGCAATTTGCTGAACACGGGGAGGCTCATTGAGGATGCCCGTCCTGAATAATACAGGCGAGCTCTGCTCAATCTGCGCCTTTTCGTCTGGTTGCAGAAGGAGAACTTATGAATGATTCATGGTCTCCCCAGCTGAGGAGGGCTTCAAAGGGGAAGCTTCTGATTGGGCGTCCTGTGTGAATTACCAGGCTGAGGAATCCTGGATCCCCTCAGTACTGGAGGGTTGAGGAAGCCCTTTCATCTGAGCCTCTAAAGCGTTTTGGGTCACAGTTCACCAGGAGATAACGATGCTGATGTACATTCGGAATTAGCTGCCGAGCTACCTGCGTGGCGCGGTGAGGAAGAAGTGAGCCGGTATAAACTCCCAGGTGACTGCTGAGAATCAATTACTGTATTCTGAATACAAGCTTGGCTGCAGGGGATAAACAGATGTCAGAGGGTTTTTTTTTACCTCCCCACCCCCATAATCATACCCCAGTAATAGAAGAGCACTGTCAGCTTCATTTTGATATATATATATATGTGTGTGTTTGTGTGTGTGTGTGATATGTATGTATGTATGTGTGTGTGTATCCACATTGCCAATTTGCATGATCATTGATTACACCTCTAATCAAAGCTGTCTGTATTAAACTCCAGGTAATCCATATCCATATCCATATCCATATCCATATCCATATCCATATCCATATCCATCCATCCATCCATCCATCCATCCATCCATCTATTTTATTTATTTATTTGATTTGTCAATCACTTGCAAGATAATAGATATAAACATGAGTAAGAATATAGGAAATAGGTATGAATAAATGGGGACAATAGGACAGGGATGGTAGGCAAGATTGTGCACTTATGCACGCCCCTTACAGACCTCTTAGGAATGGGGTTAGGTCAATAAGTGCGGGTTAGAGGGTATAACAACAGAGTCAGGTAGTGTATTCCAGGCATTGACTACTCTGTTGCTGAAGTCGTACTTTCTGCAATCAAGTTTGGAGTGGTTAACATTGAGTTTGTATCTATTGTGTGCTCTTGTATTGTTGTGGTTGAAGCTGAAGTAGTCATTGACTGGTAGGACATTGTAGCAGATAATTTTAAGTACTATGCTTAAGACCAACCATAGGCAGCATAGTTCTAGGTTGTCCAAGCCCAAAATCTCAAGCCTGGTGGTGTAGGGTATTCTGCTGCAAGCAGAGGAGTGTAGTACTCTTCTTGTGAAATACTTCTGGACTTGCTCAATTGTATTAATGTCCAGTATTCACATATGTACATTCATTTAGGGTCCAATTTATAAGAGGTAGATTGAGATCACCAAGGAAAATAAGAGAGTGTGGGCAAGAGGCAGCCCACATCAGCAGTGAAGTTAGCTTGTTTGCATGAATTATGTCATAGTCATAATATCTGTGTGATATATAGA